>OY744500.1:4009940-4418115 GCA_963556185.1 Pseudopediastrum boryanum
CACCTATCAGGGATTACATCCATGTGGTGGACCTAGCTGAGGGTCATGAACAAGCTGTCAAGAAACTCATGGACACAGAGGGCTATGGATGCCAACCTATTAACCTAGGTGAGTGGGGGCGAGGAGGAGCAGAGAGGGACATCTTCTATCTGTAGTACTCAGTTGAGTGAGGAGGATGCCCCGGGGGAGGGGTGGTGTAGGATTTGGGGTAGGACAGGGGAGCAAGGGGTGGCGGGCAGGGATAGGGCAGGGGAATGAATGGTTTTGAAGGAGCTGATGGGTCTACCGTCAACAAACCATTTGGGTCGGTCTCCTCTTTTGCTCACATGTAGTGCACCATTGACTAGAAGCCAGGCAGGGTCAAAGATGATACCAGTAGTATACCGCATTTTGGAAGGATATGGAAGCCAACCTTGTTGTTTTGGGGGATGGGGGTGGGTGAGGTGTAAGTTGGGAGCTAGAGGAGCGGAAAGAGGCAGTGGGAACTGATAGGGAATGGGAGAAGGCGGTATAGGGGAAGGTGGCATAAGAAGAGGGTTTGGAAGGAGAGGAAGTGCATGCGAAGGTAGGACATCAATGATGGGGAAGAAATGGAGGAGGTGGTGGGGGAGATGGATATACACTTGGGAAGGAGCTACGTTCCCCAGTCAACCTGGGGCCTCGTGTCCTGTGACGTACACTTGTGCCCAATCTGCCTAATTCTTTCTTCATTTCTGCATTGCAAAGGTACTGGCAAGGGGACCTCGGTCCTCGAGATGATCAAAACCTTCGAGGAGTCCTCAGGAGCCAAGGTCCCTTATAAGGTGGTTGATAGGCGTGCAGGAGACACCATAGCAGTGTGGGCAGCTACTGGCTTGGCTGAGAAGGAACTGGGCTGGAAGACGAGATATGGCCTGGCGGATATGTGCAAGCACCAATGGGCTTGGGCTAGTAAGTACCCTCAAGGGTATGAGACGCCTGAGAAATGAGCGTCTGTTGGTGGGAGGGTTCAACATAGCATTAATGAGAGAAAGGAGTATCAAGGCGTTGTGCGTGGTGAAGGGCGGTATGGGGCTATTTGTGACCCCAAGCATATGAGCTGCTTGAAAAGTCAACCTGTGTGGCGTTTTCAATCTCAAATTTGTGTTGCTTTGGCTGGCACGGATAGAAAGGAGAGGGGGTTGAGGCTTGGCCGTCAAGGACATGGCAGGTCCTGGGCTCAGGGAGCTCAAACTCAGAGGTTAGGTCGCGGGCAAATAGGAGCTTGTTCGGACTGTGACAAATACCGGTAAGAAAGGACCTCCACTTGAACAACTTGTCACACTTGTTTACTATGGCACTCTCCTGACTTGTCACAATGTTCATCTGCGCGGTGACTCGCATGTCTCACCAACCAAGTACACTCCTTGTATTTAAAAACGTATTGAGCGATAGAAGGGCATGCAACGTGCCCTATCTCTGGCATTTATGAAACTGGCGTTCAAGCTGGCTGCTATGGTTAGCACGGTTATCCCCTGTTGCACTGTAGCAACTGTTGCACTGTGACAAGCCCTGCAAAGGCTTCATCGCTTGTGGTTGCCGAGTGGTTTCACCTTTGTAAGGCCTACCAGCATAGGCTTAAGCGTGGATGCTTTTGTCTGCTAGTGTGAGCATGGACTCCACAGAACATGTACAGCTCGATACCGGCTCCTTGCAGCATGTCTTGTCGTTCTTATCCCCCAACCACATGGTCCTATCAGCTAAGCCGCTTAGCAAAGACATCAAGCAGTATGTCGAGAGCGCACAGGGTCGGAAGTCTGACAAGGTGGATCCTTCGTCCGAAGTCCCCCTTTGGGCTTTGCCGAGCTTAAAGCTAGGCAGCCTGAAGTATCTCAAGAAGAAACAGTTCATGATTGCAGCTGCTAACGGAGGCTGCCTTCAAACCCTGCAGTGGGCTCGAGAGCAAGGATGTCCTTGGGATCGCCGTGTCAGTGATGCAGCAGCAGAAGGGGGCCACTTGACTGTACTCCAGTGGCTCAGGCAGGAGGGTTGTCCCTGGGGTGCTAGCACATGTGAAGCAGCAGCTAGAGGGGGGCACTTAGAGGTGCTGCAATGGGCATTGCAGAACGGTTGTCCAATAAACAGCACAGAATGCTCTGCAGCAGCAGCAGCAAGTGGTAACCTGGTGCTGCTAAAGTGGTATAGGGAGGGGGGGCACGAATGGGACAGCAGCACATGCGCAGCAGCAGCAGGCGGGGGGCATCTTGAGCTCCTGAAGTGGGCTAGGGAGGCGGGGTGCGAATGGGACAGCAGTTCATGCGCAGCGGCAGCAGGCGGGGGCCATCTGAAGATCCTGAAGTGGGCTAGGAAGCATGGGTGCCCCTGGGATAAGCAGACATGCCTATCAGCAGCCAAAAGGGTCCAGCTTGAGGCTCTACAGTGGGCCAGGCAGCATGGGTGCGATTGGGACAAGGGGAGAATGTGGCCGTATGCAGCTGAGGGAGGCTCCTTAGAGGTGTTGCAGTGGTTGAGCACACATATCTGCAAGTATTCCTGGGATAAGTGTTCCTGGGGCACACTCACCTTTTACAACGCAGCAACAGCTGGCCGTCTGGAGGTACTGCAGTGGGCTAGGGAGAATGGTTGCCCTTGGAACAGCTATACATGTGCCGGCGCTGCTTATGGGGGACACCTGCAAGCGCTGCAGTGGCTGCGGGAGGGTGGCTGCGGGAGGGTGGCTGCCCTTGGGATGCATTCACATGTAGCTATGCAGCCATGCATCCCCTGCCTCTTCTCAAATGGGCCAGGGAACATGGATGCCCATGGGATAGTATGACATGTGAAAATGCTGCTGCTCATGGGCAGCTGGAGGTGCTGCAGTGGGCACGGGATAATGGCTGCCCTTGGGATGTCGGGACTTGCACAGCAGCAGCTGGAGGCGGCCACTTTGAGGTGCTGGTATGGGCGCGGGAGCAAGGGTGCCCGTGGTGGGAGCCAACATGTAATGAGGCAGCTGGGTCAGGACATCTGGAGATACTGCAGTGGGCTAGGGAGCAGGGATGTCCTTGGGGACCCAACACATTATTTGATGCAGCTACTAATGGCCACTCTGATGTGGTGCAGTGGCTCACCGACAACGGTTGTCCTGATTGCTAATTGCATGCATGTCATGGATGCACAGATAAGCTGCAAGCCTTGATATGGCCATGGGCTTCTAGTAATGGTGGCAGTGTGTTGTGCAGGTGATCCGGGCAGTGTAGATGTTAATGAGGCTGTTGGTTCATGACAAGACACATTGTCAGCAGTTGGCATGCAGCTTTTGCAGAGTTGCACACCAGTTGCATGCCTACCAATTATTGTGTAGGGCGGGGGAGGTGTGCTGTGACAATGGACCTTGTGACAACAGTGAATCATACAATGGCACTCTAGGGGGGGTGTGGCTTGTAGTTTGGGGGTTGTCAGGAAGGGTCTAGTACAATGAAGCAGTACTGCAGACAATGTGAGATCGTTCATGGATCAGGAGCCAAGTTTCCAAGCTGCAAAGTTTGTTTATGAATGCATGGAGTTTTGGAAGTCGGAGGAGTGTGAGCATTGAAATCCTTACTTTTTACTTGTCGATATTCGGGGATGAATGGCAAGGGCGTTTTTTTGATACCTTCTCTTCTGGACCAAAAGGTGACATTGCTGAGACAGTCACTTCTGATGAACCAGGTTAAAGTATTTCTGCCCATGGAGCCTAGGTTGGCTTTGTAGGGGCGCCCACCTTTGAGGGGCCATGATGTAATGGTCATTGTAACCTGAGGGGACTGCTGCGGTTACACCATGGAGGGGCGGGGGGAAGGTGCAGGCAGGGAGGTGTCGTATTCAGGCATGAGGGCATGGAAGGGAGGGGGGTTGTTGTAGTCGTGATGAGGGGAGTCCTACGAGCACACATGATCACTTGTGCATCTCCTGTGTTACAGTACTGTGAACGGGGTGGCACACTGCTGAGCAGATCTTTTGATTCGGGTCACATCAGGTGGGAGCCGCTGGGGCCCTGGCATGCTGCTGTTTCTATCAGGCTGAGGAGTGTACATTAGATCATGCTATAGGTCTGGGTGTATGTTAGCAATTGGATCCGCCTTTGGATGCAGTGCTATGAGTTGCTGAAGTTTTTGGCGGCATTTGCAAGCACTTCACAAACAGGAGGAACTACACTCTTTGTGTCCTTGTAAAGCAATGATTGATTGACTAGCAAGTTTTTTTGCTGTCAGTAGTGCGCAGTTCTGCCTTTGGTTTGAGCAAGTTGTGATGCACGGGCTGAGGACCACCTTCATAACAAGATTTATAGGTGGTCTTGTAATAAGGTGTGGGCAGGAGGAGGCATACAAAAGGGCATGATTGCAGGTTAGTTGCAGTTGATGGTGGAGCAGGTAGTGGGTGTATTTGGGGCGGGTGCCGGGGTGTGCTGCTGGACCTGCCCAAGGTTCAGGAGGCCGAACGGGCTTTGGGAAGCTGTTCTGCTGAATCATCGGATGCATGGCATTAATTGCAATGACTCCATGAGCACATGGGGCAACAATGGTGTCCCCTTCACATGCACCAGTAGTAGAACCTGCCATTCCTTCGTTCCCCCAAGCAGCCTTGGGATCATTGTGGCAAATGAACCCTATTCAAGCATTGTACTCATGTTTCTTGGTCTGTTTGTACTCAAAAGCCCGGAGAAGGTGGAGGCTTTTGGGCAACAGTTTCTGGCAGTAAGAGAAGTTGGTGCAGACACTGGTTTTGGGAGGTGATCTGCATGGCTGGAAACTAGAGCTGCTACTGGATCGGGTGAAGTTTGAGGCGTCCTTAGGGAATGTGGGTGATGGATGTAGGACTGGGCCCAAAACGGACATGGTATGTACAGTAGGGCATGTGCACAAGACCGGTTCATGGTGATGACATGGAAGGTTCGTGGACGACTAGCTTGGGTGCGCTTAATCTTGGTTGCCTATATTCGTGTGGTATAACCATTAACTGAAGGGGAGGCAACCGCATCCCCACATGCGGTGGGACAACCTAAGCTGAGAGAGGTCACCTAACCGCAAGCTCCAACGCTGCATGCTGCGTAACGCAGTTGGCGTACAGATGGAAGAAGGGTACTTCTTGTTAATCCAAAGGAGAGAATGGTTTCGTGACCTGCATGTGTCACTTGAAGGAGAGCAACGGTCGAGACATCAATGTGGCTTGATGCATCAAGCAGCCAAGCATTAATGTGGAGGTGGGTAACTCTGTTTGAGCTGAGCGTGGTTATCTTTCTGGCCCCTTCGGTGCCTATTGCCATCGACAGCCTGCAAGGATCAATCCAGCAGCACTCGGCGTCCCCCCGCTCTCGCATCAATTACTGCCTTGTATTACGGACATCACTTGTCAAAGGACCCCTTTTGGCTGTACTTTAGTTGGACCTAAGATTTAGCAGTTGCAGTGTCTGCGAAGAGCTCAACTACCGGTGGGTGCAGCACAGTGGCTGTCTTGCTGTGCTAGTATAACTAGCATCCCTCAGGCATGCTACATCCTCGCATAGAAACGCACATCGCTTGCAGTATGCATGGATCGAGATTTCATTACAGGGCTGTAAAGCAGCTGTTCGACAGGCCTTTGTTTCTAGGCACCCTTCTGAGCTGATCATGTCCCTCTCCCTCTGACACAGGCACCATGTCATCAGACAGCTCAGCCTTTGGCTGCCTGCCCCTTGCAGTACGTGACAGCATCCTGCAGCAAGCTTTTCAGCAGCTGGACCAGCGCCACCTGTGTGGTGTGGCCCCCAGGGTTTGCCATCTCTTCCGCCAGCTGTCCCTCAGCATCAGCACCAGCCTGGATGTAAGCATACGATCTGAAGCTGCAGCAGAGCAGTTCAGCCTCTGGATGCAGAACCATGGGGCTGGACTGAACAGCTTGGTCCTGAAGGTCTATGAGCCTGGGCAGCCTGGGCAGCTTGTGCTGCATTCACTCGCAGCAGCCAAGCAGATACGCAGCCTTACACTCACTGGTATGCACCCTCTTGCTACGCTCAGCCTGGATACCCCCTTGCGCCTTCTCACCAATCTAACCAAACTCACCATAGACGGCTTCAGCCCAACAGCTCATGTGCTTGATTGCATCGTTGGTTTGACTCGGCTGGACCGCTTGACCCTCAAATGGGGGCAGCCCCATTTTACAGGAACCTCTCTGGGGTCTTTCATGGAGGATCTTGCCACAATTTTGGTCAAGCTCACCTGTCTGGACCTCTCGCACTCCTGTGTGGAAGTCCCCAGTTTGATCCACCTCCGCAATCTCCCTAACCCGAAGGAGCTTCTTGTGACTGAAGTCATTCCCGCAGTCAATTTGCCTGAGCTGGATGCGCTCCCAATCATGTCATTATTTGCCAAGGTTGAAGAGGCCACACTAAATCATCTCGCTGCATGGCTCCAAGGGAATTCAGTCATCCGTCTGCAGAAGCTACGTTTCTCTCCTAGTATGATAGGGTCCATTGTCCCTGACTTACCCCTGCACCGGGCTGCTCACCTGAAGCGCCTCGACATATCCCACGTACAGCTGAGTCCAGTGCATCTCGCCTCCATCAGTCAGCTTACTCAACTCACCAGCTTGGACTGTAGAGACTGTGCATTGGATGATGCAGCTGTTTGCAAGCTGTCGGGGTTGTCCAACTTGCAAGACCTGGACCTATCAAAAAACAGTGCTGTTTTGGGGGCTCAGGGGTCTATGGGCGTGCTGGCTAGGTCCATGCCAGGTTTAGGGAGGATGTATCTGGGGGAGACTTATGCGCAAGAAGCTGCACAAAAGGCTTTTGGCAGGCGGGTTCGTAAGTACAATCCTGAGGTTGGTCTTTTATGTCTCAAGGCCAGCATGAGCGTTGAAGAGACACTTTGTAGTAGCAATCCTCTGTTTTGGCAATTGCATTTGCAAATCGTGGTTAAAGGGCAATCAAGGCATTAGGCTAGGTTCTTGGGCAGTAAGATAGGGAGGGTGGGCAAGGCGAGTGTTTCCTCTGTGCACCGTTCAAAAGTGCAGTGACGGCCTAGGTTCCCTTCATTCCACCTGCAGAGAGACTGTTGTCTGTGTCTTCGAAGCCAAGGGACTGGGATGATGACTAAGCAAGCGCTAGAGGTTGTTATAGGTTTAAACACATGGGACAGCTGAAGCCGAATTGACTGGTGGACAGTCCAACATGTTGTAAACTGGGCAGTGGTTATGAGTTTGGGTGCGTGTGGGACTGTTCTGAAAGCTTCTTGGAGAAGAAGGGGCTCAAGGGCTTGGAGGCTATGCTGTTCATAGCTGTGTAACGGCACGGTGTCAGAATAAGTGTATGGGACTCTCTGTGTGTCCCTTCTTGCATGCCGTAACCATGCAACTGCAGCATGACTCTGGAGTTTGGATGGCATAGAAACACTTGGAGTTTTGACGTCGTCAATTTCATTGCCGGTGTTGTGTGTTAGTGTTGTGTGCCAGTCTGTTTCCAATGCAGGAAGCAACGGGTGGCCTGAGACAATTGGGCGGGCACATACATACCCTGTAGGACAATTTAAGGTGGAAAACCAGTGGCAGAAGCAGACGAGAAACAGCACAGTAGAAGCAAGCTGTTCATGAATGGTGTGCCCCATGCACTTGCTGAGGGACAGAGCTCTGCAGGGTGAACAATAAGGTTACCAGTATTCAGCAAGCATGATGGTATCGCCTGCATAATTGTTACCATGGCCATAAAGATCTGTCCACTACCAGCTCTGCTGCCCAAGGAAGTTAAATGGTGACTGCCTTTTACTCTCTAAAAAAGCAGATGCATGCTCATCTTGGCATGCTGGGGGGGGGGGGGGCATTTTGGTCCCCTTGGTCTCGATGTTATGCAGTCACTTGCATGTCTCTATTGGTTGCTTGCAACTTAGCTTGCCGAGGATTGTACTGTATATTTTGGTGTTTGTAAGCAATCCCATGCTTTTTGGCGTGCAGTGCTAGATTTGCTGGAGTCTTTGGATGCACTTGCAAGCACTTTCTTGAATAGGGAGGAACTACGTCCTCTGTGTCCTCAGTATGGCATGGAAATGTTTGACAGCACAGTTTTCTTGCTGCCGTTAGAGGATGATGCCGGCTTGTGCTGGTTTCCAGTTGCAGGTGACAGACATCGTGTTGTCATTTGGGCTGATGTCTATGCTGTAGCACATTTTGTGGTGGGAAACTCAGTAGCAATGGGAGGCAGAGAGACAATATGATGGAAGCAAGCCGTGTATGTATGACTGGTATGCTTCATGCCTTGCTGAGGGACAGAGCCCACTTGGCAGGGTAAGAACAAGCTTATACAGAAGCATGTTACCACCTGGATGACTTGCGACCATGGTTCAAATGAGCTTTTCATGACCATGTCCTTGAGTTTGTTTGATGCTTAGGGACACGCGGCATCAGCTCCCCCTAGGCGTGTAAGAAAGAGCTAGTCCATGAAGGCATCTGCACACCCTGCCTTCTCTCTGTGTGGTGGGATCCCCTGACGTCAAGCCTGGCTTGTCCCTTTGGCTGTCTGAAGTTAGTGATCGTGGTAAGCATGACACGTAGGCATGCATGCCCTTCTCCAGTAGTTAGGATGTTCAGCATTCGTCAGGACGTGCATCCTTTTGGAATGATGGGCCGTGGTATATGGTGTATTTGGAGGCCTGACATTTTTTCTAGATAGGCTCAGCCATGCATACGGTGAGGGGTCAAATTTGCCTGAAGATGTTGTGTGGGGCTTCTGAGCTATGTTCTTCCCTCGTATAGCAACCAGCCAAGTATGCAAGATACATGCTCGCCGCCTCAAGATCCTTTCCTCCAGGGCACAGTGGCATCAGTTGTGCGTCTCTTGTGGGATAGTACTGTGAAGAGGTTGGCACTATGTCAGCAATTGTCACATACGGTATTCTTCTTGGATGCAGTGCTATGAGTTGCTGAAGTTTTTCGGAGGCATTTGCAAGTACAGCGCCCAAACAGGGAGGAACTATACTCTTCATGTCCTGTCGGTGTAGCAATGCAATGATTGTTTGACTAGCAAAGTTGTTTTGCTGTCATTGCAAAGCATCCATCATACTCAGGCTGGAAGGCCGCAATTGCAGCTTCACTTGTCAGTAGTGCGCAGCTTTTTTTTGGGTATGAGCAAGTTGTGATGGAGCACGGGCTGAGGACCACCTTTATCCCCGTCCCGCCAGTAGTGGGTGCGGGGCTGTGCTGCTGGACCTGCGTAAGGTTAAGGAGGCTGAGCGGGCTTGGGGAAGCTGTTCTGCTGAATGATGCGTGGCATTGGTTGCAATGACTCAATCAATGAGCACATGCATGGCGACAATGGTTTCCCCTTCACATGCACCATTGTAGAACCTGCCATTCTTGTTATTCACCCATCAGCCTCCTGCTGGTGCTTTGTTTGCTGGTGCTACTATTTGCCGTGTCCGTAGTTGGATGTCTGCTTGGGTATTCCTCTTGCTTGGTGGTATGGATTCCATTGTTTTTGGACCCATCCGCTGGTGCGTTTGGTCGTTTCGACTTAGCAGCCCTTTGCGGTTGCCGCACCTTAAATTTTTGTTTGTTTTGTTTTATTCCTTCCCCCAAGCAGCCTTGGCATCATTGTGGCAATTGCAACCCCATTCAAGCATTGTACTCATGTTTCTTTGTCTGTCTGTACTCAGGAGCTCGGAGAAGGCCCTTGGGAAACTTTTCCTGGCAGTTATTTGAGCGCATGTAATCGGGGGTAATTCCCGAAAACCCCTAGTTACACTCCGCGAAATGTTCGGTGTCCCCGGTTACCATAAGAACTGATTCCAGCGCCTGGAGCTAGTTCTATTCCATCTATGGACGTTGAGACCTCCTTTCCGCGGTCTAAGCAAAGTCTGTTTCATCGAGGGCGATCGGGAAGGCTGCCCCGACCTACGATGGGCGCACGGGAGCCTAAGCCTTAGCCTGCCTTTGTTGGCTTTCGATCATTATCACGATTACAACGCCAGACATCTTACAAAGAGACACTGCATCTACTCGCCCCTACTTCTCGTAGCCACTGCTCCACCCTTGAAGAGGCAGGACTTCATGCCACCCCTAAGGTGCCTGTACTCACTGGTTTTTGCTGTCCCCATGCTGCCACACATGAATACTGCATGGTGAACGACCTTGAATTCACGGGCTTCGATATCGAGCAATCTAAGCCTATTTCAGATGTACGTCCTTAGAGGCAGTTGGCTCACATCCCAACGATGTACTGCAGCAAAACATTTTACATCCTAGCTTCCATGATTCCAAAAACAGGAGCTGTCCATAGCTTCACTATGCATCGAAAACTTCATTATTCCTCGTGCTGCACTGTTCTGCCAGCATTTGGGTAGAGCTGCTGCTGCTGTTTGGCAAGAGTTGACTGGCCAAGTGGCATCACTGGGAAAGGAACACTCAATACCGCAGCAGTTCAATTTGATCAAGACCATCTGAGCTTGGTGGTAGCAATGAGAGCCAAGCTGCAGATTGTTGTGTCGAGAGAGCAGCAGCTGCTGGAGCTGACTCACAGAGTGCTGCTGCGAACACTTCAACAAACTAGACAACTTGACGGACCGCAGCTGCTACTGCATTGGTGATGCCTGCCAGAAAGCTGCCAGGACAACTGCTGCAGTTCCCGTTGCAGCCAGTGCATGCTGCTGCTGTGACAGCTGCGCTGGCGCTGATGCCACGAATAAATTGATGCTGGCATCTGCATTGGCAGTAAATAGGGTCAGCTGCTGCTGCTGTAACTTCAAGAGTGACATGTGTACAGCACTGCTTGCCACCTGCAGGTGGTGACAAGAACCATTCTATGCTTTTGTAAGTCACAGGCTGAAAGCGTAGCAGCTTTGTGAACACTCTGCATGTGCAGTTTCATTCTAATCACATACTAATTATGCTTTTGCAAGTCACATGAACGCTGACTTGCACATGAAAGCTGACACATACAACAGGACACAAAAAGCACATACACATCATGTGAACAGAAAATGTTTGCATCAGCGTGCTGCATGAGCTTCTCCGCTTCAACTTCTGTAAAAAGCACATGCTTCAACAAGCACCTACTCCAGGAGGCAACCCAGTCTGTAACTGCCATCATAGCACATGGCCCACTCATGCCATGCCGTTCAAAGCTCTCACCTGCTGTTGTATCAACGGTAGAAGTTGAGAGGAGTTGAGGGCCATTTCATCAGAGAGCTTGCATTGCTGTTGCCCACATTCCAGTCAGCTCACAGCTCCACTGCTACTATCTGTCATGCTGCTTTATTGGTGGTTGCCCGTGCCCATGTGTACTGTGCTGTCTGTCACACTGTGCTGCTGGCTCCACTCCTAGCTGCCTCTAGAGGGTGCTCCTTTGGCTCTGCTTGCAGGCTGGCCAGAAGCTAGTTCTGTTGGGTTGCCAATGAACCTGAGAGTTCCTGGCAATCAGCAAAGCCACAAGAGCAAGGCCTGCTCTGTACTGACGTCCCCCAGTCTGCTGCCTTGCTGGCATGCTGCTTTGCCTGCAGCTCTGCCTGCTGCTGCTGGCTGGCCTAGGTTGCCTGGGTTGGGGCTGGCCAGATTCATGAGAAAGCCGAAATAGTATGAACGGTGGCGCGGGAAGGCTCTTCGGAACCCCCGTAGTGTGTTGTAACTGTCAAACGCGGTTTGGGGCAAGCCAGCGGCAAAATGGGTTTGCATATTGCCCGATGCTCGTTAACATCTGTGACATACACACATGGTTTGTCCGATTTACGCTGCGCCGAGGCAAACGCCGGCGTAGAAGTCCTCTATAGGTCCATATGGAACTTTCTGCGCTGGGGTTTACGCAGGCATGCCTTGAGGAAGGACAGCCATGTCAGGCTGCTGTGCATAGGCCACTAGCACACAGAGGACGGTAAAGTTCAGGACGTATACTGCATCAATCGTTGCACCGCAAGTTCCTACGAGTTCCTGGTGATCAAAGGAAGGTTTCTGCGCTGGGGTTTAGCCGGAGATGATGATTTGCCCAAATTTCATTTCGAGTGCCACCCCAGGCGCTGTTCCAGCGGCGTACCCCTGGTTACATGCGCTCAAAAGTAAAGTAAGTAGTGGTGCAGACACTGATTTTGGGACGTGACCTGCATGGCTGGAAACTAGGGCTGCTACTCGATCGGTTGAGGTTTGAGGTGTTCTTAGGGAATGTGGGTGCTCGATGTATGTGGCCCCAACTAAAGGGACATGAGATCATATGAACAGTAGGGCATGTGCACAAGACTGGTTCGCCGTGATGGCATGTAAGGTTAGTGGACGACTAGGTAGGGTGCGCATAATCTTGTTTGCACCATTTTTGTGTGGTAGAATCAAGCGGAGGCAACCGCATGGACGCACATGCGGTGGGACAACCTAAGCCGATAGAGGTCACACAACGGCAAGCTCAGGCTCTGGATGCTGCGTAAAGCAGTGAACGTACACGATGGACCCAGGGCATTTCTAGTCCAAAGGATGAGTGGTTTCGTGACCTGCATGTGTCACTTGAAGGAGAGCAACGGTCGATACATCAATTTGGCTCGAAGCATCAGGCAGGCAAACATTGTAGAGGTTAATAACTCTGTTCGAGCTGAGCTTGGTCATCTTTCTGGCCCCTTTTGTGCCCATGGCCATCGACATCCTGTAAGGATCAGCCCAGCAGCAAGTGGCAGCCCCCGGCTCTGGCATCAATTACTGCCTCGTAGTACGGACATCACTTGTCAAAAAAAAACCTTGGCTGTACTTAGTTGGACAGAAGTTTCAGCAGTTCCAGTGCTTGCGAAGAACTCAACCTACCGGTGGGTGCAGCACAGTGCCTGTCTTGCTGTGCTAGTATAGCTAGGATTTCGCAGGCATGCTACACCCTTGCATGGAAACGCTTATTTGCAAAGTAAGACGCACACCGCTTGCCGTATGCATGGATCGAGATTTGATTACAGGGCGATAAGGCAGCTGTTTGACAGGCCTTGAGTATTAGGCACCCTCCTGAGCTGATCATGTCCCTCTCCCTCTGACACAGGCACCATGTCATCAGACAGCTCAGCCTTTGGCTGCCTGCCCCTTGCAGTACGTGACAGCATCCTGCAGCAAGCTTTCCAGCAGCTGGACCAGCGCCACCTGTGTGGTGTGGCCCCCAGGGTTTGCCGCCTCTTCCGCCAGCTGTCCCTCAGCATCACCACCAGCCTGAGTGTAAGATTACAATCTGAAGACGCAGCAGAACAGTTCAGCCTCTGGATGCAGAACCATGGGGCTGGGCTGGGCAGCTTGGTCCTGGTGATTGATGAGGATGGGAGGCTTGTGCTGCATTCACTTGCAGCAGCTGAGCAGCTCCGCAGCCTGACTCTCAGTACTGGACGTCTATCATTAGAAGTAAAACTGGATGCCCCCTTCTATACTCTCACCAACCTGACCAGGCTCAGCATATCTGGCTTCTACCCAACAGACCCTGTGCTTGACTCCCTCCTTGGTTTGACTCGGCTGCACAGCTTCAGCCTCAACAGGTGGCAGCTGCAGTCTATGGTAGACCACCTGTGGGAGCCTTTCATGGAGGAGCTTGCCACCAGCTTGGTGGCGCTCACCTATCTGGACTTCTCAGAGACTCCTGTAGAGGTCAACGGCTTGATCAAGCTCCGCAACCTCCCTAACCTGAGGGAGCTTCTTGTGGACGAGCATTTCCCTGCAGCCAGGTTGTTTGAACTGGATGCGCTCCCAATCCTGTCAATAAGTGCCAGGGTTGAAGAGAACACGCTAGGTCATCTTGCTCCATGGCTGTGGGGAAATTCGGTTAGCCGTCTGCAGAAGCTGGTCTTTAGGGGTCCTTTGCAAGGTCCCATTCCTGAGACTGTGCATGGCTTTCCCCTGCAACTGGCTACTCAGCTGCACACCCTCTTGATAGAGGATATACAGCTAAGGCCTGTGCATATGGAAGCAATCACTCAGCTTACACAACTCACCACGTTGCGCATATGGCACTGTGGATTGGATGATGCGGCCGTTTGCGAGCTGTCGGTGTTTTCCATCTTGTCCCTACTGGACCTAAAGGGTAACAGTGGTATCAAGGGGGCTCAGGGGTCCATGGAGGAGCTGGCTAGGTCCATGCCACAACTAGAAGTATTATATCTGGGTGGGACCTCAGGTGGCGCGCTAAATGCTGCGCGAGCGGCTTTTGGCACGCGGGTTGTAGGGTTTGATCGTCAAGTTGGTGCCTTCAATCTCCGAGTCAGCTGAGCATGGTTGGGATTTGTGTGGTAGCAGTTGTTTTTGTGGCAATGTTTGGTGCACACTGTGGTCTAAATAAATGTATGCTCTTAGGCTAGCTTCTGCTCTATAACGAAGAGTCTGCAAAGGGATGGTTTCTTCTGTCAATGGCTGGGAATTGCAGTCATTGCCAAGGCGTTCTTTGTTCCACTTGCAGATAGACCTTAGTCTTTTTTTTTAATTCAAAAGGCTGGTTGATGAAATTGCGAGTGCTGGAGGTTGTAAAAGGTCTAGGGACGTGCAGAAACTACGGGCATGAGTAATTGACAGGGGCAGTACTAGTGTTGAATGGGTTGGCGGCAGAGGCGGGAAGGGGGGGGCACCAAGCGAATCAGATGGAAGTCATGCAGTGGTTCAGCTTCTACCGAATGTGTTGCGCTGTGTGTGTTATGTCACTGTCAAGGTTTTACATCCATAGGGGTTGGCTTCATGTGTCCTAGCTGGCTGCGGGCATGAGAATGGAGAAGCCATGGATCTGCTGCTGCCTTACCTTCAATGAAAGTCAGTGTATGCTGCATGAAACAAAGAGAGAGGGCATGCATGTTGACTTGGGAGCCCTGGGAAATCTTCGGTAGGTCATAGTCTCATTTGAGAGAGGGTGTTGTGGGAGGGTCTCAACATAGCAGTGAGACAAGTCGCAAGGTCTCAGTGTGGTGAAGGGGGCTCTGAGCTACTGGTGCCCCTGGGGTATGAGCAGCCTGAGAAGGAGGCATGTCTGCTGTTGCAGCAATCATTTAAACAAAGACCTTGTCTAATTTGAATGGCATGTATGGATGGATAGGAGTGGGCATTGGGACTCAGCAATGATTTCGCTATCAGTTCGTTAACACTTAAGGTTGTGTAACTGGCAGGCTCAAGCCAGGCGTCCTGCAGACCTCCACATGGCACACTCAGATGTGCCAGCTATGCCGCAGGTCATATTTTGCTAGGTCTGGTTCGTGTGAAGCTTTCTTGTTGTTACGGACCAGACCAGGCACAGTTAAGCAGATGATGAGCTGCAGTTCTGGCATGTGGGGTACGCACTTTGGCAGGTATCTGGGACTGTCGGCTAGGACATTCAGTCTTTTGCCAGGTTGGAAGGGTTATGGCTTTAGAGGTGGGGTGGTTGGGCCCCTGGCATGGTAGTTGTGCCCGGTGGCAGTCTCTTTAGGATGTGGCATCCGTCTCACACTTCTGTGCTTGCCTGCTGTGGGCTACACCAGTAGTGTGCTGCTGATGATGATATATGAGGAGTGGGCTCAGCTTTTCAATTGGGGTCCAATGGGTTTTGGCTCTGCTTAGCGTGTTTGGTGTGTGTAAGATCCATTGGATCCATTTGAATGGATTTTACCCAAACATGCTTACTTGAGCAAAGAACACTCTAAACTCTGTCCTGAGAGGGAAAGGGAACTACACAGAGAAGGGACTGACCCCCCCCCCCCGAGCACTAGCCCTGCGACCTCTAAGATGGGTCATGGGTTGTAACACCGGAGCAGTATCCAGCCAATCCCAGGACCACAGCACAGGCACTACATACTTCATGCACTGGTGAGTCTGGGCCTAAAACCGCATGCAGCTCAACCACACGGTCTTTTCCATCCTTTCATTCTCTGAGAGCTCTATTCTCCTGGCCAGTCATTGGATTACAACAGCGTTGGATGGGCTTTATGCTTGACCATATAGTTGGAGCACCACGCGTGCAAATCGCACTCCCCTAGCAAGAGCACTTACGAACACATCAACTTACAAATTACCATACATATTCCCCACCAGAGCGAGGCGCCAGTGGGAACAGCGGCATCCACAACCAACGTAGGCTCAAGTTGGCATCTCCAAGTTCCTGTGCAATCATCTCACCCTGTCTAATACCATTGCTAGCAATATAAGTAAACATATGCTACAAACAGATAACCCTGCTCCTATCTGAAACCTCATAATCCCACATTGAATTACAGCCTCATCCCTGCTTGCAGGCATGTGTGGCTTCAAGTCCCTGCCTGCAATCACCCCACCACCCTTTTGTCTCTAGCTTGTCATGCATTGAACCTGCATCCACCCTGCAAACTTGCCTCGCAACCCACATGCAACTGTTACTGGTATCAACTGTTACTCAGCGCCTCCTGCTGCCACTGCTGCTGCCCCTTGCACCTGCTGCTCATCCGCTGATCCCTCTGGCTCCCCTGTTGCTGCCCCTGTGACCTCCATGCTGCTGCTGCTGGCACTGGGCCCTTCCCTCCCGGGTGCAGCTGGTAGCCAGCCATTGGCCATGAGCAGGTCATAGATGCGCTGGGCCTTGCTGGGGTCCAGCCGGAAGGCAGTACGTGCCTACAACAAAACAGAAGAGCGAGGGAATAAGAGCAACCTTGGGGTCAATCAATCGAAATGCACTGACCAGCTATGCCAATGGCCAAACAAACCCAGGCCATAAGTACAAAGCTCCTGATCACGACGGAAAGCCACAACCGATGGTGGACTTGCCCACGCACAAGTTGAGGCTAGATGCGCAAACCAAGGGTGACAAACAAATAGAGCCCTAAAACCCAAACCCCGCTCCACTTCCATCACACCAGGGTGCTTAGGGGGCATCAGGATCAAGCAACACCTGGAGATGCTTTTACTATATGTCGCACAGTTCATACAAATGCATGCAATACTTCGCATGTATAGCTATGATCTTAGGCAATGCTTGGGCCGCCATATTAACCCCCAACTCACATCTTGCCGCGAGATGAAGCCATTCTGCAGCCCATCCCTCATCAAGTGGTCCTTCAAGCACAGGTAATGTGCTGGCAGCAGCCTCAGCTGTGCACACAACTCCCTCTCAGCCCTTGACAGCTGCTGTAGTCCAGGCTGGCAGCAGATGTCCAGACCCACGCCCCTGCGACTGCGCCAGGCTTGCAGGGCAGCAGCAGGATTCCTGAAGCTGGCACCTGCAGCTACCCCGGGTGCAAAGCCCTGCAGAAAGGACAGCCAGAGGACTAGGGTTTTAGCACTGATGCACAGAATCAGGTAGGCAGTACTGCTTTGTATGCATGTTTGGGTCATGGCTTCTTTTTGGGGCTGACACAAAGACAGTGTTAGGAGACAGAGCTGTCCAGTAGGTCTGTGCATGTACAAAGAGCAATGCCCTGCAGAAGATAACAGGTGGTGTACATATAAAATTTACGAGGGCGGATTAGTCCTGCAATTGTCTGATGGCCAGGAGGAGGGTTTCAAATCGGCATTTACTCACCATGAGGTGCAAAACCCTGCAGTAGAAGAAGGAGAGGTATGCAGGAGCATTCATAATGACAAGCAAGCACTAACACCTAACCCAAAGCCCTGCAGAAGGCGACACACAATGTCCACCAGACATTGCTACTGAAGACAACAGTCCTACTAGTCTAACCAAGCTCTCACCCCTATAGCACTCCACCAGCTCTCCACAAGCTGTTAGAAAGCAATTCCACTCCCTCCAACACCCACTCCACACCCAATCCACTCTTCTTTAACCCCCTCCTGGCACTGTTGCTGTGGCTCTCCCTCCCCCGGCCCCATCTTTGCTGTGATAGGGACGCTAGGTTCAAACGGCTTGCCAGTAGCGGGGCATATAGCTTTACATACCCCCCTGCTACATCTGCTCCCCTCCCCCTGCCCCTCCCAGCCCCCTCACCTCATCCCCTCTGCTGCCTATCAAGCTGCTAGCCCCTCTGCCACCTCCCTGGCGATGCCGCTGCTGCTCCCAATCATCTGCCTCAGCAAAGGTCCTGAGCCCTGCTGCCCTGTAGGCCTGCAACTCCTGGATGCGGGTGCGCAGACGCGTCTCTGTGAACAAACCATCCACGAGGGCCTCATGCGCGCCAGCTGGTTGGAACCTGAACAAGATCGCAACAGGCGGGAATACTAACCCAACTGCGTGACTCTGGAGACTAGTTTAGGCGGAGGCTAAATCATGGTAGTTTCCACTGATATCCATCTAGGGCAAGAATACCAAAGGAACTACCGTAGCTTAGGCTGTGGTTTCCACTACAAAGAAGTAACCAAGACTTACGCAGACCAGGCACTGGCAGCTTATTAGAAGAGGGAAGCACGGCATTTATGAGGCAATGATTGTGACATTACATGTCTGTAATCGAGCAGACATGTGAGGAAGTAACAAATGGGCATTCAAAATCCAATCTTCTAGGGCTTGGTCTTGCAATGGGCAAAGGTGGACGCTCTGCAATTCCACAGCTTCTATCATCTGTGCACCTCAGCAGCAAATGCCAAGGAGGCGGTGCTAGGATACCACTGAGAGCTCTGCTAACCCGGGCGCCTCCAAAGCTCCAGGGACCTGGCTCATACCATTGGACGCAGCAATGCTCATGTTGACAAAAAACTTAAAACTCCCCCAAATCCTGGGGCAAAGCAGCAAGTCAAATACCTCCTATGCATAAGTGGGGGTTTGAATCCCCAATGGCTGGCACGTAGGGCACAAAAGTCAGCCAACCACCTGAGGCTCACAAGCAGTGCAGCACCAACCAGGAAAACCGCATGTTGGAGATACATGCACAGCAGTCCCGCTCGACCTGCCATGAATTTGTTGGCAGGCCATGTCTTCCATCCCACCCTTTCATCCCAAACTCTGCATTGCTAAGATGCACCGAGCTTCCAAACCCCACCCACCTTGCAAACACTCTGAGTTTGCCATACTGCTCCCGCTCCTGAGGTAGTCTCTTCCTTTCCAGGCCATGCATACGCCTGACATTCAGGAGACCATGCTCCAAGATGGCTGCTTGCCGGCGCTCACGCTACAGAAAGCAAAGGCAGGAGACAGGTGTCAGGCAATGGATCTGGTTATCATATGTCGCAACTCAGTGCGAGAGCCACATCTAATACTGCATTGCAAGGCTTGGAGCTGAAAGTGATATGGCATGACAGTTCCTGACTGGACGAAGGAGCATGTAAATGTGAGGCTCTGGGCAGCAGCCGTGCATACCAGTAGAATGCTACGACCGGCAAGTCGCATCTGGGGCGCATTCGGTTTGTGCGCGGCTGGAGCCGTATTGGATGCTCAGTAATAAATGCTCAGCCTGCCAAGTGGCCATATGGCCTATGTTCCACTCAGCTTGTAACAGTGATGCAGCTATCACTTGTCTGCAACCTTCCCACCTGCAACCCCTCCGCTTCTGCAACCTCTCCATCCTGTCCGACATTGCACCAAAAACCACCCAACCCCGTCCCTATACATACTATATAACTGTGAAGCCAGGGATTACAAACCCCTCATCCTACTACCCACCATCCCTGAGCACTTACCACTCCCGACACAAGAAACCCGTCTACATCATCGATCCATCCCCGAACACGCTGCCCTCTGCGCTTGAACCCATCCCTCCACCAAATCACAAAGTACAACCCTATACTATTCATATATGCTACGCTATTGATTGACTATCTCCACATCCACACGGAACCATGGACAGGTGGGTCAGCCACCTGAATCCCATCAAAACAACCATTATGAATCATCCACAAACTCCCCCCATGCGCAACAACATTTACTACTCACCTACCCACAGACTAATCATCAAGAGACCCTTAAACCCCTACAATCACAATCCACACCATGCAGCCTCTGCCCCCCCCCCCGCCCCAAGCCCTTTACCTCATCCAGGCGTTTGTTATATATCTCCAGCATCCTCAGCTTAGCTGCAGTCTCCTCTGGCGGGTCATCTGGGCGGAACTCCAGCTCTGCTACTGCCAGCTCTGCTTCATTGTCCCATTCAGGCTCAAACTCATAGCGTTTGTGGTGCCAGCCGGTGCTGTTATCAAGCTGGGGCCCAGAGCCTTTCACCTGACATCATATGGACCAGCCAAACAGAAATGCAATGGTTATACATAGGCCGATGGGGTCCTGCTGCTTGATATCTCCGACATGCAGGCCAATGAGCTATAGGGCTCTATCCTATGGTTGGGCAAACTCTTAGGCATCACGCAACTCAACACATATAGGCCAATAGGGTCCTGTGAGCATTGCAAAGAACTGCAGCTCTCGTACAACAACTAACCAAACCCTAAATCCCAAGACCTTGTCACCACTAAGTGCATAGTGCTGCACCTCATGTTGAAAGGTGCGCGACAAACATAACAGGGTACTTTGTCAGCTGCTTGCCAGTGGGCTGTATATGTGGTGGTGATGTCCACTCTGACTCAAGGCATGCTCGCTGACTGGAAGCGACACCATTGTCAAAACACCCAACAATGAAGCCTTTTCCTTCAGGGCGCAACCCATTCAGACATAGCTCTGTAACCCTGCTCAATATCACACTGGGCGTAGAGCAACTCAATGAAAAACCCCAAGTCCCTGGCTCTTGATTATCTTCGTGGCTTCCTGTGCCATGTTTGACAAATGCTGGCAACCATGTGCCCACCAAGCTCCCATCCTAGTACCAAAGTTCACAGGCTTTCGTTCCCATGGCCTCCCTTACCTTCACATGCTCTTCCTCCTGTGCTGCAGCAGCCCCAACAGCCTCCGTGCCTGCTACCCCTGGTTCAGCTGCCAAGCTTCTGCCCCCCGCATCCTCTGCTGGACCTGCTGCTGCACCTGGCAATGCCCCAATGCCTCTGCCACCCTTCTGTAAAGCACAAGGAACGATTCAAGTAGATTCTCTAGAGTCGATTGCAAGATGTTCACAGAGAGTTGATAGATCTGGACATAGAAAGCACAATCATAGCAGAGAATGCTATCACAGCTGCTACAGTTGCACGAGCCAGGGCCCTTTGAGCACATGCAAACGTAAGCCCACATGTGCAAAGCAGCAAGAAGGACACTGTAACAACCTGTCCATCATGTACAATCACAAGCCCTTAAACAAGGGGATTTTGCTACCCTAGGGGAAGGCACACATCCAGGAGCCCCATATCTACCGTAAAAACATGTATCCACTACAGGCAAGGCAAAGATGAGATGCCGTATTCTACTTGCACATGCCCTGCAATGCTGGCCTGCAGCACATGCTATGCTCAAGAAAGCGCTTGCAGCACCTGCTCCTTGCACTTACCATGGCTCGAGGCCCCTTCTTTGCTCCCTCCTCTCCCAGTCCCCCACTGCTCTTCTTCGCTGCGGTTCTGCTGCTCAACCCTTTCTCACCCTCTCTCACCCCTGCTGCCCCTCCTCCTGCTGCTGCTTCCTTGGCATCAGGTCCACCCTGTACTGCTGCTCCATCTCCAACCCCACCATCAGCTCCCTCTGCCGCTGCTGCTGCTGCAGTGCCTCCTGCTGCTGCTGCTGGTGGTCCATCTGCTGGCTCCACCTTCACCCTCTTCTCCCCTTCCTCAGACATGCCCATGGCTTCCTCAGAACCCGCTCGCCCATTCACTAAACCCTCACTCAAGCTGCTCCCAAACACGCTAGGACCTGCTAGGGGCCCAGATTCAGGTGCAACAGAACCAGAGGGTGTCCCAGCTTCCTGCTTCCCTTCCTGCTGCTCCTGTGGCTGCTGCTGGGGTGTAGGTATGAGCTTTGGGTCGAGGCGGATCCGCTTGCGCCCCCTGCCCTGCCTCACTTCCTGAGCTAACGCCACCAAGTCCACCTGCAGAAGCAGAAACACAGCAACGCGCCTTTATGTGGATGAACACATTCTAGCAGAAGATACACACAATTTGCGGCTCTGCCTTCTAGCAGCAAACAACAACTGTGCAAAAGCTACCGGTCTCTCAAAATGATGAGGTGCCTGTCATACAAAGTACACAACTGCTGCTGCTGCTGCTGCTGCTCAGTTGCAGCTGAGGCTCAAACATCTTAATTTTACCCCCTCTGGACAGAGGTGATAAACCCTCAATACAATGGACAAAAGTTTGGTTTTGAAACCTCTGCTCTAGGTGGCCCATCAACACTGTGTGGAGCAGAAGCTTACCCCTTGTAGCTCTGGCAGAGGTGTTGGCAGAGGGCAGGTGTCAGGATCTATGTAGATCTGGTAATAGTGCTGCTGACACTGCTCCTTGGTCTTGGTGCCCACATGCTCCGAGATACCTGCCCAGTTGCCAAGACCTGCGGCACACAGCAAAGATTACCTTATTATAAGATCCAGGGCAAAAGCCGCCTATAAGCTCCAAAGGTGGGTCCGTACTGCAATGTTTCGGCTAACAAGAACTGCAGCAACTGCTCACAACCATGTAAAGCTGCTATGCCAGAGGATATTTGTAGCAAGATGGGGGAGGGGGGGGGGGGCAAGGAAGCATGAATGTGTTGTTCCACAGCAATACCAAAGCTGCTGTCATTCTATTCTATCTATTGCCTATGCAGGGTCCCTATAAGGACCAAAGAAGCCAAAGAGTAATCCATTCAGTGGAACCTCCTGAGAATACGTCTGCTTACCAAACATGTCAATTGCCTCCAGTAAGAGCAGCTCTTCATCAGCCTGAGCACAGGAAACATATTAGTGTTAGTTTGTTTGTTGCATTTGCCATGGAGAGACTAAATGGCGCATTGCAGAAGCTGTGAAGCTGCTTATCTTCGGAACTTGTGCTTGTCAAGAGCAGCGTGAGCTAGCAAGGTACTCACTCCCCAGTCTGGATCCAGCAGTGGGAAGGTCAAGTTGTCAACCACTCTGTACTTGTGGTCGTTCTTGTGCTGCCCCTGCTCCACTCCAACTGAGAAGCACTCCAAGCAGAGGTCGAAGTCAGCACAGTCAGCACACTTAATGCGGACAAGGTTTGAGATGTCTTTGCGGCAGTAGTCACAATGGTAGAGGCCCCTGCAGAGTACATAAGGCTGCGTTAGGCAGGCTGAGGTGAGGTTTGCAGTGCCTGCAACGAACTAGATCTTGCCTTTTGGCCTCTTGCTGCAGTCTGCCATACCCTCCACCTTCTGTTGTTACTCTCCGCCTGCGTCCCCTGCATGTGTGCATGACCATCATGCAAAAGCCGGGAGATCATCTTTGAGCAGTCAATCGCATCTCACCGAGCCCCCAAACCCTCTGCCAGGCTCATGTGTGACTATCTAGCTGGATTAGGTCCGGCAAAGTTGCGTTCGAAAAACGGGATGCGAAGGCTCGGGGAGGGCCCCGCATGAGCTGCTATCAATTGGCAGACCACTTAGATAGAGATGATCACGTTGAAGCTCGATATCACAGACTATTCGTAAGCGGAGTGGCAGATAAGCAAACCGGGCACAGCAACTGCAGATGCGTCCCATCAGTATCTGTCTGCGTATGCACGGCAATTCGAATCCCAGCCCCTGAAGCCATACCTTGGCCGTATTGCCTATCAAGATGACGTGGAAACCAAGTCATGTGGCATTGTTGGTTCGGGGTGACACTCTAGTGCCACTTCAGAGCACGGGACAACCAAACTCGCATGTAGCCAAAACGCAACAGGAGAGTGCGTCTAACAGTGGTTCTCCCTTTGATAGACATGTAACTTTCACAATTAGGATGTCAAAGGAGGGCCGTGGGTTGGGAAGTTACCTTCCGCGCAATTCAAACTAAGTCTCAACCTGCAGGTCCTATTGCAGTGCAGTATGATACCTGCGAAGAAAAGTCCTTCGAAAAAAAGCCTATTTGGTTACGAATCACCTCCCAAATCTCCCACATTGAGCCGTGATGTCTTCAAGTTCTTGCATTCATTGGACCTAACCCACTCCGTCAAAGACCCTAGAAGAGATTTGGCCAATGGCTTCATCGTAGCAGAGATCCTATCTAGGTTCTACCCAGTGTGTTCTAGTTTCAGGGCTCCATGCAGTGCCACTGAATATGTACCACAGTGCTTGGGGCTCAACCACACAGCAAATAATACAGAGCCTCTGCGCAGGGAGACATTCAAATGCACTCGTATGAGAATGGCACTGGCGAGTACTGCAAGCGGGATAACTACCAGCAGATACGGAAATGCTGTCGGAAGAACAATATTCAGCTTCCTGACAACCTTGTTGAGGGGACCATCAGAGGGGACCGTGGAGCAGCCAGTTCTTTGATAGAGCATCTGTTCGAGGTGCTCACAGGCAAAAAGTAAGCAGTATTAGAATGGGATTGGGTGCTAGGAAGCTTGGGTGCACCCAAATCGTGTGTGGGACCACCCATCACTTAATGCTGCGCACAAATGGTTAGCAACTAGCTCCAACTAACCATTTGATGCTGTGCATTTGTAAGGTTGACTGCTTGCAATAGAGACATGCATGTGCTGGCCAGTTTGAGCAGCTGCATCGACAGATGAAGATAGCTGTGCTGTGACCACTTTTAAACGGGTCTAGTGGAAAGTACTGGCTTGCAGATGAGCTTTATTATGTACTCCAGTGGTTCTGCTTTAAGATCGGACAGCACATGCACCATATACATTTGCCACATTGATAGGATTCCTGCAATAACTTGTATTGTCACCATTTAGTAACACGCGCTGCCCCCTTTTTGGTGGTTCAGGCTGCAGAAAATGGTGCCGCTTGAGAAAGTGCCTGGGTTGGACTCCACCATGTCAGCAATGTCACCCACATTTGGGGAGCCAGCAGGTGAGCATGGCAGGCTTTCTATGCCAGCAATGACCATAGAGACGCCTCTTATTGTTCTGGAGTAAGCCAATGAAAGGCAGAGGTTACCAAGCAGGCCACTGCCCATGTTGGTCGATTGGGGCAGTAATGATGGAGTGGTGTTAGAAAGTTGGTTAACTTGGGCATCAGCTAACCACCATAGAGTCAGCAGGTTTGCCCGCAATAGGGTCGAAATTACCCAACCTGTCTGGGCCTTGAGCCATCAGAAGCCGTTATATAATTCGTAATTGCCCGGGCTGCATCAATGACACTGGCGGCAGAAGACCGACAGCTTGGTACTACAGCATATATGGCACACATTAAAGGCAGCAGGCATTATGCTGGCCTCCATTAAGCAATAGTGCCATCTAAGAAGTATATCATGCCCTAGCTCACGCACTGTGTTTTAGGATTGCTTGGCCTAGGTTGCCTGAAACAACCCGACTGCTTGTTGAGCCAGTCTTGCCTGAAAGTAAATCCATTTTCACACGTGAGCTGATGGTCTGTTGATAAGGGTGACTGAGACTGAGGGACCCTGCATGCACTGGAATCAAGGTTGTGGGTCTCCCCATGTATAGGGTTGGTATCAGGAAGTGCCATGCAACCACAATCAGGACACCAAACACTGTGCCACAGAATTTTTGTATCGTTCTGCTTCATTGGATAAGCTGCAAATATGTGCTACCAAAAACCAGGTTGGCGTCATGTTTGGGTGCTGCACGGCCCAGAGGGCTGTGCAGTCGTCTCTCTTAACAAATGTGTGCTACATACATCAGAGAGGCAACTGATCTTGTCTTTGCTTCTGCATTGCAGCTGCTGATGCAAGCTCTCTGAAAGCCATCCAAGCACAGCCAGCAGTGGGTAAAGGCCTTGCATTTGGCACAGTACAAACCGCCATGGTGGGAGATGCTGCAGCCTTGCGAAAGAAGTTTGCAGCAGAGCATGCAGGAAGCCTGTGAGGCTCTTCTACCATGCCACTGCTTGTAGCTGCCCTGTCCGTGTGGAGGCAATCTTAGGTGGATGGTGTTGTCTCACTGGATCCATTGCCCATTGCTGTAACTTTTATCATGTGAATGTATGGTAACGGGGGGTTTTGGGAAGCTGATGGATGGCTAGGGCATTACCAAACGCCTGAGCTTGGCCTGGGTGCCTGGGGAGGTTAATCATGTAGCAGGCACGATGGCAAAAGGGGGATATTGGAACGAAGGTGACGCTCAAACGCCTGTTGGACTGGGTATGGGGACTCACCCTGCACATGAGGTGAAAGTTGGACTGGTCTGCATCGTCAATTTGCCATCGCACCACCTATCATAAAGCAGCCTCAATTGTGTGTGATCCCATTCGATAGGACCTGATCGGTATTGGAAAATGATTGTCAGCATCCAGCCGATCTTCTTACGACAATGACCTTCCGGATGTTGTAACCAGAGTAGAGCCTGCTCCAGGAACCGTCCTTGGACGAAGAGTCAACAGGTGCAGACCCGCACCAAAGCATACACCTGAAGTCTCTGCAGACCATGTTTACCATGCTTGTGTGGACCATGACTGCCTGATGCATGGACAGCTACCGACCGACCGACCGCCGCATCCCTAGTACTTTGTATCGGAACTCAACCCTTTTTATTAGTCCAGCATGGGCGAATCCAGCTCCTTTGACTGTTACCAGCCGTTGAGTACTGCCATGTAAGTTTTGAAACACTGTCAGTTGCGCTGGAGAAGCCTGAGCATTGCAGGACCCGCCACTTCGTAGCGGAGTCTCATAGTCTGTCGGGTAATCCGGCAGACGTAAGCAAACCTCTATGAATATATGGGATCAGCTGGTGGACTGCATTTGTCGGCCGCCAAGGTGATATAGGCAGCCTTCAAGGGAACGCATTCCCCCAATGTATCCGCCCTCTAAAGGAGTTGCTGGTTGCAGGGACGTATATGATCCTAGAAGCCTTCTGGGTGGGGCAACTGGCATGCTGAATGGGGAGGCATTTCGAAAGGACTTTCAAGTGGTACGTTGACCTCCACTGTTGGTCAGGTTCCCTGGCCCATGCAGCTGCCTCTTAGCCTCGATCACGTCATGCAAATGCCATGCTGTAACACAACATCCCTATTTTGTCACATTGCAGTTGGACAGTAGCTGAGGAGAAGCGACCTCCTGGTACCCTAAGCAATAGGTACATCATCCTCTTCAGCCAGACAAAGCCATCTGCCTTCCCAGCGCCTTACCCAGCTTCTTAGACAACCTGCTTATCATTATTACATTTCATGATATGCCATAGCAAGAGTGCCATAGACCCCGCACATACGTGTCGCAAAAGGCCTTACATATTTGCTGTTATGTCTTGCAGGTTAACAAGAAGGGGCAGCGCTTAGAATGCAGCCACTACATCCCTTTGAATGTCAGGACAGTGGATGGCCGGCTGCCGGCGGTGGTGTATTGCCACTGCAACAGCGGCAGCAAGCGTGATGCTGACGAAGCAGTTGTACATCTTGTGCCTGCAGGCATTAGTGTAGTAGCATTTGACTTCTCGGTGAGCAACCATGTAGCTGCAGTAGCTACTTGTTCTGGGCCAGCTTACAGCACGCGGTCAGTGGCAGCTGCAGCATTGGCCCCTGCTGTAATTATAATCAGTGGGTGCCAGGTTGTCACCAGCAGTTCTTAGTTCATGGCTGGTGCAACCAAAGGTCCGCCATGCTGCAGACACATGGGAGGACATGCAGCAAGTTCTCAGCAGTAGAAGCAGCAGCAGCAGGAGGTCCAAAAGGGTTAGCAACTACCTACCTCACGTGAGAGAGCTGCTTGAAGAGCATTTGCTTGCTTGACCGGGTTTCTGCCTGGGCTGCTCAACTGCTTAGTGCATTACCACATTGCCTCATCAACCCTGTGGCATGAGGATGGTTGCTTTTTCTCTCTTCTGCACAGCACTGGCCCCCTTGCTTTATCCAGAGCTGATGGAATATGGAGGACACCAAATAACTGACACACATGCTGCTGTTGCAGGGTTCAGGGCTGTCAGAAGGGCAATGGGTGACCTTAGGTGCCAATGAAGTGGACGACCTAGAAGCAGTCATAGAGCACCTCAGAGCTGAGAACACCGTGTCTTCTATTGGCCTATGGGGCAGGTCTATGGGAGCAGTCACAGCGCTCATGTACAGCGCCAGGGACCCTTCCATTGCAGGCATGGTGAGTTGCTGCAGAGAGGAGGTCAGCACAGCTGCTGTAGCAAAGCACATGCGACAACATGCATGTGCTTCCAAGCAGCAGCAGTAGCAGAAGGGAGCGGGATTCTCGGATGTGTGTGCATGTGCAAAACAGAGCTGAAGGGCAATGACATGGCTTAGACATGGCTTTCGGTTACAACTGAGAGGCATTAACCAAGGGTATGCTGTATGTGCTAGATATGAACTAGGGTCCTGTTCTGGAATTTCATCGCTATGAAGGTTTGGGACTTTGCTGGATCTGTCTGGACATCAATCGGCACATGATACACCACATGCAGCTGGCACGATTTAGACATGCATTTGATGACAGGTGCTAGTTGCATCACTTTGAACAAGGAAGTTGGCACATGCACCCTTCCACACCCCCACAGGGTTCACTGGGTGATGTGGAAGTAGGTGAAGCTTTTGTCACTCTGCGGTCATGTACAAATGGAGTGTATCTTGTTGTTGTGCCTTGTGGTGCCTAGGTCCTGGACAGCCCCTTCTCTCGGCTGACAGACCTGATGCTGGACATTGTGGTGCAGCAGCGGCTACCCATTCCTAAGGTAAGAGGTGGAAGGTATATATGTTGTCTTGATGGCGCAGACTTGAAAATGCCGAGGAGCAGGGGAGTCTAGAGCGTGGGGAGAAAGGGGGTGGGCTAAAGGTGGGGGCGGGAGGGGCCCAGGGGAGGGCAAGTCGCGGGCAGGGACAGGGGTGGGAGGAAGGACATGGTGGCTGATTAAAGAGCAATAGCCCAGAGCGGAGAGGGTACATACGGGTGGGGTAGCAGATGGGAAAGGGGTAAAAGGGTTAGGAATGTGCGTCCAGGATGACAGTGGTCATGTCTCATTTCTGAACCCATGATTGTCGTTTGAAAGGGCACAATGATGGGTCCAATTTCGTTGGGTCAAGTGGTGTAGTCTTTGCTTGTGGTGCTGAACACCTTGCTCCCTGTGAGACAGCTCTACACATGCTATTCAGCAGCCTCTGGAGTCAGCATGGTGCTCAACACAGCCTCGCATGTGGCAATAAGATCTGCCTGGGTTCCTGCTGGTCTCCCTCGTCTTGCTCCTGCTGTAGGGCCATTTCTTTACTGTCTTGCCTGCATGCCTGTATGTGTGGACATTGCGAGATGTGGAATATGAGCACAAAAATGTGAGCATGTGGCCTACTACGAATGGTCTACAGGGCATAGGTAGTAGGCCAAGCAATACTGTTGTTATGGGGCCTGTTCTTCTTATTGTTGCTGATGTTTAAAGAACAACAAAGAAAACAACATTTCCTGATGCAGATGATGCTCAAGATGGTGCTGGCGATGATGCGCAAGTCAGTGAAGAAAAAGGCAGGTTTTGACATCAACAATGTGGCCCCCATTGACTTAGTGCCGAACAGCATCATACCAGCAGTCTTTGGCCATGGCACAGATGACAGCTTCATCAACAGCTATCATTCAGGTGGGCAGGGGTACTGCTACAGCAAGTAAATATGCCATCGGGAGATTGTTGGTTGGCTTGCACCTTAAGTCAGCACCTGCATGCATAAAACTGGGTACATATACCTGTGCCCCTGCGCCCTCATATTTATTAGGCCTGAATTCGTACTGGGCGCATTGAGGCACGCTTTGTGCTTAGCTTTTGGCGGTGCAGCAAGGGAGTGGCTAATGTGACCATGGGGCTTGTCAAATGCAATGCATGGTATGGGCGAGCGTGCCAAGGATCATCAGAGTATTGTTTAATGACTGCAGAGCCTCAGCTTCCCTGTCTTTCTGCTCATGCACATGGTTAGTGAGGCACTGCTGCTGCTGCTGTGGATGATGCTTTTTGTGGGGTCTAGATACCTCAGGTTATATAGCCATGCCGTCTGTCCAAGCTCCTGCCACACCAGATGCTGCGTATTAGCACATGTCAGCACATCAAAATGACTGTCATACGTGAATTTCAATTTTGAAACCATGCATGCCTTGGGATTCTGGATGTTTAACTCACCCTGCTTTCTGTCTGCATCTGCTGCTGCTGCAGAGAGGCTGCAAGCTGCTTATGGTGGGGAGTACCGCAACTTAGTGCACTTTGAGGGGGACCACAACCACCAGCGGCCCCAGTTCTTCTATGACTCTGTGGTCATCTTCTTCTACCAGCAGCTCAGGCTAGACGATGTGCTGGTGGGAGCCAAACCAGTAAGTGGCTTTGATGGGGGGGGGGGGGTAGCAAATAAGCATGCATGGTATAGGGTTCGGGGTCTTATGGGTTTTGGGTTGCATACTTCATGAGGACTGCAGGCAGATGGTCGCTTTGGAGTGATGATCTGTTGTGGTTTGTGTGGGTGCGGTTTTAATCGAGTTCGTCTGAACTGATGCCCCAATTATTTCTGTCCCTTTGCTTCTGTTGCTTGCATGCAGACAGGGCTTGTATGTGGTACGGAGCCCAACTGCCTCCTAACAAACATATGCGGAGCTTGTTTCGACCTTCATCAAAGACTTTTTTCTGACCTCACAGAGTGCTCATTGATGGCGGTATGCCTGTTGTATAGAAACGCTTGCTAACCCGAAGGGACTCTTTGTCTGCCTGCTGTGCTCTCTACAGCTTGACAGCATGCTGCTACGGCAGGTCAGCTCAGCTTTCTCAGAGCAGGAGCATGCTGAGCGTGCCAATGGCGGCACCAACCAGCCCTGGCAGGTGGCAGCACTACCTGACCTCAGCCAGTCACAAGCAGCAACAGAAGCACTAGAAGCAGCAGCAGCAAACAACAACACCAGCAGCAACGGCGGTGTGGGTGCTACTGGCGCAGCCCCTGCTTCTGGTGGGGGGACTGCGGTTTCGGAAGAAGGTGTCACTAGGAGAGGGGCAGGGGGGTGGCGGCTGGCACCAGATGCGCAGGTACAGGGGGTGCTGCCGTCACGGAATTCCCCTGGGTCAACTTGGTGGAGCTCTGCAGACTTGGAGACGAGGGGGCGGTCGAATGTGACCGTGCCAGGGGTGGAAGAGGAGGAAGAAGCACAGCTTGAAGCAGCTTTGCAGCTTTCGCTGCAGCAAGCGAGGTTGGATGAGGACAGGAGGGTGCGGCTTAGGGCAGAGGCTTTTCGGGAGGGGCAAAGTGACGAAACAGCAGCCGCATCAGTAGCAGCAGAAGGGGGAGGAGGGGGAGAAGTAGGGGCCGGGGTGGGTCCGGCAGGGGGAGCAGCGGATGGTACGGGGAGGGTTTCTACCGCCAGCACTGCGAGCAGCAGCAGTAGTAGCAGGGGACGTGCGCAGCGGGAGGAGCAGCAGCAGCGGCGACCCACGTCAGCTATACCTCATAGCAGTCAAGAAGAGGAGGAGATGCTGGCGATGGCACTGGCACTGTCCTTGCTGGAGGCAGAAGCAGCAGGAGCAGCGAGTGGATCTGTGCCATTAGATCCTGTTTCTGAGGTCCAGGGGATAGCTGGTACCTCTTTACCAGGTCCTGTTGCAAGAGCAGTAGCAGTGGCGGGGGCTGTGCCGCCGGACCCGGTGACGGAAGCACCAGTACCACCATCAGCATCAGCAGGGCCTGAGCTCACAGCAAAGACAGCAGCCTCTGATGTTGGGAGTGCAGAAGAAATTGGGGCAAGCAGGAGCAGCACATCCACCCCTAGATCTTATGATAGTAGAGAGCAGGCAGCAGGGGTTGGCATGGGTGGAGGGCTGGGCGGCAGGATTCAGCGGTCGGGTAGCACTGGTAGTGGTGTGGTGCAGCGGGTAAATAGTGGCGGGGGTGGTGCTTTCCGGTCACGTGTGAGTCCTAGGCAGCTACAGCAGCACATCCAGCAGCAGCAGCAGGGTACATCTGCTGTGGCCCCTGCTGCAGGTATTGCGGTAGCACATATGCCCAGGAGGCAGCACCAACAGCAGCAGCAGCAAGGGGTGGCCGGCGGGGTTGGGTTGGGGCCGCTTGGACTAGGGGCAGCAGGTCGGTTGGAATCTAGACAGCCGCCGCAGCAGCTTGGTGATGCGAGGGAAGCAGCAGCAGCAGCAGCAGGGAGCAGAGGGGGAGCAGTAGCAGCAGCACCATTGGATGAAGGGTCGGGGCAGGCTGAGAGTCCTGGAGCTGCTGTTGATGTGGATGTGGTACCGGCTGGTGTGGTGGGAGGGGTGGCTAGGGTAGAGGCTGTGGGGTTGGGGCCTGCGGAGAAGGCGGTACATGCAGAGGTACCGCAACAGCTTTTCTCAAGACGCACATCACGGTAGATGTATGGGCGAGTGCGCGGTCTCTACACAGGTGTTGGTGTGCATTGGCAGTGGATGGGTCGTACTGCTGGATGGGCTGGGAGATCATACAGAAGTGGGCAGCATAGCAGCTGCTGCTCATGTTTGTTTCCTGTGTCTATAAAATAGTTTGTTTGTAACTCATACTTCAGAGTTACAGCAGTAAAGGTCCTTGTTTAATCAGGAGGCCGCGGTCAATGGAGTTAAGCTTTTCTTGTCTAGTTCCTGCATTTCTCGCCTAGACGCAGCCTATCCAGCTTTAGCTTGCTTTCGGACTTCGTGGGGGGTGGCAGGGTACCTGGGGTAGTGTTGGCCAGTCACAAAGCATGTTGTTGGTAGAGAGCTTGCAGTTGGTTAGCATGTCAATTCCTGGTTCTCTTGAATGGTCTGGCAGCTTTGGCTCTCTAGCGGTCTTGCCTCTTTGTCTCGATATCTGCTCTCCACATACTAACTCCACATACTAACAAAAGTGGATGGAGTTATGCCGCGGGCGCTGCACGGCCCGAAAGCTGTGCAGTGATCTATCTCATATAGTGATGTGTTTGGCGGCTCACCTTGCCGTAGTTGCCATATGTTTTTGTTCCCCTTTGTTTACCCATGCTGGGCTTGTGTCTGAGCAACAATGCGATTGCAGTCAAATTTATGTTTTGTGGGCGACTCTTCGTACATGGCCTACTCTTTTTGTTGCGTGCCGTATGTGCCAGCTGGAACATCTATGCTGAGTGTGACAGCTTCAAGTCAGGGGGGTGACGATCAGCTATGTGCTCAATTGTAATAAGGGATGCAGTATGGATTGTCGGCAGGAGCGTGCCAGGTGTCCGTGGGGTTTCAGTACCGGTTTGATTGAGCCAGCGGTGCAAATGCTTAATACGGGTCGGGAGGCGTCACATGCACAATACGTCGCACAAGGTGTGCATATTTGCAAGGACTTCTTCAGAGCAAGTCAGCTCCATACCGTACGTCGATGTGAGGACGGCTATGAAGCTTTCACGTTCGCTATCTGGCTGAAGTAATGTCTTGCAACCAAAGCGAAGAGGCCGCGAGGGGTGCCAGTTATGGTCCAGCTATGGGCAATGGCTTGGGTTGCTGACGTGGCGATGCACACAGCGCTGACCCCGTAAAGTCAACCTTATAAGCCACATGATCACAGCATTTGCTCGCAACTTCTCTCCTACCCTCGATTTCTTCTCCCTCCCCCACCATCGATCCTACTCTCTCACTACTTCTCTAGTCTCAAAACCGCATGGGCGGTGCTCCTATGCAGAGCCCACTTGTATTTTTCCCCCTCACATTCAAGCTCAGCTGTTCGTCAGCCCAGACTTCTTGATGTGAGTGCCCCTGGGACCCGCCCCGGGCCGGTGTCACCAGCCAGTTTCGACCCGTTTCATGTTTGTATATGCCGGCACTGAAGCAGACATACTTCGCGGTCTCCACGCAAGTTGAGCTTAAAGCGGTGATAAACATGCTGCCTACAGAAGTCATCTTGGTCATTGCGTGCCACTGTGAACACTGCCGGTATTTGAAAGCAGGTTACCGGCAACAACATCATTAACATCATCGTGATCATCATCATCATCATCAACATCATCATGATTATCTGGCTGGAATGCGATTGTCAACTGACCCTGCTGGTTTTGCACAGGCGGTGCGTGCGATCCCTGTCCAGGAGTACAAAGTACTCATACAGAAGAGCCAAGCCCAGTTCCAGAACTATTCATGGAGTGACAACACCAAACCCCTGGCTGCCAACCGTGCGGCAGGAACCCCGCCCATGGGGCCCTGTAAAATGGGTTGGCAGCTGTAACAAACCCCATGTATACCTTTAGGATATGCGGCCCTTTGCCCATAGGTAGTGGTAAGGCTTTGCATTTTAATTCACGTCGTGCCTCATTGCCACAGAACTACATGACCAGGAACTGACCAGGAATGGACATGCATGGCATCCCGGCACAACATACAACAGTATGCACAACAATCCATTTAGTTTGCTGCAAAAGCTGGATTAAAGAGTTTAAAAGCTGCCACACATTGGTGCCAGTGTATTAAAACATACTCCATTATTAGTATGGATTTCCCATCCTCTTGCTCCCTGCACGGTTTGAATGTTACATTTGAAAAAGAAAAACCCGGAGCCAACACGAGGCTCAAGGGGCTTCCAAAAAACCAAACTGACTAATATCATCAACTTCAACTAATTCGTTCTCATACTCATCACTAGAAACATCACCACAACTTTCATCTTCACTCGATTCAAATCTGTCAAGCTGCAGATCAAACACCCACTCAGTATCTTCATCTCTGAAGACACGCATTTTATGTACCAGCTTCGCCAACATATGCTGCTTTGGATGACACATAAGCTTCCTTAAATCACCTTCACAGTAATCAAACAACTCACCAAACTCCGATCTGATTTCCTGGTAGGCAGGGCAAATATCCAAATATCCTGCATCACTTCAACAGACCTGGCCAAGCCAACACAAACCCGCTCCGCTTGTCAAAGAGGAATGGGTAACTGCCATGGGCACCCCTAGTGAGACCACGAAATCCGTCACAGGAAGTCCTGAGCAGGAGGTTGCCCACCTGCATAACAAAACCCAAACCTCATATGGAGGACAGTGGAAGTAAGCACGGAATATATTGCCTTCCGTGAGCACCCATGGTCACTACCACTCCAGCACCACCACATGACCAAATACTGCTGCTGCTGACTTGACCTCTCATTCCAAGCATACCCCTGCCAGATCACCCACTGCAGGAGGTCCAACTCACCAATCTCTGCAGCAGCAATGCACACCCCTTCATCCCAAGGGCACCCCAAGCGCCTAGCCCACATCATAGTGCTCTCCTCGGGTTTGCTAAATGGCAGATCCATTTCTAGCTGATACCCCTGCTCATTGCAATACTACTGCAGGACCTCTAAGTGCCCAACACGTGCTGCTAGCTCTACAACTTATGCGGAGCTCAGAAGCCCTTCCCAGGGGCATTCAGCTATCCTTACCCATTGCAGTACCTCTAAGTGGCCCCTTTCCGCTGCTACGTTGCATGCATTTTCATCGGAAGCACACCTAGCCTCCAGTAGCTACTTCAGAGCCTCGGAATTACCCTCTGCTGCTGCCTCAGCGCAATCACATTCATCCCAAGGGCACCCAGCCTCCCTCAACTAATCCAGTGCGTCCAAATGCCCACCCGCCGCTCCCCTATGGTACAACAATAGATCCACAGGGCATCCTTGGTCCATAGCCCAATGCAGAGTTTCTACATGACCACCTTCAGCAGCTCCGCTGCAGATCACCCCAGGGTACAACATACTTGCTGCTGCACCACTACATCAGGTCAAATTGACCCTTGTCTGCAGTGTTTTGGCAGGCATTTGATCCCAGGGGCACTCTTTGTTCCTGAGTCACTTTAGAAGCCCTCTACATCCCTCCTTAGCAGATGTAGCTTAGCAGATCCAGCGCTACTACTTCAATCCAGGCTCCCAATGACACGCACAAAATCAAACCCCTTAAGTCAAAGGGCTGCTATCATAGCATATAAACAGCCTTACACGACCTGTAGCTACATGCAGCCCTCAGCAGCTGTCAATGCACAAAAAGGCACCATGCTCCTGCATGCAGCTTGTAACACACACAGAAGATGCGCTGATGCATAAAAAGCAGAAGGGACATTGCAGCCTTGGACATCTCATATCAATACTAGACGTGGCAACACGCGAGTGAATGCTAACCAAGTTCCACACCATTGATACTTCCAGCTCAACCTATAGACCATGCATCCGACTTGGTTTTGCTAGCGTATGGAATGCCATGGCCACAACATGAATGCTGATCTACACACCGGCCACAAACCCGCATACCCTGAGGGATACAAGGAGCCATGCGTGCCCCAGTGCTGGCTCACAGCCGCTTTTTGTTGCCTTTGCTCTGCTGCTCCAATAGCCTTTGTGACCGCAGTCGCTTACATGCTGCTCTGTGTTGCTCCCAATGCTCATGCTGGCAAGCTTCACTGCAGTAGCATGCCACCTTGCAGCCAGTGCATACCTTGGTAGTGGACGCCTTCACCTCTGAAAGGCCATCCAGCCTTGCACATGCTGGGGTATTGCACCCCATGGGGAAGGGCACCTCTGCCAGCAGCACTTGGAACAGCACTATGAGGTCTCTCAACAGCTGCAGCTGCTGCTCCTGGTTGCCAACCAACTGCTGCATCTGCTGCTGCTGCTGCTGGTGTTTGCCGATCAGCTGCTGCTGATTCATGCCCTCATTGTCAAGGCAGCGCCACTTCTTGGCCACACGCTGGAGCTGTTTCACTACTGCTGGGGGAAGGCCTTGATCTGGAAGGCTGTCTAAGCCGGTTGGGTAGATTGTCCAGGATAGCTGAAACATCACTGTTGTCTGCACCAATAGCTCCTGTTCCTGTCCCTGCTGCTGCTGCTGGTGGTGCTTGCATCCCCTCAAGAACTGCCTCCTGCCATAGCTGGATGTTCTGGTACTGCAGGATGGTCAGCTCCAGCATGGTGCCTATGTACCTCCTGCAGGCCACGGGCCTCAGGCAAGCCAGACGGATCAGCAGCTGCCGAGTTTGCTGCTCCCAAAATGTGACGCACAGGGAGAAGATGACAAAGCCCACACCTACCGCAACCAAGCCTGCAAGCACCTCCACGACATTGATCTGGTACCATGCCCCAGCGATAGCAGCGATAGTGTACAAAAGCACAATAATTGTGATTATGCGAAGCCGTTCAGCTTTATCCCAAATGCAAAGCTGTAGGACTGCAGCACCAGCATCCCCAGCGAGTGCACACACCAGATTACTTAACAGATTACAACCCCTACTCCACCAGCTGCTGCCCCCAGGCCCCAGCCCCACCAGCTGCTGTGCTGTAGCTGCTACACCTCGCACTGACCACAGCAGCAGCTGCATGTGTGCATGTGCAGCAGGTGCAACATGGCACAGCTGCTGCTGCAAGCCTTTGCTACTTGATGCTCTGCTGTAGCTGAACAGCTGAGAACCCACCCCCTGAAGTGACAGCAGCTGCAGCTTAGAGCTGATCAGCAGCTGCTGAAGATCACCCAGCCAGAAGTCCACCAGAGCACCCCCTGCTGCTGCATCCCCTGCCTTTGCTACAGCTGCTACCTCTGGTAAGAGCTTCACATGGACCTTGATGGAACTGGCTACCGCAGAACAGTGGGATTTGTACTGCAGCCAATGATGCATGGGGAAGGAGGAGCAGCTGACACTGGGCCCTGGGGCCATGCTGAAGAACAACAGCCGGGTGGCCTGCTGCACTGCTTGCTTGTCTCCCGTACGGCAAGAGAGGGACATGAGGTTGTTGTATGCTAGGGGGTTGGAGGCAACCAGCTGATACAACAGCTCCAGGTCAACGCCTGGAACAAGAGAAGATGGAAACATTTGCAAGTCTAGTAAGGACTGTGAATCGAGGACAGGACACAGTACCAAATAAATCCCACCAACTACGCTTGCTCCAGAAAAAAGCTGTAGTGCATGGATACGCATGCCCCTGCTATAAGTATTTTTAGGACATTTGAAGGCCAAGGGCAGGCTCAAGCAGTGTCCATGCTTGTGCAGGTGGTCCAAATGATCACATTGCCCATATCATTGTCCAAACGGTAACACTGACGCAGGTATACAGGAACCATTTCAGTGACCACTCCAAAGCTACGAATGCCATTGCCACCACTCTGAGACAGAACAACCTCAGGTCACTGCGAGAGGTGCAGCAAGCTCACCTTTGGTGCTGTTTGTGCTCTCAAGCCCGGTCCGCACTAGGCCAGCCAGTAGCTCCAAGCTGCAGTTAAGATGCTGCATATGCTGCTGAGCCTTCTGCTGCTGCTTGTAATTGTCCAATGCTGAAAGCCACAGGACCTCCAGCAGCAGCTGCCCTTTGCTACTCAGGAAGAGACTGCGCTGTTCCCTGTCAGATTTGGCAGCCTGCTCCTTCAGGACAGCCAGACCATAGAAGCTGCTCTCACCAGCTGCTACCTCCTCTAGGACAGAGGAGTCCAGCACAAGCTCCATGGCTGCTTGGGATAACATATGCTGCTGGTCTTCCAATGGTAATCCAATGGCGACCCCTTGTGGGAGGGAATACTGCTGATAAAATGGTTGAGTAGAGGCCATACTGTTGCCCGGCACAGATCCACCCTGCTGCCCTGCTCCCCACCAGTGCTGCTGCTGTTGCTGGACTTGGCTGCTGTTTTGGGTTTAGCCCTCAAGAAAGCCATGTGCGCCTCCGCTGCTTTCCTGCGTGCATCGCCTGGGATGCTGTTCGTTCCTTCTGTAGCCAGGCACTTGTAATTGAACCCAAGCTGCAGATGAGCCAGCGACGACGAAGCACACGTAGCAGTACTGGTGATTGAACTGCTGCTGCTGCTGCTGCTGCCTTGCTGAGATCTGCGCTGGTTGTCCAGGTACTGAGAGAGCCCTGCTAGCTGATCCAGTACAGCACCTGAGAAAGCTGGGATGTTAACAAAGGTGTGGAGAGGAGCCAGGTGCATGACCATGTGCCGCATGGCCACGGAGCTAAGCTGGGGTGCTATCTGGGCAAGCGTGATGGCTTGGTCCTTGCTATACGCCCCCATGTACCTCTGAAGCAGCGCCTGCTCGCCACACAGTAGGCGGACCAGGACTGTGCTGCTCGATTCTTTGCAGAACCAGTGACCAGGGGAAATGTGCCGAGACACTTCCCACCAGCTTAACACGAGTTGCCAAAGAACCTGAGAACTGGTCGTGAAGCCAGGCGCCTGCTCTTCCAGCAGAAACTGCAGGACAGTATGTGTGCTTTCTGCAAGCCCTGAAGACAACACAGATACAGGTAGGTCAACCTGTTTGACATGCTGACAGTGCGTGCATGCTTGCAGTATGTGAACCATGCATTTGCTGTGCATAAGCGTATGTTATCGGAATGCACCATCAGTGGCTCAGCTTGGTTTGCAAATGTTAGTGCATTCAGTTGCTCCCTCTGCTTGATCTGTTTGGCTCGGGATGGTTCAGCCAAACTGCAGTAGACTGGCACTGCAATAAGCAGAGGCAGCAGGTACGATGGTACCCATTTTGCACCCTATCTACTGCTAACACTCAAATTTTGTCTGCTTCCCGTCCCTGCAAACCGGCAACTCTCAAAGCTTACCTTCAGCATTCTCCAGCTGCTTGAGGCACATCACCAAGTCACCTGAGTTGTTACCCTTAGCTATGGTAGCTAGGATGGTGGTAAGGTTCTTTGCTACATGGTACCAGGGCAGCTGATCCATGTCAGAGGCGCTGTGCAGCTCACAGCAAGGGCGCTGCTGCAGCCAGCACAGGATCTTGGCAAGGACCCCCACGATGCGCCAGTTATGAGTTCCCGCCAAGCTTCGCAGCATTTCCACTGGCTGCTTGTCCAGGATCTGCTTGGCAGCTGTAAGAAGCTCACTGATAGGGCCTGCTTTGGGCAGGGGGTAAAGGGGTGGGCTGCGAAGGAAGGGTTGCAGTTTGGGGCAAGCCCAGCGCTGCATGAGGACATCTATCTTAAGCCGAAAGCCTTGATGCTTTGGTGCCATGCTTTGTTATTTCCCTCTCCTGCATGACAGACAGGTAAATCTGAGCTCATGGTGGGACACGTCAGATGCATCCTTTTGCATCCTGCTAACTGTTATAGAGTCCTTGAACTCGGCAGTTTCAGGTCTGGGAGGGTTGCTGCGGAAACATCGGTTTTCGTGAGCAGCCTTACCTTACAAGCTTGAAGTTGTCTTCTCAATATGCTTCAAGAAACAGCCTGCTCACTGCACCTGCGAAAGGTCAGGGAAAGACTGTCAGCATGGGCATGCTCAGATCCTGCGCTGTATAGGCTTACGCAGAGATTATGAGTGCAAGTATCTACAAACAACTCGGCATAGCAATTGAAGGCAATTACAGTGACTCAAACGGCAACCGTTCATGTCCCGTCCATGTCCCGATCAAGCGACAAACGAGACTCTTACTGCATGTGACACTTTGAAGCAACCCTGATCTCTCACAGAAAAGAGGCTTGAGAAACAGCAGTACTTCTACCAGCTAGTGCATAGTAGACAGTTGAAGAAAAGAGTCAATCCACACGGCAGCCATGTCCTTCTCACTTGCATGATATGGACGTATGGGCTGACGGGCGCCCAAAGCGACCATCTCCAGACAATAAGGATATCAAACATGCAACAGTAAATGGCACTTGGTGACTTGGCGTAGCAGGCTTTCTTGAAGTACGTTGGGGCGGAGTGCGACTCTTGGCAGTACAAGGCCGGCTGGTTGGTTGGGAAGGAACGATTAAGAAGAGAACCCAATCAAGCAGGTAGTGGGTTGGCAGCAGCAGCTCACCGCATGTGGTAAACCAGGGTATGCTAGCCCTGTAACATCTGATAGGTGCTAATGCACTGGTTTTGTACTCATGTCATGCTTGACGCCAGAAAGCCTGCTTCAAGCCCTGGCACATGACTGCAATGAGATGAACAACCTCTGCCACCAGCCAGCAAAACAAGTTTGTGGATGAGCTCGGACCACGTGCCTATGCTCCCCAACACATATCTGAGTTCACAAAGATTGCAAGTATAAGTTCCCAGATGCATCGAACACACAAAACTGAAATTGATAGTTATCAAAGGCATAGCGGGCTATATTTCTGCCTCAAACAAGCAAAGTACTCAAAAGTACATCATCATTGGTGATGTGAAGCTATTATGTACTTCCACATGGCATGTTGCCATAAGAGGACATGGTGGGTGGAGCTATGTATGTAGCTCATATCCCTCCTTGTGCTGCTACAGCTTCCTCCATGAACGTCACTTCAGCCTCATCCAGCCACAGATGCAGCAGCACCCCACCTCCCCCAGCAGCAGGAGCTGGTTGCATGATCAGCAGGGGGTAGGGCTGGGGCTGGCTGAAGCTAGGCACTGCTAGCACTGGCAGCTCCCCGCACACAGCAGCATCTACTTCATACTGCAAAGCCCACTGGGTGGTGGAGAGGGAAGCCAGCAGGCCCAGGGTCATCTGCTGATCTAGGAGTCGCCTGGGGCCCATGGCATGTAACCGGCGCCATGTCACTTGTTGCTTGGAGGAGTCTGCCTTTTCCTCCTGCTGCTGCTGCTGCTTTTCCTGCTGGTCGTGCTGCTGCTGCTGCTTTTGCTGCAGCTCTTGCTGTTGCTGTTCATCCTCGCCTTTCAGTTTGTCCCCCTGCTTCTGTTGCTGGCGCTGCTCTTCTCCACCAGCTAAGTTCAGATCCTCTTCTGTAACTCCCATTACAGTTGATGCCCAAGCCAGATCTGGTAACCACATGCCACATGACCTGGGCAAAGCAACAGCACCAAAACCAGGAAAAATGACATAATCGCATAGTCATGGAACTCAGTCACAATGGAGTAGGTGGAAACATGCACAGGAGTCATAAAGAAGAGTGAGGATATTCCGAGGACTCCTTTCACATTGTGGCCTAAAATTTTGCTTCACAGTGCTACATGCTCGAGCTATGGGACCCAAAGCACACTTCCTAACCAAACATAAGAGCTAGAGACTGCCATAGCCGAAGTTCTGTTTGGTACCAGCTTATAGTCCCAGCCTAAGCCAGCTATGGGCCGCAAAATAACGCAACAGCATCCCAAAGGCATCCCAGGTTGGACCTAGAAGGGATCACTTACTGATCACTTACTGATCACTTCCTGCCCTGCATGAACTCCATGGGAGGACATTGTCAGCACATATCGGCACATGAAGCGTATGGGACCTTTGCAATAGCATACATATAGTCTATTACTTACTGGGATGAGTGATGCGACCCACGACCCGGGTCGCACGTTGCACGGCACGGGTGCAACAGTACCGGGACGTACGTTGAGGGGGCTGTTGCCACGATTTGACTGCAATAACTTAAAAGGAGTACAAAAAACTTAAAAGGCTACAAAACCATAAAAAGCTTCAGTCGGCACGACAGTCCTCTACATTCTGCCTCCCCTTACCTGTGTAGTGCGTCATGCAGCCGCTGGACCAGCTCCCCCAGACTGTATTCCTGCGCCACACAGTCCTCCAGGATAGCACTACAAAAGAAGTTCCCAACTGCACCCGCTAGCTTCCTCTGCTCCTCCTTCTGCTGCTGCTGCTGGCAGTATTGTGGCGGCACCCTCCCCCTCATATCAGCTGCTATGCCAACATCATGTGGCACCCCAGCTCTACCCGGTAAGCTGCAAAAAACTCTCACCACCGCAGCCAGCAGCACATTGTGGCTAGTAAACACCCTGCTGGGATCCTGTCGGGTCGCTGTGCCAGTACTACCGCTGCTACTGCTGTTGTCTGTTCTGGTGACCGCTGCAGCTGCTTCCTGTTTCAGCTGAAGTATCCTAGCTGGCAGGACGTGATATGTTAGCCGCTTTGGTCGCCCACTGCCACCACCACCACTACTGCTGGTGCTGGTGCTGAGTTCGGCTAGCTTGGCAAACACCTCTGCATCCCTGGGTTCCAGTAGCTTTAACCTGGATGGCTGGAAGCCCTCTGGGAGTTGCTGGCGAGCAGTGAGCACGAGGTGGTTTAGCAGAGGTGCAGCCGGGACCATGGGGGGGAGGGAGATATTGCCCTGCACACTACTGCTGCTCAGGCTGGCCATTATGGGAACCCGTGATGCAGCATGTTCTGCTTCTGGTGCCGCAACACCATTGCTGCTGCTGGTGTTGATCTTTATGTCCTGCTTAGGCTCCAGCAGGTCATGCTGCTGTTGCTGCTGCTGCTCCCCCTGCTGTTGCTGCTGCTCGTCTTGTTGCTGCGTCTGCTCCCCCTGCTGCTGCTTGCGCCCCATGATCTGGGTGCAAGCAGAGGAGATGCTGCGCAGTAGCACCCGGGTGCTACCCCAGTCACCCAGCAGGTGACTGAACCTGAGACCTAGGACTGAACCCCCTCCTGAGAGCTGCACTAGGGCTACATGCACTAGGGATAGCTCAGGGCAGTCCACATAGTGGGGAGTTAGAGCCCCTGGTAGGTGACCAAACAAGGCATCTGGGAGCTCTGGTGGGTGCAGCTGCTGCTGCTGCTGGTCTGCCTGTTGCTGCTCTCGGTGCTGCTGAAAAGCAGCTCCATTGTTGGTGTTTGTGCAAGGCTGTGAGGCAGATGCTCGTGCTGTGTCTGCTCCACTGCCGTCGCTGTTGATCTGCTGTAGGAGCTGCTGTAAGGTAAGGTTGGAGATATGGCCTTGGAGGAAGGAAATACCCCCGCTGGATGCGCTGCTGTGGAAGAGGCGGAGCTGACCATCCTGTAAGACAGATGGGGCAAGAGGTAAGGCGAAAAAGATCGCAGAGTGCTCGTTGTTAGGGTTCCAACGTGCACCGAGAGCAGCTTCCCCCTGACATGTGCTCCCACCTGCTGGGTGAGTCTAGCGCCGAAGATGGGAAAATCATTGACCGCATGATGCAAGGCTGAATCCAGAACATTGCCGTCCAGCGTGTTAGAATATACAAGGGTTTGCTGCATGAACACCGTTGGGGCAGCAAGTCGGTCGAGCATGGACGGTTGGATTGCCTCTGTACACGCACATCGTGTCTTGATAGTGCTGCAAGACTTCCACGCGACCTTGAGGCCGCTTTCGTCCCTCTTGCTAGCTTCAAGGAGGGAGAACATCCCAACTCACAGAGATCAATGTTCACCTGCAGGATCCTGAAGCAAGCGGTCGTATAACCTTGGAAGACCAAGGAGGACCTCTTGAGCGTATGGCCTAATCCAATGCTGTAACGGACAGCTTGGCGATGAGCGCGGTTGAGTGGGAGGGCCGGTGACTACGTACCAACGGTGCTCAGTGAGAAGTTACGTCATCGTGGTCACCGTTCACTCTAGTCATAGCGGACAGTGCACAGTATATGAGTGGTACCTGGTGTCTTACCAAACGTATACTGCGTTGCAGGCGCTCCCACGGCCGGGCTTGTAGTGAGCAAAGGAGGAGTCATAGTGAGATCTACTAAGTGTTGCTCTGTAACAGATCGTTACATCCTAAGCAAGGCTATAGCGACCTCAGCCCCTATTTCCGAACTACGAGGTATTGTCTGATCTCGCCGTACAGTGCTATATCATGAGGCAGTACGGACAGTCATCTTCTTGCGTTACCTGTGCGTAAGCGGGATTATGATATGCTCCGTTGCCTCCCTCTTGGCCAAAGCGAGTACGTAGTGCAACCTGCATCACCTCGATATAAGGGATGCAGGCCCGACTGTTGAGGATCCTTCCTATCCTTCTTCTTAACCCTCTTTTGAGTCTACCCAGGCTCTGAGTGTTACATTCTGGTTTCGGAGCTTTCTGGTTCGATACAAAGTCTTCCGCACAAGCTACTCATGCTGCTAGTCGCAGCAAGCCACGGGCTTCCCTGGCCCTGTAAAAGCCCTTCAGGTCCTGGCCTTCTCAAGGACTCTACTGGACAACAAAAGCTCTTCTGCTCCAGCTAAGTCTGTTTCTGCACAAGACGCTAAGCGTCCCTAGTTGCCTGCACCAAGCCGCCAGCGCTGCTGTTCAGTGCATGGTGCTCTTCAGCGTTTAAACATGCGCTTCCATAGTTACTGAGCCTCATTAGGCCCCGCCATATGCGTATGTGTACTGCGTTTTGTGCCCCTGCACGTTTGCATGCATATGCACGAGTCACCAGACTTTGGCTTCCTCAGCCATAGCGCGCTTGCTTAATTCACGCAGCCCGCGCAATCCTTACAGCTCTATAAGCACTGCTATGCGCAGTTAGCTCTAGCTTTCAGCAGACTCTGCTCCAGTTCTTATGCCCCACAGGTGGTCTACACCGATCTTCAGACTGACTGTTGTTTCAGCAGATCTTATTCTCCAGGCTCAATACGCCTTCGTATCAATTCTATCTGCACGCCTTCAGCAGCGTAAGAGCAGAACAAAGCAAGCCATGCCAGCCACCAAAAGTGACCTACCTTAGGCACGATCGCGCATCTGCAGTTAGCACTGCTTCTTGCCAACGCCACTGGCATCAAGAAGTCACAGTCTAGCTCTTGCGTTTATGTGAAGTACAGCTCTGCTTCTTCACAGCTACTGGCAGTAAGCAGCAGTGACCTTATCTAAGGCATAGCCTGCCCACAGAAAACACCGGGCAGTAAGCAGCAGTGACCTTACTCAGGCACAACATTCCCAGGGCAATAAGCAGCAGTGACCTTCATTAAGGCACAACAGGCGCTACAGTGTCCTACCTTAGGCACAACATGCTGCAGTGACCTATCACTTCGGCACACCATGCATGCAGCTGTAACACAAAGGCCTGACCCCGTTCAGGAACCTTCTAAGCCAAAGGCTCAGCCAGAAAAGCGGGTCTCGCCTAATGCTTCTCTGCCGTCCCGGCCAAGCCGAGCTGTCTGAGCCACCAGTGCTAGCTTTTAGGGACCAGGCTCTCAGCGTACGCGTACCAAACGCCTATAGCTGGACTCCTGAATTCAGGACGCTGAATTCACCAAGGATCTGACATTCTGTGAGGGCTTTTGGCTCACTGGCCCTGGGTCAAAAGCATACACAGGCACAGATTGTTCCCCTTGAAGTCCACGCCCTATGGCACCTCCTAACTCAGGAGCTACATGACACTCTACTAGCAGGTCATGGGGAATATAACGATTTAAGTGACCTTTTATAAGGCACAGTAACAACGCCCTGCTGGAAACAAGCTGCAGTGACCTCCCTTAGGCACAACAAGTGTTGCAGTGACCTCTCTTAAGCACAGCATGCACATTAAGCCAGCCACAACGGGTGACCTATCTTAGGCCATGCTACCTATGGCGGCAACAATCGACGTGACCTACCTCAGGCACGCATGCACAGTCTGCGGCACATGTGAAGTACAGCGCTGCTTTCTTCACAAGGCCACCTACTGGTGGCTTAGCCTGGTGCCACAGGTTGGCCATTTCACGGCACGCTTCCATGCGATTGTCCAACACGACAGGCTCTCTAGCCCTCGCGGGATGAGGCCACTCGCCCACCCTTACACAACATCGGTCCTCAGCATCGACTCTGCCGGACCAGCCCAAAAACATGACGTTCTTTCAACTGACTCAGCCGAAGGCCCAGCCAGCGCTCATACAGCCGGTCTTGCCTCGAGCTTCCCATTTTCTGACCCGGCCAAGCCCAACTCATCGTCTGAGTCACCAGTGCTAGGTTCTCGGGACCAAGCAGGCCTCCTGCAGCCCCTCCTTCATATTTAAGGTTCACACATGATGCACGAGCGCAGCAAGATTAGGTTCCCTGGAATATGCTCGGTGATACGACGCAGATTTCCAGCAGGTGGAGCCAGTGCCCCTGCCCATCCTGGTGGTTAGCTCAGCTATCCTTAGCGAGCCTATGCCCGAAGCCGTTGTCCTCTGCCCTCTCTGCTCCAAAGGGTTTTTTACCTTCAGTCAAGGTTTTTTCCCCTACACCTATGGCTCTCGCACCTGCGATATACCAGCAGCACTGCATAATGCCGCACCGCAGCGTCAAAAGCCCATGCGGACAAGCACCGCAAACAAAGTTGAGCTTGCGATAGGTCAAGAGGTACTCCTCCGCACCAACAATATCCAACTCTACAGTTCCGGGCCCTCACAACCTGCTGCTATCTCGCTCCATTGGTCCCTGCACCATCTCCCAGCGAGTGGGCAAAAACCGCTTCTAAGCTTGAGCTTTCCTCCCTTTAACATGCACATCCACAATATGTTCCATGTGTCCATACTACAGCCATTAGGCTGCTTCTTCCACCCCACCACCCCCACCTCGCATCGACGGTGGCCCAATGAGGTTGTAGCTGTATTCAGCACAAGGACGTGTGTAGGCAAGGTGTGACTGCAAAACATCCCCTCACGGTTCTACCTGAGACAGGTTAAGGACATGAACATCACACGTGGGCACCTGAGGAGCTTCTGCCCCAGGCTGCATCGTGCAATTGATTGACTCCTATTCGGAGCAAAACCCTTCTTGAGCCTCATAAGGAGCCTCTTGCAAAGGGGGGGAGGAGTGTAACAGATCGTTACATCCTAAGCAAGGCTATAGCGACCTCAGCCCCTATTTCCGAACTACGAGGTATTGTCTGATCTCGCCGTACAGTGCTATATCATGAGGCAGTACGGACAGTCATCTTCTTGCGTTACCTGTGCGTAAGCGGGATTATGATATGCTCCGTTGCCTCCCTCTTGGCCAAAGCGAGTACGTAGTGCAACCTGCATCACCTCGATATAAGGGATGCAGGCCCGACTGTTGAGGATCCTTCCTATCCTTCTTCTTAACCCTCTTTTGAGTCTACCCAGGCTCTGAGTGTTACATGCTCCTAATTCCAGACCTTGTGGTACTAGAACTTCAATATTCAGCACCATGCAGACCAACACTAGTTGCAGGGTTTGCGAGAAGCACAGAAACACTGCTCGCAGGGAGGCCATACTACATCACACCTCACGAATACTCCTTGCAAACATTGCTGTGGGCACACCACACCTTCTCCTGGCACGCCCTGCTGCAGTAGCACGCCAAACCACACCCAGCACAGACACCTCTAGCGCCCTCAGGACCCTGCACCAGTCCCAGCTCACTCAAGCCCCCAAGTTCGCTGCAGTCAGGGTTATTGCAGCAGAACCCCATAGGCACCATAGTCGAGACCATCCACGCAAACGATCCCAGTAGCGAAAGATCCCCACCATCTTGCAGTTCCTCCATAGCCTTCAGCACAGCACCACATTTGTCCCCAATCACACGAGCAGCCTTTGCTAGCGTGCACTGCAGGGTCTTCTCCAGCTCTGATATATTTTTCCTGACCAGCGAAGCTGCCATGCTACTTGGTATAGATGCCCTATCAGTGGAGCAACCATCTGCCTGGAACACTAGGTGCAGCCCTGCCCAGAGGAAGAGCCAAAAATGATCCTTCAGCCCACGCTCTGATAGTTCCAAGCCCTGCTGCCCCTGTCCATTGACCAAGCTCAGCGAGGGGCACATCTCCCGTAGCCATTGCTGTGCTGCTACTTCAAGGTGGCGCCAAGCCACCTCCTGCTGCTTGCTTTGCCCTTCCAACCTCCCACCACCTTGCCCCTGCTGCTTGGCACGCCCTGTGATAACCTCCTCCACCTGCTGCTGCTGCTCTTTTCCGAGCACTGTATATGCACTGGCTGTTGTCCCTCCTTCACCAACAAACTGCCCAGCTGTCTGAATAAGGTGCGCAGCCGCAGTCAGCAAGAGGACGGATGCCCAGAGACTAGACTCATCACAGAGCCAATGTGTCTGTGCAGCTGCCTTACTGCTGCTAACCAGCGCGCCAAGCACTGGGAGCAATGCAGGCACAGAGGCTAATGCTAATGCAGCATCGTGGCTGATAGCTAACTTAGCAAGGAGGTTGACCAGGTGCAGGACCTGAAGCCGCCTGCTGGCACTTTGAGTGGTGCGTGCAATCATCTCCAGGATGATAAACACTGTGGGGCCACCCCTGTAACAGCACTCACAGCATAGTACGGCACATGGGACAGCATGATGGGCTCTATGCTAACACCTGCAGCGAGGAGCAAGTACATGGACAATGTAACACTCACTCTCAGGTTTACGCAATATAGTGTTGTTCCACCTCGCTGTTCTTTGTGACAGCTTGGGGTGCGGGGCATATGGCACTTTTCGCTATGGCATATCATGAAATGTAATTACATAATCTAGTTATTTAGGGTCATTGTGGCGGTGTGGGAGTCAGGGAAAGCGCCAGTGGAGTGGAAACGTGCACTGTTGGTGGCACTGTATAAAGGCAAAGGAGAGCGCAAAGTGAGAGATAGCTATAGGGGGATAAGCTTGCTAAGTATACCGGGGAAGGTGTATGTCTTGGTCATTTTGGCTAAGATCAGTTCTCATATCGATGCACAACTGCTTGATAACCAGTCTGCTTTTAGGAAGGGGAGGGGCCTCACTGATGCTCTGTTCACCATACGCCAGGTCATCTCTAAGTCTGTAGCATTCGATCAGCCTCTATTCATGGCTTTTGTGGATTTGCGTAAGGCATATGATTCTGTACCGCGAGACACGCTATGGCGCATCCTGCATGTGTACGGGGTACACACAAAGCTGATAGAGTTGCTGATGGACTTGCATACTGGCACACAGGCTGCTGTTAGGATGGGTGGTGTGGTGTCTGAGTGGTTTGATGTGCATGGCGGGGTGCGGCAGGGATGTGTCATTGCTCCCTTGCTGTTCAACATCTACATGGACTTTGTGGTTCGGCAGGCAATGGCTCAGATGCCGGAGGGATGTGGGGTGAAGCTAGCCTATCATGCAGATGGGAAACTTGAGCGTGATGGGTGTGGTAGTGGTGGGTGTGTGGAGCTGTTGTCTGTTCTGCTGTATGCAGATGATATGGTGTTGCTAAGTCCCAGCAGGGAGGAGTTGGTGGTCATGCTGCAGGTGATGGACAAGGTTGCTGCTAGTCTTGGGTTGCGCATCAATGCAAGCAAGACTGAGATCCTGTCCATTGACAAGGATTGGAAGGAGGGGGATGTGCCAGTGCAGCAAGGACCAGAGGTGGTTATCAGTGAGGGTGTGGTAAAAGAGGTGTCACAGTTCAAGTACTTGGGAAGTGTGCTTGTGACTGATGGCATGTTGGATGTGGAGTTGAATATCAGGAGGGGTAAGGCTGTGGGGAGGTTTAAGCAGTTTGAAAAGATGTGGGGTACCAAGCATCTGTCATTGGCTACGAAGGTGAAGTGTTACAAGGCATATGTGTTGCCAATTCTGCTGTTCGGGAGTGAGTGTTGGTCCCTGACCAAAGTGCAATCGCAAAAGCTTGAGCGGGTGCACTCTAGCTGCCTTAGGAGCATCCTGGGGGTCAGGCTGTCAGATCGGCACACCAATGAGCATATCAGGAAATCATGTGGGGTAGCCACCTTGTCAGCATACATCACAGCAAATAGGCTGAGGTGGCTGGGGCATGTGGGCCGCATGGAGGAGGGCAGGTTGCCGCATATTGCGTTGTTCTCTTCATTACATGGTGACATGACGAGGCCAGTGGGTAGGCCTCGCCATACCTGGGAGAAATGCGTGTGTGCAGATCTGAAGGTGCTTGGTCAAGATGAGGGGAGCTGGGAGGCTTCATGTCAGATTAAGAGTGCTTGGAGGAAGAGGTTGTGGGATCTTACGCACCCTTGGGAAAGCCAACGGTTAGTGAGGTGTAGAAGGCGCACTAAGCAAGCTATTGATAAGCATGTGGAGCGCTATGTGGTGCCTTTCAGTGGCTGGGAGGATGGTGGTTCACCAGTACCTAGGTGGTGGGAGCCACCTCCAGCCCCTACTAGGGTGGTGCTTGATCCTGCTGCCTCCCCGCCACCCATGTGTGATGGAAGTGGAGCAGGTTTTGGGTTTTAGTGGTGGTGTTTGTTTCCCCTTGGTGTGCACGCCGTTGCATCTAGCCTCAGCTTGTGTGTGGCAAATCCACCATCGGTTGTGTGGCTTCGTGATTGTGATCAGGAGCCTTGTGTTTGTGGCCTAGGTTTGTTTGGCCATTGGCATTGCTGGTCTTGCGTTTTGATTGATTGATTGATTGATTGATTGAGTTATTTGCCTGTGATCGGAAGCTCAGGGGGACATGCCCCCAGTCAAGGCTCATGTGCCTATGCGAGCGCGGAGGTATCAGGTACCAGGTATAAGGTCACATCTACACACAGCAGCAGCACATGGACCATACAGCCTGTATGCGAGTCAGTACTAAGTGGGATCAAGCTTATCAGGGTAAGACTAACCACAATTTGCGGGGCCTATGTCGTTTTTTGCTATGGCATACCGGTATGAAGAAATGTTATATTAAAATATCCCTCATCACCTCAGAAGTACCCTCTGCTTGCCCAAAAGGCTGATTAAAAGACTATCATACCACCTGATGGCTACTATACAGCCCCAAAACAGCCCCCGGGCTTCCGAAGCATCCTAGACTGCAGGAGCCGCATGCTAATGGGCAGCACAGCAAACATCCCCAACAAATCCAACCGCTGGGAGCACATACAGGTCAGCCAAACGCATCCTACTATGTGCTCCCTTTGCTAAGTTGCTAGCATGCGCTGTGCACTGCAGGTATAAATGTGGTACATGTCAGGAAAGCAATACCTCCATCATACAGTCAGCGTGTCCAAATAGCCCTCCATGAATTCATAAGTATTCCTGCCCCTGCTGAAATCGCCTTCCAAGGGCACCACCAAGTAACTGAGTTGCAACTCATCTTCCTCCAGCACCCGCTTGTCTGCTGGCTTACCTAGCACAAGGAACAAGCTTTGCAGCACCATAAGGATCAGCTGCTCTGGTAGGACATCATGCAGGGGAAAGCTCTCTTTCGCTGCCTGCAGCTGACTGTCTTGCAAGCCACCGAATGGAACACCAATAGTGGCTGCGTCCAGGGCTGCAGGGCTGCCTGCCATCAGCATGACTGGGGGCTCTAATCGTAATGCTGTCTGCTGCTGCGGCTGTTCCTGCTCTTGTTGCTGCTGCTGTTGCTCCTGCTGCTGCTGCTGTACACTAGGTGCTGCTTCTTGGGATAGGAGGAGAAGATGGTAGAGCAGCTGCAGCAGCAGGTTCCCTCGCTCCATAACTAGGTTGAGTTTGATGGAAGCGCTGCTATGCTGCAAGAAGCATGCCAGAAAAAGCAGACAGTCCCAATGCTTGAAAACGCCAGGGTCGCACTGATCAACCTAGACGCAGCGGAAGCAGAAGGAGAGTTGATCAGCAAGATGGTCAGACTTAAATAGGCAGCCCAGGCTGATGCACTTGGCACAGCAAAAGCTTGCAAAACGGTTCTGAGGACGCTTAGAACAGTTAAGCGTTTCTAGCAAATTTAATTGACATGAGACTGTGCAGAGATGTACATGAGACCACGAGATTCAAAATGATCCTATTCTCCTATTACAGCATCTATGGTGTACACTGTATTACAGGGTTTGCAAACTTGGTTGCAAACTTGATGAGATCCGCAGCTTCGCAGTCTGTCGTGAGGAGCTCTTCTCACACGCACCAACAGCAGGTGACTAGTGCAGGCTATGTCTGGTATGGCACCACAGCCTGTTTTGTCCACCTCGCTGTTGTTGGTGGCTAGAGGCTACGCCGCTTTTTTGCTATAGCAAAACATGAAATGTAATAAAACAGCCTGCCTGAGCAATAGCCCTGGCATATGGTCACACATTACGATGCTGCAAAATGCCAAGACATGTCACAGTAACATGCACCATAGGCCTGGCACAGCCACACCTTGAAAACGCCGAAAACAAGGGACCCCCTGTGCATTGGGATATCACAGGCCATGGATGCATGCCTGACGCGTAACAGCTCAATACTCTCCAATGTCAAGCGACTAGCTTTAGTGACTTTACCTGGGGGGCTGTGTCTGTGCTTGGGCCCCCTGTCACACCAGTCTGCAGCAGCAGCAGCTCCACCAGCACCTTAAGCACCATATAATCCACATTACCATATCCCAGTGGGTCGTCCGCATCGTACTCCGCAAGGGGCTCTCCCAAGAACTCCGCATGGTCTGCAGAAGCCAACCAGAGCACCCCTGACTTGAACTCCCCAACTGCTTCGTGCTGACTGCTGGGTGCACTGAGGGTACTTGCAGAGCTCTGTGTCCAAGCTTGAGCTGCCACATCTGGTCTGTGCCCCGTGACTCCTGCTACTGCTGCTGCTTCCTCTCCCTTCCCTTCTGCTGCTGCCACTCATCCTTCTCCTGCTCCCCCTCCTGCTGCAACAGTTGTTTCTGTTCCCCCCTCCCCTTCAGCTGCTGCTTGTGTTTCTGCTGCTGTGACTCCTTTCCCTTGAACTGCTGCTGCTCGTCCCCCTCCTCCTCCTCCGCCACCGTCGCTGCAGCCTGCCCCTTCTCCTACTCTTGCTGCGTCTTGTTGGCTTTCCCCTACTCCTTCTGCTGCTAGTTGTGTTCCACCTGCTGCTGGTGCGGGTGCTGCTCCTGCACGTTCTGAGCCAGGAGAGGCAGGCTCTCCTCGCACTCTACGTACCCTCCTAAGCTGCACATCAGCTGAACCCATCTCCCCTGCTGATATCCCTACTAGCTCTGCTGTTCCAGGCTCCATGCTGTGGCCCCTGCCTACAAGCTCCGCCTTGGCCCCTGCTTCTGCACCTGCTGCTACTGCTGCTACAAAGGCTGCTTCGGCTTCTTCTTCTTCTGCTGCTGCTGCTTCTGCTGCTGCTGCTTCGGCTGCTGCAGCTCCCAAAACAGCACGTCCTTGCAAGATAACCAGCCTGACAGAGGGCAAGGATACTCGGTGGAGAAGCAGTGCTGACAGAAAGTCTGTCACCCCCTGCTGCCCCACCCAGTCGTACTTTGTGAGGTCATTGTCTGGACTCCGAACTTGGAGATATTCTGCATGATCGGCCGGCACGGAGCAGCAGCACAGGCGCGACCGTCCGTCCTGCAACTGGTGATAGCCCCAAGTCGCAATCACAAGGCCGGCTTGCAGATAGGCAGCATCAAAGCGTCTCAGTAGCATTCTATAGATGCTTTCGCCCCATGCGTGTTGTTCCGGCGCCCTTAGCCATGCTACAAGGGGAGCGAGCTGCGCTGGGATAGTGGTGAAGCGACTGCTCTTCTGCGGGCCATTTGTGGTATAGCATGTGAGGTAAGCACTCGCCACTGATGGAGCCATGGAGCCGGGGTTCCGAGAACGTACCATGGTATCCTGAAGCTCTAAGATGTAGGGGAGGGCAAGCTCTATCCAAGGGGGGCCGCTGTACTGCAGTGAGGCTCTGGTAAGGCTGGTCCACATCCAAACTACCATTCTGGGGGCATCCCCCACGGGATGCTGACTACCAAGCACCCTCTTGCTGCGGGTTCTTTTGAGAGTCAGGCAGAGGTCCCTCCAGAAAATGGGAATATCTACAGAGCAAAGGGCACAGAATGTAATCAAGCTCTTGTGAGTCTGGGATGCATGGCTATACTGACGGATTTTGCCAAAAGTAAACATGTTCAAAGGAGTGCAAGCATGCAGCAATCGAAGGTACAAAGCTAAAGCAAAGCTTCAACTGAGGCTGCAGAAAATACTCTGATGTCGAGACATGTGGGTAAACTACAAGAATGCGTAGATTCGTAAAAGCGATCTCCATGCACTTGCTATATTGCATGTGCAGCCAATATGCACACACCTACTACAGCCACCACAGAGCATGCCATAGTTGGGACATGTAACATGCATCCTCAGATGGCTGTGATGAGCTACTATTATTACATTTCATGTGCCTCTGCCTCCTCCACAAGCTCCCTTAGCACAAAATCATCAGACATCTCAAACTCAACAGATTGCGGATCAAAATATCTGCCAGCCTGCTCAAAGAACAGATCCCACACATCACCTGGGGTGATGGTGCCTGGTGCAATGCAGGTGCGCCAGGCAATATGCGCTCGAACTGGCTGCATGCCCTTGCCCTGAGCCGCCCCCGCCGTCCTCGATTTTGAACCCAAAATTTTTTGCCCCTATTCATGACATGCCATAGCAAAAAGTGCCATAGGCCCTGCATATCAAGCTGTCACAAAGAACAGCGAGGTGGAACAAAGCAGATAGAAGAGATAAAAGCAGTAAGTACTAATACAACATACCTGGACCTCTTGCATAGGACATCATCTGCTTGAAGACAGCGCCTGCATGTGGTGAGGGGTGGCAGGTGGAGCTAGGTTGATGGGGTGGACAGGTTGAGGCAATGAGGCAATGATACGTGTTAGGTTGTGGACAGCACCGCCTCCTATCACAAACACTGCATCGGCGAGCTGCTCAGCCTTCTTGCTGCTGGGTGGCTGCGACTGCTTTGGATACATGACCTGCGAAGCCCATGCAACTGCTGGTAGGAGGATTGCAGCAACACCGGCATCAGCAAACAGCTGCAGCTCCGCAACTGCTTCGCTGGTAGCCCCCTCCTTCAGGTCGACAAGCCCAGAGTCCACGAACGCTGAGCTGACGTCGGAGACTGAAGTTGCTTCCATGCATCTGAGCAGCGTCTTGGGCGCAGCTGAACCTTGTACGCAAGCGGTCAGCACATTCTTAAACCATTGCAACTTCCGCTGCCGAGCAGCGACGTCGTGTCCTGCAATCATGAACTACTGCAGATCTGAGGCGCATGATATCTGGTCAAAACGTGCCCAGCAGTGAGCACTTCTACTGTAATTATGAGCATATCGAACTTTGTGGATCCCGTGTTGGTGAGTGCAACATCGCAGCTGCCAGGTTTGTCCGGCACCAGATTCTCAATTTTGTTTCATATACGGCCTGGACCATGGACCGTCTTAATAGCGGCGCCCTAGCCATGCTGCCGCCCTCTACGGCCGTTTCCTGTCATGTGGCACTGCCGTGACTTTAGCAGTACGAGTAGTGAGAAGTGACTGACCACATGCTGACATGCAAACAAAACATTAACCCATTATCGGTCGTGATTGGCGTTCTTTATTTACATAAAGAACTCTTTCTAAGGAGCTATAGAGTAAACGAACGCCTGCAACTTCAGTAAATGCTAGAGAGTCATCCAAGAGCACGGTTTGAATGTTACATTTCAATCAATCAATCAATCAAAACGCAAGACCAGCAATGCCAATGGCCAAACAAACCTAGGCCACAAACACAAGGCTCCTGATCACAATCACGAAGCCACACAACCGATGGTGGATTTGCCACACACAAGCTGAGGCTAGATGCAACGGCGTGCACACCAAGGGGAAACAAACACCACCACTAAAACCCAAAACCTGCTCCACTTCCATCACACATGGGTGGCGGGGAGGCAGCAGGATCAAGCACCACCCTAGTAGGGGCTGGAGGTGGCTCCCACCACCTAGGTACTGGTGAACCACCATCCTCCCAGCCACTGAAAGGCACCACATAGCGCTCCACATGCTTATCAATAGCTTGCTTAGTGCGCCTTCTACACCTCACTAACCGTTGGCTTTCCCAAGGGTGCGTAAGATCCCACAACCTCTTCCTCCAAGCACTCTTAATCTGACATGAAGCCTCCCAGCTCCCCTCATCTTGACCAAGCACCTTCAGATCTGCACACACGCATTTCTCCCAGGTATGGCGAGGCCTACCCACTGGCCTCGTCATGTCACCATGTAATGAAGAGAACAACGCAATATGCGGCAACCTGCCCTCCTCCATGCGGCCCACATGCCCCAGCCACCTCAGCCTATTTGCTGTGATGTATGCTGACAAGGTGGCTACCCCACATGATTTCCTGATATGCTCATTGGTGTGCCGATCTGACAGCCTGACCCCCAGGATGCTCCTAAGGCAGCTAGAGTGCACCCGCTCAAGCTTTTGCGATTGCACTTTGGTCAGGGACCAACACTCACTCCCGAACAGCAGAATTGGCAACACATATGCCTTGTAACACTTCACCTTCGTAGCCAATGACAGATGCTTGGTACCCCACATCTTTTCAAACTGCTTAAACCTCCCCACAGCCTTACCCCTCCTGATATTCAACTCCACATCCAACCTGCCATCAGTCACAAGCACACTTCCCAAGTACTTGAACTGTGACACCTCTTTTACCACACCCTCACTGATAACCACCTCTGGTCCTTGCTGCACTGGCACATCCCCCTCCTTCCAATCCTTGTCAATGGACAGGATCTCAGTCTTGCTTGCATTGATGCGCAACCCAAGACTAGCAGCAACCTTGTCCATCACCTGCAGCATGACCACCAACTCCTCCCTGCTGGGACTTAGCAACACCATATCATCTGCATACAGCAGAACAGACAACAGCTCCACACACCCACCACTACCACACCCATCACGCTCAAGTTTCCCATCTGCATGATAGGCTAGCTTCACCCCACATCCCTCCGGCATCTGAGCCATTGCCTGCCGAACCACAAAGTCCATGTAGATGTTGAACAGCAAGGGAGCAATGACACATCCCTGCCGCACCCCGCCATGCACATCAAACCACTCAGACACCACACCACCCATCCTAACAGCAGCCTGTGTGCCAGTATGCAAGTCCATCAGCAACTCTATCAGCTTTGTGTGTACCCCGTACACATGCAGGATGCGCCATAGCGTGTCTCGCGGTACAGAATCATATGCCTTACGCAAATCCACAAAAGCCATGAATAGAGGCTGATCGAATGCTACAGACTTAGAGATGACCTGGCGTATGGTGAACAGAGCATCAGTGAGGCCCCTCCCCTTCCTAAAAGCAGACTGGTTATCAAGCAGTTGTGCATCGATATGAGAACTGATCTTAGCCAAAATGACCAAGACATACACCTGACCCGGTATACTTAGCAAGCTTATCCCCCTATAGCTATCTCTCACTTTGCGCTCTCCTTTGCCTTTATACAGTGCCACCAACAGTGCACGTTTCCACTCCACTGGCACTTTCCCTGACTCCCACACCGCCACAATGACCCTGTGCAACCATTTCAGCATGGTCCCACTGAGCTTTAGCATAGGCGCTGCGATACCATCAACCCCAGGAGCTGCCCCATTACGACAGGCAAAGACAGCTTCTTCAACCTCCTGCACAGTAGGTGGCTGAGCTGCTGCTTCACTCTGCTGGCTTGCACCTTGCCCTGCCTCCATCTTCTGCACTAACTCCTCAATGGTCTGCTGCATTTGCTGGTCGAGCTTGGCAGGGCAGTTGAGGACATCAGCAAAGTGCTCAGCAAAGCACTTCACCACCTCCTCCCTGCTTTGGAACAGCTGCTTGCCATCAGCACCCCCTAGCACAGCTGTAGGAGCAGCAGAGCTACTGCCCTGCTGCTCCTTGAAGATCCGCTGGACATGCTTGTGGAACACGGCTAGATTACCAGCTTTTAGAGCATGTTCCGCAAACAGCGCTTGCTGCTTGAAGTACCGCTCCTGATCCTTCTTAACCGCTCGCCTAGCAGCATTATTGACCTCCCTGTAATCTGCCCTGGTAGCATCATTAGGAGAGGACAGCACCGCTGCATGTGCTGCATGTTTCCGCTCAATCTTCTGCAAGGTCGCATCGGATATAGCGAAATCTCGGCGCCGCTGCTGAGGCTTGAGGTTTAGACCAGCCTTATGGGCTGCTTGGCTGGCTGCCGCTGTTAGCTGTGTCCATTCGTCTTGTGCGCTCTGCAACTGAGCCCCTACCAGACGGCTGAACTGGTTAGACATTGCCAGCTCAAAGCACTGCTGAGTTGCTGCAGATTCCTGCAGCCGGCTGCAGTCATAGGGCCGTGCTGGCTGTCCCTTCGCACTGTGCTGCTTGGCCACTGACAAGCGGAGGCGCATCGTAAGCACCAGCATTCTATGATCAGAGCCACCTGTATCAAAGCTGCGAAAGACCCTGCAGTCTGTCACATTTGAAAAAAGAAAAACCCGGAGCCAACACGAGGCTCAAGGGGCTTCCAAAAAACCAAACTGACTAATATCATCATGGGACATTCATGGGACATTCATGGGACAACCCCCACAGCTACTGACAGGACACCACCACTGAATAACAAACAAATGAGAGATCTTCACATGATATATGCCTACATACCCAGGCTTCTAAGACAAATACCGGACTGGCTACTGCAAATTGCCATAAGGTAGTAATTAGGCAGCATGACTCAGCAGCAGGTATCCAAAAACATGTTTGCTCTGGCTACTTCTGTAATCTGCTCTCTACAGACCTGAAAGGTGCAACACAGGTGGTGCGCCTCTATCAGCCTCTGGCTTCTTAGCTCTCAGCGCAGTTGTTTCTCAAGGGAATGAAATAGGAACCAACTGCAAGCTGAAGGACATAGTGAATGGACATAGTGAGCTGATGTAGCCTGTTTTGAGTCCATGCAGCAGCCAGCTGGCCAGATAACGTCTACTAAAGTCCATAGTCAGGTTCCAGGACTGGTATCTATCTGCAAATCTGAGGACGGGCATCTTGAGTGCAGTGAGCCTTGGTATCTACTGTTAGTTCAAGGTGCGTTAGCTGCCCTCATCTTAGTCACAGCTCCATAGGCTGCCACATCACCCAACTCCATGGTCAAGGTCCAAAGATTTGGTACAGATGCCCAAGTGAGAATGCAGCACACACAGCCTTTCCCACGGCCACAGCTGAAGTCCAGGTGCTGGTCTGCACCAGCTGCTTGCAATGCTGTGCCATGTTCTTGCAGGTACCTACACCCGCGTAAAAACGAACAATATACACATGTAAGGTGTGGCAACTGCAAGAGGATTGCTAGGTCGGACAGACCAAACACAACATCGGATGGATCCAGAGACAATGGATTCCTTACCACCAACCAATAAGACAAAGATACTTAAGCATGTAGCCAGCTAGGAGACCAACCAGTGCCTCATCAGGCAAATCAAGAGCGCACCATAAGATGTATATCACGCCTGGGTGGTGAGCTCAGGACCAGCTGCGTCTGCAGCACCCACAGAAAATCGCTCTTGCATGTTGACAACCCTTTCCAGTTCGGCTGCCAAAGGAACTCGACAATGGTGACCACACTACATTTTCAGCTGCTGATAAGAGTTGAGGTTAGCTATGCATGCTATACCATTTCAACGACTACAGGAGAGCAGGACGGGCGTGCTGATAGAAAATTGTGTGGAGCTAAGCCTGATGGCGCGTTTCCACCATTGCTCGCGCGACTTCTGCATGCCACTGGCAGTGCATGTACACCCAATGGGTCACCTGCGGTGCCCATTTAGCAGTTCATCCCAAGCTTAGGCTGCAATGACAGAAACAGAGACATCCAATGGCTCTGCAATCTCTGTTGCAGGGCCTGCTCCTTATTTGTTCTGTGCAACCAGATCTCTGCTTCAGCTTCCTTCACCGCCCATCACACAAGATGAGGCAGGGGGAATATACCACACATGCATGCGTATACTGCTTCTTCGTCAAGTTGTATGCAAAAGAGACGCCTGGTATCTACTTAAACGGCATAGATTAATACCAGCCCCTTACTGGCCCTCCCCATGGGTACTATTAAACACAAATGCTCGAGCTCGGCTACTGCAATTTTGTAGCAGCCCATTGCATGCATCACACAAATTGCCTGTACCATTGCCTGTACAAGCCTGTGCTGTCACAAACCACACGTCTCTGGTATCTTTCGTGCCGTGCCTCATGAGAGAGAGAGAGAACTACGCAGAGAAGGGGGAAATCCCTTCTTGCAGATGTTAAGGGAGTGGACCCTCACCTAAAACATATAGATAGGCCCACTACCATTCGGAGCCCAGAACACAGAAGCGGGTGGGTAAATTACCCACCCGCCTATGTTATCTGGGTGGATGGGTGTGTCGCCAGAACTGCGGGTCGAGGTGACGTTCCTTATGATACATCCACAGCGGGAAGGCATAACAACGCCTGCTGTAGATGTCCATCTTCAGCTGCAGGCTGCTGAGGCAAAGTCTTCTACCACTTTTGGCCCCACACTGCTTTTGCTGCTTTCTCCCTCCTCAGCAACAAGCACAGCAAGACGACCATGTTCACCCTGCCCACTTAGATGGTTGCAAACCCTCTGTTTTCATGAAAGCAAACCACAAAACAAGCAATGATACCAGAGCAAGACAGACACCTACGCAGAGAAGGGGGAAAATAACAATCCCCTTGTGGCCCTATGCTTGCACGAATAATTGCTACCGCACCTTGTCGGCTGGCCCTAGAATTTATGGGGCCACCACGGAGTTGATGCTATTACTGGCGATGCACATGAGACGAGATGAGATGGGGTGGGATCAGAAACGATATACCGCTAGCCTTAGCTTTGGACTGATGCATGCAGGCTGCTGCTGCCAACTACTAGTAGCAAATCATTTGGCAGTTAGCACTCTATTGCTGCAGTGAAAGGACACAGGTGGGGCAGGACGGGCTTCTGAGGAAGATTATATACATTGAGAGCTGTTCCAAGCATGCAATGCAGAACAATCCAGGGGCGAGGGCACAACATCTTCGCTGCTGCACGCACATGCATGAACACTCCTGCTCACTGTCGCTATGATAGCAGTGACAGCGCGATGGACGGCTCACTGAGTATTTGGGATGGTGAATAGTAGTTCTGCATAACAAAGTAGGATGGCTTCATGATTTGGCATCATGTATCATGCCGTGTACCTAGTGCAGGAAGGATCGTAGATGTAACGTCCCGAAGCCGGTTCCACAACCTCCTCTGGAACCAGAACTAGACTTGAACAAGGCCTCTGGAACCAAACTTTTCTGGGGGAGACCATGCCATGTCGATGCGCAGCATGGACCCAAGCAGGAGGCGGGGGTCCAGGGGGGAGGAACAGCCCCCCTGGTGGGGTCTGGGGCGAAGCCCTAGAAGCCAGCGATGATTTGTACTAATTACAACCAATTGTACAATGGAAAATGCTATTCTTGCACTCAGTTGAGCACTCTACACTTTGTAATGAACTTGCTGGAACCAGCATGTGACATGTTGGCCAGAGGGTGGCCCAGGGCTGGAACCAGGAACTGACATGTTTGGCATCGCTGGAACCGCGGAACTGAGCACATTTTGCCCTGGAACCGGAACCTGGAACCGGCTTCAGGACGGTACTGAGCACATTTTGCCCTGGAACCGGAACCTGGAACCGGCTTCAGGACGGTATAGATGGTGTCGAGTAGCGTGTTTGCAAGAAGGAACGCTTGTTACCTACAGCAAGGAATGTAGGTGTAGGTCATGTTTCTAGATGTGTCTCATACAACTCAGCCAGCTGTCGCGGAAACGAGCTGGAGCAAGGCGTCTGTCCGTGAACATGTAAAATACCAGCAAGCAGCACCTGGCTACAACCTTGCAATGCTGTGTCGCGTTCTGTAAGAACGGCCAACAGATTGTGGTACATTGTATGCGCAGCTGGCACTTGGCTTTGTTGCCACCGTCACGGAGACAAGCTTTCGGAGTACTGGACCATGAACACCTGACAAAGTCCGGGGCACTGTACAGAATAGCCTATGCACAGCCCGACGCACTTGCCAGGTTCGCACAATGGTACCCTTTCTCAAATGAGCATTCGACTTCAGAATACTTCGCGGACGTACCTCCCGTCACTCATGCTCTCTGGGCGAGTCCTTACTGACAAGGACCTGGACCGCCTTTGACGTAGCTCGTTGTTCCATAGCCTTCTCACACGCGTAAGGTCCAGGTTACTGCAGTCGATGCTACGATGAGGCTGCACCTGCTTCATCTGAATGGCTTTCTACTTCTGAAGGGCCAACCAGAGCCGAACATCTTCGTTGCAGGCGCGCAGGGTCCGTCTTTGAAGCGCATTTTTCGACAGGCCGTACAACGCATCAGGCGGAACTGGACTGTGCCTTTTGAGAGGCTCCCGAGCAACACCCGACGTCTCCTGAGCGCTCAAAGCACCGGCCGAGTCTGCGCGCTCGAAGAACCGTCGTCGTGGTTCGTGGAAGTCGAAGAAGCGTTGGCCGCCGAACTCCCTGCAATAATTTGATATTACCGCTATTGTCTAGCCCTAAAGGGCCAGCCAACAACACAATTTGGCACTCCAACTTTTTTGGTCCAGCAGAATTGACACACTCCTTCTGCAACCCAAACCCAGTGTATCTACCACCCAAATTCATTCCATCTGCAAGAAAACCCATACCTTCTGCACAGCAAGCACATTCCTTATGAACACGTGCGTGCCGAGGCTATGGCCTGCTAAGAGGCATTTCCCACTATCCTCAGGCCACTTCTGACTGCCACTTGCAATACCGTACACATCCAATGCCAGCTGATCTGCAATCCCCGTCCATCAACACATCTCATTCCAGCATGAAGATTGTTTAGACGCTAACACACATCTGCGTGCATGTCTTGCGACTGAGCGCGCGGCCGAAAAGCCCGCGACTGGAGCAGCAAACATGGCATTCAGTACTTAACAGAGGTCTCTTCGTTGTGCTATTTGCTGTGGTATGGTTGCTGCTTCATGGGATTGAGGTGTTGGAGGTGCCGATCCTACCCTGCAGACCACTCGGTAGGACGCCTCTTTCTGACTCTTTCCCGCGCGAGGCATGCCAGAAAGTGACCTTACAGTACACACAAAGCAAGTATGAACGAAGCAGACATGACAGATGCACGATTATGAGCAGTCCAAGTATAATAACAACTCTTAACGGCCTGGGCGCGAAAGGTCTCGACGAGACCCTCAAGACCTGCTGGACGAGATACAGCGCCCCCATGTTGGTCCGTAAGGTGTATGGTGGATACCCTCAATGGCAGCCAGCTCATGGGGACATCAGACGAGCTCTCCGTCGAGAGTGTCTCAGCTGCGAACATCTGCTTGAGGTATGCTATATGTATGCCGCAAGCCCAAGGCATGCACACAGCCCCAGCAACATGCTGGGAGCTTGGAAGTTTGAGACCAACATAAGCAATGCAACGGCGTCCCTATGGTCCCAGCAGTCACGATCGTACCCAGAAACTACCAGTAGTCCAAGAGCAGGCAGCAAGGAGCAGGAATGGACCTCGTGCCTTATGCCCCTAGCTGGAGACAGACGATGTATGATGGCATATGTCCTCACTACTGCCACAGACAAAATGCAGCAGACAGAAGGGGACAGCAGGTTACTCCCAACAGCATATGATACCACTGCCAAGGGGCGAGGAACCGGCTCTGCCCAACTTCAGCAGGCAGACAGCAACAGCAGCATGCACATCCCCCCAACAGCATACGTTACCATTGCCACGGAGCAGGGAACCTCTGGCCAAATTCAGCAGGCAGGTATCAACAGCAGCATACACATCCCCCCAACAGCATATGTTACCATTGCCACGGGGCGGGGAACCTATGCCCAAACTCAGCAGGCAGAAATCAGCAGCAATATTAACATGCCCCCAACTTCATGTGTCACCAGTGCCACGGGGTGGGGAACCTATGCCCAAAGTTCAACTAGGACCAGCAGAACCATCCTGATCCTTACTAAATGCGAAACCCAAACCAACGAGTTCATATCAGACCAACCTAACAACAGCTCCCTGGATCAATCAGACTCACCTCCCTTGTTGCCCATGGCTCCCAAGACCCTGCTCACCCATCTCCTGCTCTTTACCACTCTGGCTCTCCTCAGCACACTGATACTGCTGTCACTTTCTGACCTTTATGAGAGCTGTAGATATTTGTATAACCCCACGTACACAGTCGAACATGCCAAACCACGAAGGCGAAATGCCACAAGGAAAAGAAATTCCAGCCAGCGCACCGGCCTAGAAAGCGTCAAATGTGCCAGAAACAGCATGAAATCCTTGAAGCAAAGGCTGCAAGATAGACATGTCATGCATTATCAACTTCGCCTACACATGGACATGCAGCACCCTCACTACCTCAAACGAGCCATTGCAAAGCAAGTGAGGCGCTGCATCAAACGCAGCAATGGCTATTTGGAACGCGAAGCCTACAGAATCTACAGATACAACACTGTCAGATATATTGGTCCAACACCACCTGCACAGGCTAAAACTCCACAAACTGCAAACTTTAAGCTGCATGATAGTAAAGCAGCATTGACATCCTGCCCAGTAAAGGCTGCCCCATGTTCCCATTTCAGTGCAACTGCCCACAAGAACCCATGCAGCCTGCCGCATGAGACCCAACCTCAAACTGCTGTCACCTGCCAGAATGGTGTCATCCACCCTCAGACTGTGCCCAATGCTCCTTTCCTGAAGAAACAGCGGCTAGGAAAGAGCGCATGTCACCATAACACTTGCTGCAACCCAAAGTGTCAAGGGCACTGCCAGCATTTCAGAACACTCTGCCCAGAGGGCCTCAATCGACCCGCAGCACGCACGACCTATGAACAACTGCATGGACTGGCACATCACCAAGTCCAGCTCGCATGCTGCCAGCAACCAAAAAGTGCCTGGGTGTACTGCCCCACTTACCTGCTGAGTATGCCTAACCTGGAAGACAGGCTGATTCCCATGTGGGTCAATGATCTCTTCAACCTCCTTCAGGACAATGCACATGCGCATCTGTATCTGGCAATGCCAGCCAAAGACCCTCCAGACCTGAGCGTGCGCCCTTGTAGAGGCTGGGCCTGGGTCCCTGCAGACTACTTCCTCCGCTGCTTCCACATAACCTCGACCAAGCAGGGCCTCCATGAGCATAGACTATATGACCGAAAACTGCCTCAAAGTGCACGGCAATGGCTACGCCAACCTATCCCGGCGACAGCAGAAAAGCAAAGCGACCACATGGAGGCAGGAGAAGCAATGTCTTTACACTACGTCGAGTCGAAGCTGTGCGAGTATGCAGTGCACAGAGCGGTCCTGGACAGACAAGATGCTGCCGCAGCAGAGCTCCTTGGCGAAGAAATGCAGAATGAGAGCCACGGCCAAGCAGATCCTAGACCCAGGGTGTATACCACTATACCGCGGGAGCAGGACAGTCTGAGAACGTTCCAGGGAACTTCAACAGGAGCTTCTTGCGAAGTGCTCTGCCTTGTCCCTCCCCCTATGCCAAGCATGCAAGGTGCAGGCAAGACTTCTAAAGCACCACCGACACGAGGCCCCAAAGCTCCCCACAAGCTAAAACGCAGGTCGCAGCCGGAGCAGGGTATGCGACGAATCGATGCAATGCTTGGAGCAGCAGTCCCTGGATTGGCCCCTGGCAGCACTGGCAATGCACCGACCAAACAGAACCCATTTAAAACAGCTGCCCCTCAGCCGCATAACATTGCAACAGCCCCGCACATCTCCAGAAACGGTCTTCAACACCGCCCGGACCCCATTGTCGAACCTGATAGTGAGGACGAAGATGTTATAATGATCGATCAAGATATGGAAGGCCTCAGCGAACCTTACCATAAACCTTTCAGTTTCAATTGGGGAGATGCAGATGTTCAGCGTCACCAGGTTAGTCCCACCTCACACACACAGTGGGTTACACCAGAAACTGTAGGACTGTATTGCCAAGGGCAAGATCGCGGGAACTGTGCACTGCATGCACTCAATGCTATGGCAGGCAGAGCGATCATCACTCCAGATGAAGCCCAAGCACTACTCCGATATCCACAAGTACCAAGACCAGCATACAGCGATAGGCCTGACTGCAATGCCGACGGCTGGTTCAGATGGGAGGCTATCAACAAGCTCCTATACTACACAACAACCATAGACTTGACCCTTCTTGTCCTAAGGAACCCTCAAAACCACCCACAGCACTCTGTCAGTACTAGCTCAGCAAAGGCACGGATACTCGCCCTGGCACCGCAAGGATGTAATGCATTGTTCCTGCATAGACCAGGCCACTTCATATGCTGGAAACGCAGCCCTATAAACGGCAAATGGTACAGCCTGGACTCAATCCCCTATGCAACAACACGCACAATAAAGGAGTTGACTGATGCCGACTGGGCAGCATTCAATGGCACGATCAGTACAACCATAGCGGCTGATGCATACCTCCACAACGCCACTGGGTTAACTCTGTACAAACACAGGTATACGCCGTCCCCGGCAAACAGAAGTCACATGCAATATGTGGACCTAGCAGGCATTGAGCTCCATAAAGCAGGCCCAACCCAGCGCCCTGCTACTGCATGGATTGAGCAGGATACAGAGCGAGCCCGTGCCCGGGCCCAGAGAATAGCACAGGCCCGAGCTGGAACATCTAAACAGCTCCCAACAAGCAAGCCTGCACAGTGCGGCATAGCACCACAGATAGCCCAGGCTGCCCTGCAGCCCTCCCAGACCCAGAAAAAACCTACCATTGCAGCCAAGAAACAAACAGAGGCACGCCACCTTCACAGCCCTTGGAGGCCCGCAACCCTACTGAACATTAGAGTGTGCAGTCAAGTTGCCAGTCACTGTGGGCTGCACGCATTAGAAGCCATGGTAGGATAGGTCATTGCCACTCCACGAGAGGTCACCATGTACCTTCAAGAGACCTGGCCTGCAGGGGAGGATAAAGAAGGGCAGGAGGGTGATCACTACTCCACACAAGGCAACTACTCAGACCTTGCACTGCAACGCATTCTGTATTGGTTTTGGTGCAGGAGGGCTTGCCAAGGAACTGAATTGTTGGAGATGCACGTGGTATCTGGCCATGAACAGCTGCAAAAGGGCAATTCTAACGAAGCAATCATACGACTGCTACACCAGGCCGAGGCTTTCATGGTAAACTATACAATTCATCCATCCGCTGGGCAGGATAGTGGCAGACACTGGCATGTTGTGAGAAAGGGAAGGACTGACAATGGCCCTACACCTGACTGGTATCTAGTTGACTCCCTGGACCAGGCTGCCCATCCAGGCCACGTGAAAGTCATGACGGAGGCCGACTGGAAGAATATCCATGGCACTCTATACGTCATCAAACAAAGCACAGAAAAACAAATGCTAGATTCATGTGAATTCACCGATGAGGAACTACTAGCACATCAAGAGAGACTTGAAGGAGAGGAAGCACGAACAGCTCACACCCACATAAGAGAGCCAAGCAACCCGGCCCCTCGGCTACATATAGAGCAGGCTCAAGCCCAACGTTCAGGCCTCACCCAGGGCCCCATCAGAAAACTGAATACGAACCCTCCAACAGAGCCAGGGCAGCGCAACGAACCTAGAAAGACCAAGGCACCAAAGCCAGCCAGCACTAATCCCAAACCCTCCAGTATCCCAGTCATAGAGAACTATTTTCACAAGCAAACACAGCCCACAGCGCACATTGAGGAGATATTGCACCCATCCCTACACTCACAGCAGGCACAGGGGCTCTGCACAGGAACCGAAATAGAAGCTCCCAATAAAGAGAGTGCTACAATCCCCAAGCTTAAAGTGATGACTCTTAATGTTCGGGGGCTGCACTCTAATCTTGAAGATGTCCTCGACGTGCTGCAAGACCACCAACCTGATGTACTCGTTCTGACAGAAACCAAACTAACAAGAAAAGCATGCAGCCAGGCATGCAAATATCTCAGTGGCCATGGATATGTACAACGACACAGCGCATGCCAGTACAATCCTAGAGCAGGAGTAACCCTACTAATCAACAAGAGTTTTGCAGACCTGGGAACTGTCGAAACAATTGACATCCCTGGGGACCTTGGTGGTTACATAAAAGCAGTGCAGCTTCGCATGGAGGTCTCTACACCGTTAACAATTGTTGGGGTATACATGCCTACCAGTCATCCCTCAGACAAGCTTGTCAGATCCCAAATCTACAGGAGAATGAAAAAACTGACAGAAACAGCCAATGACAAAGAGGAAGGTCGCCACAACATGATATTTGCAGGGGACTTCAATGCAACATTGAACAAGATGGATAGAGCAAGTGGCAATACCAACCCAATGGACAATGCTCACCAAACACAGATTAAGGAAGCCAAACTCTATACCCTGGACCCTGTCCAGGCTGGTCACCCCAGGAACTACACATGGAGAAAGGGATCAGCTGAACAGCTCGCAAGCCGCATTGATGACATGTTCACAAACAATGAAGCCCTTCCAGCCTCTGCAGTCACACACATATGGGATATGACCGGCAAAGGCACAGATCATGATCTCTTGGAGGTCTGTGTTCCCTACCACAAGCTCAACATGCTCCCACCCCCACCAATCACACCTGAGAGCGCTGAAAAGGCAACCCTTGAAAAGCTAAAACGACTGACAAAACTCACAAAGGAGGAAAGGGAGGGCCTTAAGAATACAGTGGAAGAAAGGCACGGTGCAGCGTATCACCAGCTTAATGAGCATGTGCAACGCTTACTGCATACTGATGTGTACCCACATTGGGAGCGCCTATCTAGTGGAGACCCCGCAAGCATGGAACCCCTCCGCGCGCTTCATCTTGGAAGTGCAGCTGACCCTGCCGCTCAACGGGAGTTTATGGAAGAGCTGAACACCCAGATGGCTGACCTGCTGCTGCAGACTCGGGACACCATGCTAGCAGAAGGTCCAACCACCATGACAAATCCAACAGGACACCACTATCGGCCCAGACTTGTGTCACTCCAACGCGATGGCCTGATTAAGCTACGCAAGAAGGTAGTCCACGCCCTGAGACAAGAGAATGTGGAGGAAGCACAGCTGCCCGCAGAAGTGTGCAAAGCAGTTGAAGCACTGAACAGAACAGATGTGCGCAGCGGCAGTTCTCCTCAACCCCTCAAAGACTCTCTCAAACAGATTAAAACCAAAATCCGCAAGGAACTACGGGTCCTTGACAGTGAGCACCAAACAAAGCGCAAGCAAAATGCCATTGCCAAAAGGCAGGCACTGTATGACCAAAGGCAGAAGATAGGAAACCAAATGATTACTGGCCAATTCAAGGGGCGCAACAGCATGCAGCTTAGAGCAATAAAAACTGGAGAAGATAAGGTAGTTACAGACCCAAAGGGAGTCATGGAAGCCATCACAACATATTATACGCCCAAGCTGATGCCAGCAGCAGGTGCTGGTAGCAAAACTGGACTGTACCACCCATCAGAGCAAGCAAGGTCATATCCCTGGCTACAACCCAACGCCCCAGATACCTTTGACCTGAACACAGCCATCACTAGCGGTGCTGCTCCACGACGATGGCTGCACAATGAAATAAGGGACCAGCAAGCTTTTCAGGCCTGCCTCAAATCCCTGGCTCGCGGCAAGGCCCCGGGACCCGACCAAATAACAAATGAGATGCTGAACATGCTGCCTCCCCAAGGACAAGACCTCCTACACGGTTACATCCAATTGATGTGGGCAACAGGCTACACCCCGACAGCATGGAAAGAGAGCACCACAGTGCTCCTGTTCAAAAACAAAGGCACACCCCTCAAACTGCAATTCTACAGACGCATTGGCCTAGAGATGACAATATACAAAACTATGGACCAGAATGATCACATGGGTCCTTGCTGACTATGCCGAAAGACACAACATTCTGAGCTACACCCAGGGTGGGTTCAGAAACAAACGAACCTGCATGGACCAGTTGGAGCTGTTCACCCTCTTGCTTGAGGATGCCAAACTGACCCGGAAAGACATCTATCTCCTTATGGTTGACTTTTCCGAGGCTTTTGACACAATTGACCATGACAAGCTGCTGCAAATCATGTATGACCTGGGTTTCCCGACAGATGCCACAGAGGTGGTCAAAGACCTATACACGGGTGCAACAACAGCATTTACAACCCCATTCGGGAATACCGATCCAATGCCCATGGACAGAGGGACAATTCAAGGTGACAGCCTCTCACCGTTTCTGTTCATTTTATATCTGGAGCCCCTGCTACGCTGGCTAAGGGTAGGTGCCAGAGGATACATCCCAGGTGCATACAACAAACGTGATACGCTTTTCAAACTGAAACAGCAGATCCCAGATGTCACATATGCAGATGACCTGAACCTGATATGTTCATGCATTGGGGATTTAACCAGCCAAGCTGACAAGGTCACCCTGTATGCTGACTGGGGACACCTAAAAATAAACAACACAAAGACCCTCCTCACAGGTGCCAGATATGGGGCTGACACCAAAGACCCTTTTAATCTGGAGAAGCTCCGGCGTAGCTAACTGATGTGAAGGTCCAACGATCCCCCGCAACACTCCACGACCCACGAAAACCGTTCCGTTACCTGGGCCTGCAATTCACCATGCACCTTGACTGGTCAGCCCAATATCAACTGACCAGGGATACCATTCGAGACATGTGTCACAACATGAAGCACTCATACGCTACAACCTCCCAAAAGATGCGCACCCTGAATACATGCATACGGACAAAAATTCGGTATGCATTCTGTGTGGCCCCTTACACCAAAGCTCAGCTCAAAGCATTAGACAGCCCCCTCTGTAGGGCAGCCAAAGAAGCATATGGTCTTCCCAACAGTACTGCCACGGCAGTAGCACATGAAGACGTCAGTAAAGGCGGTCTAGGGTGCCCCTCCCTACTAGCAGAGTACAATACTGTACAAATACAGCGGTTGACAGAGGCTCTCAATGACCCCGGACCAGTGGGAGAGCTCAGCCGTACACGCCTGCAGACAGATGGCAGCTGCCTGGACAAACTGACAGCAATGGCTCGCCCTGCCCTAACACACCACAGCCTGAGGCTGAGGCAGGTGATTGCATGCGCAAGCATAGATGTCGAGCTCAAAAAGAAGGGACTTGGCCCAACAGAACTACCCGATACCAGCCCACTCTTGCAAGACCTGCAGAACATGCAGGCACTTGCAAGCCCCCAACCACCAGACCTCCTCCTAGCTGACCTTCACCAACTCAGACAAGTAGGTATGCACCGACTTCAGGACATTATGTCTTCCACAGGTAGAACTGTCCTTACAACACGACAGCTCATGTTGAAACTGGACAAGGATATCACCGCTAGGACGCTGACCGCTTTTAAACGTATTGCATACATGCTCACTCTCCCGCCAGGCATAACAAAAGAAACCTACTGCAGCAGGCCACCTGTGCAAGCAGGACATGGTGCAACAATCCATCCGGAGTATGCAAGGCTGCTGAAGTTCCACAACCTCATCGATGACATAGACATACGCAATGCACCTCTCCCAGCATTGTGGGCTGCACAGACACATGCCCCAAGCACAGAGCAAGCCCTGACAGAGATACAGGCTTACCTGTCCTCACTCAGCGCACCACCAAGAGGCCACACTAAAAGCAGCAGTGTGCGCCAGACTGCAACAGACATCACAGCCCCACTGGTGTACCGAATAGAAACAGGCTATCACGTTTACCAGCGAATCAAAGATGAGAAAAGACAGCCCTTCAAAGATATGCGAGAGCAATTATATAACAACTTTGCAGAAGGGCAGGACAAAGTAGAAGGTATAGAAGGTCTGGCAGTGGCGGCACGCCACACCGGACGAGGGCAAAAGAGAAAGAAAGTAGCAACACAGAACCAGGTCATTGTGCGATGGGCCCCAACAGTTATGCAAGGATGGGTGGTGGAACTGGCTAAGCAAAAGGGCTATCACATTGATGATGCTCCAGAGCACGCTCTACAGCCAATGACCCATCATGAAGTCTGCAACACACCAAACCTCCCGGCTGAATGCTGCTGTCCTAACGCCCACCTGCCAGCACGACGAATCCCTGCACGTACAACCCTAGCACATTGCAGCATATGTAGCAGACGATATCATATTGATTGTCTCCCGCTAACCCATCGCCCTGCAGGGGACATATTGGAAGAGGATGTCACGACAGGCTGGACCTGCATTGAATGTAACAGGGATCAGTATGCCACTAAAGGCCTCCCTCTTGATATAAGGCACTACAACGTCCATTGGAAGCCCAGTCGAGAGAGTGAGAGCGACCTCATCGCACATAATCCAGTTGTTGCTGAGATGATTGCTGCTTACCGTTTGCAACAGGCAGCAGCAGCAAATGACCGGTCCCCGGCAACTCCTGCACTTGGCGAGCTGGCTCAAGCTCAGCAAGGGTTATCGGCACTGCAGCAACAAGGCGACTACTACCCCGATCACCCTCAAAGATACAACATCAACATTGGACAGCAGTACAGCAACATTTTCGACATGGACACATCACCAATGTACCCCCATGCTGATATCCACCCCACAGGAAGACACGAAGTCTTTATTAGAGAAGTAGAGATGTGCATAGATGGACAACTGTGGATAAAAACGCTCGCCTGCATATACACACCAGATGGCAAATGTCGCTACACCCTCACCCCTGAACGGACAGCAATACTGTACCAACAGTACTGCCACAGCACTCGCCACAAACCAAAGGTTATGCGGAAGTTGAAGGCAGGTACCTTTCCCCAAGAACTGTATGCCCTCATGTGCAGGTACAGAGATGGAGCACAGATCAAAGATCACAAAGCCATTAGGAAGGTACAAATAAAGAACCACTGGGCCACTCCCCCTGAGGTGTATGAGGCTCTCAGGCAGCTCACAGACATAACAAAAGAGAGATTCGCAAGCCCACTCAATTACAACCCAACATTTACGATGTACTGGAGCGCCCACAAAAGGGACCAAATCTTTGGGGCAAAATGGGATAGCTACAGATATAGGTGGACCGGCGGAAGCGTGCACAACCCAGAGTATGAGGACGAAGACCTGAATAAGAACATGGCTACTGCCATAGCAGCGGCCCGTAACGCAACAGCCCCTGTCTTTGGCATACATATCCTGCCTGCCTGGTCCGATGCAAACAGAACTGCCTACCTTGCATGGCTACAACACTTCCCAGAAAACTGCATGCATCTCCTACAAATACCCCGAAAACACTTCAGGTTCCAGAAACCCACAACTTGGGAACGGGGCGACATGTATGCAGGAAACCCTAGATGGGACGTAAATATCATTGTCACAGGCAACGCAAAGGGTTTTGAGGCCCACCTCCCTTACTGGGAGAGCGGCTACATGACCAGGTTTCTGCAAACGCTGCAGGATGCCATTAATCAGTCCCTGCCGGACGACAAAGAGATACAAGACATCAGCATGTACTACAACCCCCCAAGCAGCAATGCCCCGCCCAGCACATCTCATCAGCCAACATTGCTGACGCCAAAACAGCTCAGCAAAATGGGTTACCCCAAACAAACAAACGGCTCTGAGTCCCTCCGGGACGATTCTGCCACCAGTCAAGACCCTCCAGCCATGGTTGACGCCAGCACTACACTGGATGACCTGGAAACGCAATTAGCCACTGCCCTACCAACAGCCCCACCCCTCCGGTACAATTGGAAAAACTATGTCTACACAGATGGTAGCTACAAGCAAACAAGCCACAAAGCATCACCAATAGATGCAGAGTGTGATGCCCCAGGCATAGGGGCAGGAGTGTACTTCCCCCCACAAGCAGCCAATGAGGACGATGAACGTGGGGTTCCAATTGTCCCTGCAGGCGACAGCCATCCCCAGAACACCATAAACAGAGCAGAACTGGTTGGTATCCTTGCTGCGCTGAGGCATGGAGCCCACATGATAGCCACCGACAGCCTCAGCTCAATGTACCAAATCAAAAAGATGCTGAGGCGCCCACAAGATCTCCTAAATCACCAGCACTGTGAGCTAATTAAAGAGATAAGCACATAAGAGGGTGTGCCATATGCTGCGACAAGCGCCAGGAATCTCAACCCAAGACTACAAGTGCAGCATGACACAAGGAACCAATACACACTCACACACAGTCCACCCAGACCACGTACGCACCCTCCAAGCACTCGAGGTCGTTGACACAGCAGATGCTAGGGGCGCACCCCTATGGAGCCTGGCAGCAATCCAACAGCAGCCTCACCTAACCCGGGACACAATCAGCGAGCTCCAGACCTACATATAAAACATGCAATGTCGCAACAAATGTGCCCCCACATCCATCCGCAGGCAGCTCGAGGATGCCCCTCAACAAATCAGGACTAATACACGGGCTGCCACCGGGTACATGACCTACCAAAAACTCACCGCCATACAACCCCTGACCACCGCCCAAGAAAGACAACTTGAACAACTCTACATAAGATATGCTGCCGATGTTGATCAGATTGATGCGATTGTTGGAGTAGCTAAGGCAGCCCAACACCGCAAAATAAAGGGCCAGAGGGAAAGGACAGCTCAGCAAGACCAAGTAGTAGTTCGGTGGAAGCCCACACTCATGCAAGGATGGGTAGCAGAAATTGCTCAGAACATTTTAAAATACAGGATAGCTCATGCAAGGGCTGCAACAACAGAGGAAATCATGGACGATACACAGAATAGCGTGGTTGAATGCTGCAGCAGACTCCCTGAATGTAAACGACCCAGCCTGCATGATACTACAGCTATTGTCTGTGACACCTGCCACAGGGCCTACCATATTGAGTGTCTCCCACCAGAGGCAAAAAGCCATGCTCAGAACGCCCTTGAAGACAACCAACACTGGCACTGCAATGAATGTACACATCACCAATGGACAGAAGACTCCTTGCCAAAGGAGGTCAGACACCTATTGATAACATGGGAGGATAGCTCTGAAGACAAAGAGACCCTCATGACCAGCTCGGGCTGGGAAGATGCATGGGCTGTTTACACCAGCAGATGTGGTGAAGAACCGCATGCCCCGGTAGGAGAGACACAAACCCATGCCTCCCAAAACCATCTGGCTAAAGCACAGCAACAACTGCCTTCTCTGCAACAACAGGGTGATTACTACCCCAACCACTCCACGCGATACAACATTACCATTGGTCAAGAATGTAGGCACAAACTCCATGTCCACACAGAGGCTATCAACCCCCACACAGACATCGAACCCACAGGCCAGCATGAAGTGTATATCCGCACCATTCTGATGCGGTGCAATGAAATGAATGAAGAACACGAGCTGGCTTGCATCTACACCCCGGACGGGCGGTGTAGGTTTACCCTTACTGTGGAACGGGCTGCCATACTCTATCAGCAGTACAAGCGAGTACAGGAAGCAAAACCCAAGCTAGTTAAAAGGCTGCAAGGAGGCAGCTTTGCAAAAGAGCTCTATGCCCTTATGTGCCGATACAAGGATGGAGCAACCATTGACAGTAAAACCCACAGCAAAATCAAGCTTGCAAACCACTGGGCAACACCAGAAGAAATTTACAGAGTGATACAGCGCCACACGCAGACCTCCCACGAGAGATTTGCAAGTCCCCTCAATTGGAGCCCTGAGTTTGCCAACTATTATAGCATACACAAGAGAGATCAACTATTTGGAGCACGATGGAACACCTACCGCTACAAGTGGACCGAAGCAGGCGTGCACAACCCAGAGTATGAAGACCAAGATCTAAACAAGAACATAGCCACAGCAGTAGCAGCCACACAGTATACAAGCGAACCAGTCTTTGGTATCCACATACTGCCTGCATGGACTGACAGCAACAAAACTGCTTATATGAGGTGGATGGAGCTCTACCCAGAAAATTGCAGACACATCCTACAAATTCCTAGAAAACACTTCCGCTTTGAACGCCCCACGGAGTGGTGCATGGGTGAGCGCTTTGCCAAAAACCCAAGGTGTGACGTGAATATTGTAGTCACAGGCAACCAGGCAGGGTTCAAAAAACACTTCCCGCATTGGGATAAGGAGTACATGGACAAATTCATGGAAGACTTACAACAAGCAGTCAATGAAACCCTACCACTTGATAAGCATATCAATCAGATCCAAGACTTCTGCCCACAAACTGTGCATGCCACAAACCACCCCACCTACAAAGTCAGAACTCAAGATACTTGGGTACCCTGGAGAGACAGCATACAGCAAACGCAAATGTGATCAAAGCACCCACCAGGATGAGAGGGGAAACCCCCCCAAACCAAAGACAGCCAAAGCAGACCTGATCAATACCCTCCGAACAGCCCTGGCCCCAGCCCCACCTTTGAAATATGACTGGGCTCAGTTCACATACACCGATGGCAGCTGCCTACCAGATGACACCCCTTGGCCAGCAGGAAGCCCAGGGCTGGGCTCAGGGGTCTACATCCCTGCAACAGAGACAGACACTGAGAGGAAGCTCTACATAAATCCCAGAAGTCAAGGGGAAGGCAACCAAAACACAATCAATCGAGCAGAGTTAGTAGGCATTCTGTTTGCAGTCCAGGCAGGCTCACATCTCATTGCCACAGACAGCATGACCTCCATGCATCAAATACGCAAACAACTCCTGCGTCCACAAGACCTGGAACAGCACAAACATCAAGACCTCATCAAAGCAATAGATACACTTATCCGCGCCAGCACCGAACCCATCCACCTTTACAAGGTCCCTGCCCACCAAGGTGTAGTGGGCAATGAACATGCAGATGAAATAGCCAAAGCTGCTGCTAAAGGCCGCGCACCAGCTGCTGAGCTTCATCAATATGATGTGCCGAGCAATTCAAGGACTGACCTGTACTGGCCTGTGGAAACCGTAGAGCCAAACCAGCCAAATAGCCCCACTGCTGATGCACCAGCAGAAGAAGATGAGGAGGAGGGAGTCATAGTCTGCAAAGAGGGTAAACACAACAGGTGGATGACTAGGGCCGACGCCGAACGAGCAGTACGAAATGACATCACAGGGAAGACATACATCCTCAATGATGTTGCATCTCCACCTACCTCATCCGAGGCCAAGGAGCCCGTGATCTCCAAACGCCCACTTGAGGACCTCAAGGGGGATCTTAAGAAGTTGAGCCACAAGCGCTGCCGCCTTGGACAAGCTAACCGCAATACGATATATTTCGAAGCCTGGGCAAGGACATCCGGTGACAGGGATGAGCATGCAAGTAGCCGCTACATGACGAACGGGACCACCAAGCTTGGAGTAAGAAAGACCGTTCTCAAATACCGTAGTGGCACACTATACAACCGTAAACGTGCCTACTGGTTTAAACACGCCGACAATAGCAACTGCCTGCTGTGCGGACAACAGGATGGCTGCCACCACACAGCCTCGGGATGCCCCGCACTCAGTAGGCTCTATACGCACAGGCACAATGCAATAGGTCGGTTGATTCTTAAAGCTATCATGAGGGGCAGAAAGGGAGGGTACGTGGTGATGATGGACCTCGGAAGTGACACACACTGTAGTGCTGAGGGACTAGTGACGCAGCCCCACCGGATCCCAGAAACAGCCTTGCCAGCTAGCATGCCCGTGGACGTAAAGGGACTCGTACGAAGGCAGACTATACCAGACGCCCTGCTATACAAGCCCGCCGCTAATGGGCAGAACGCCGAGTACTGGATCGTGGAGCTGAAGTTCTGTAGGGATACCGACAAGGAAGGGAAACTGGTGCAAGCCGTGGAGCAACACAAAGGGTTATGCAGTGCTATTCAACAAGCGGATCGTAATGCAACCGTCCACTACATCCCCCTGGTCATAGGCGTAGCTGGCAGCATCTACAAGGAGCTTAGCAGCCACCTGGTCGCTCTCGGCGTGAATGGACAGGACGTTAAGGCAACGATTAGGGCAATTCACCTCAAAACAACAAACCTGCTCCACTGGATATACACAACCAAACAAAAGAAAGAACACACTAAAGAGAAAAAAGCCCCATGGAAGCGCAAACGCAAATAACACTGGTGGGTGGGCGAGATGCCCACCCAACTCTTTGTATGTCCCATGGTAGAGGCCACGAGGCCAGGTCTCCTGACCTCAGTTGCCTCTCCCTTAACTTACGCAGGCTGGGACTTTGGCAGAGGCTCCGCCTCAGCCTCAGTTACTCAACTAGCCTGGCGTAGCTCTTCTTCTTCTTCTAATTAAAGAGATAGTAACCGAGATCGTCAACAGGGGACTGAGGACAACCCTTCACAAGGTCAAGGGCCATGCTTCCATAATCGGTAATGAAAAAGCGGACGCAATCGCTAAGGCGGCTGCGACAGGGGACACCTCCGACTATGAGGAATGTGAGAAGTACGAAAGTCCTAGTAACAACAGGTTGACCCAATATTGGCCGCACAAGACCCAATGGAACAATCGTTGGTCACGGACCAATGGGCAGCGCACGTTGATTGACCGTTTCAAGCGGGCGAACCCTTTGACAGACCTTCACGACTCGGTACGTCATTACTCCCACCAAAAGAGTCGCTTTGGGATGGCAAACAGAGCTACCTGTTATTTCGAGGCTTTTAAAAGGATTGAGGAAAGACTGGACCTGCCTGCTAGCAACGAGTACATGACCTCGGGAAAAATCAAGTATGCAGAACGAAAAGCCGCTTTGCGCTACCGGTACGGGACCATGTGGACAAGGAAGATGGCCTATAGGTGTGGACATGCACCTAGTAGCAAATGTCTCCTGTGCGGTGACGAGGATGGCGGACACCACACAGCCTCAGGATGCCCAGCTTTGAAAAGAATGTACATCAACAGGCATAACAAGGTCGGCCGACTAATCATGACAAGAGTGTTAAGGGGACGCAAAGGAGCATTTGTCATTCAAATGGACCTTGGATCAACTGAAAATTGTGCAGAAGACGGCATCATGGCCCACCAGTCTAGAAACATCCCGTGGGAGCTCCTTCCAAGGGGACTAAAGGAGGCAGTGCAACAAGCACAAGGCACCACCGATAAGCGCCCTGATGGTATGCTCTACAAACCCAAGAATGGAAACAACCCAGCAGAGTACTGGATAATAGAGGTCAAGATCTGCAGGGATTCAGACCCAACAGGCCAGCAAAGCAAAGCTGATTATCAACACCAAGTACTCATTGACAAAATCAAAGACATAGACCCCACTGCCAAAGTATGGTACTATCCCATGCTTGTCGGAGTTGCAGGCACCATCTACAACAGTACCACCATGAATCTTCAAGCCCTCGGTATCAAAGGGCAAGCTCTAAAGCAATGCATTTCAGAAGTACATACTGCAGCAGTCAAGTCCTTAGACAGCATATACACAACAAAAAGAAAACTGGAAAAGCCCAAAGAGCCTCAATGGCACAGGAGGAACTACAAGAAAGTAAGCTAACAAAGGCGGGTGGGCGGAAGCCCACCCACGGATGTAACTATCCTATGGTAGGCTGGCCCAGTGTAATCCTTACACCAATGGGCCCCTCCCTTAATCTTACGCGGGAGGGCACCTCACGCCCCTCCTTGCGTAGCTCTCTCTCTCTCTCTCAACACATCTCAAAATAAGGCCGCACCATTCCATGACAGAGACATCCAACAGCTTTGCAATGCCTGTTCCAGGGCCTGCTTTTGATAATCTCTGTGCACCAAGACATATGCATCCCCTTTCTTCACTGCCCATCACACAAGACATAACAAGGAGAACATCCCCACACATGAATGCATATACTGCTTCTTTTCCTCAAGTGCTATGCGAGGGAGGGGGGAAGGACGCCTTGAATGCAGTCAGGTGGCATACCTCATTACCTGCCTATCAGATGGCCCTCTTCATGAACACATCAAAAATCATTCGAATATCATCAGAAGAAGTGCTTTAGATTGCCTAGAGCATTACTGCAGCGGCCCACTGCAGCACACTACTGGACTGCACCATGCAGCTTGAACACGCCAATGCTGTCACAACCCCGTGACCATGCAATGCCTCCTCATACATGCACAAGAACACTTTACCCCCCCTTGTAATGGCTTCTTAACTGCTGCACACGATAGCTCTCCTGAACGCTTCCAAACTGCAATCGGACAGCTCAATTTACACAATACATATCACATTAGGATGTGGTAGGCCACCATACAAAGAACTTGGTATCATAACCCATCACCTCATCAGCTCAAAAGCTCAAATCTTAGCTTGGGTCGCAGCTGGCTGTACAGCTCCTGCACATTCTTATAGTAAGCAAGCCCTGCTGCTCCCAAGCCCTGTGCACCATCAGCAGGAGCTACTTGCACCTCAGGATGCTCACATCTCCTCACCTCCAACACTAACAGCTTAGGCAGCCGCTCTATCAAGGCACACACCACAGCAGGGGTAACAGCAACGTAGCCTATCAGCTCCAGCTGCTCTAGTTGGGTCAACCCCGTTAACCCCCGGAGCAGATCTGCTGCAGTCAGCTGCTCAGGCAGTGGGTGGTCATGGTTGACAGCACATGCCAGCTGCAGCTGCTTCAGTTGAGTGAAAGCAGGCAACCGGGGCATGGTCAATGGCGGGAAGGTCTGTTGAGGCGTGGGAGGCTCTTCAAAGTGATTCACCAGCTCTAACCTTTTCAGGTTGCATAGCCCAGCTGCTAGGTCACCCAATGGGGCCCAGCCCGCATCTGGGCTATGGGCTGAGTTCATCTCCACGTATGCAAACGCTGTGTTCAGCTGCAGGGAGGTCAAGCTTGTCAGCTGAGCTAGCTGCTGCAACAATTCCTCACTGACACGGCCACAAGTAGGATCTATAGTCAAGTTCAAGAGGGCGGGGCACCTGATGTGGTCCACCCAGGGGGGTGCCATGCCCAGAGCTAGACACGAAAGGTGCTCAGATGGCTGCGGTACGCAAGAATTCCCCCACCCGCCCATCACAGGGCCCAGCTGTCGTAACCTGGGGCATTGCTCTAAGACGTCCATCAAGAGATCCGAGTCTGAATAAAGCATGTCCCAGAAATAGTAGTCCGAAAGGTGTGAGGAACCTAGGGTCCCAAGCCATAGGACTTCAAGGTCGGTCAGCTTGGTAATGGAGGCCGGTAGGGAGATTCCAAATCCAAACAAGTCTCCCCTGTCTGCGGGATCATCAAGTCGGAGCTCCTTTAAGTGCGCAGTCCTACCAAAATCGAAGTCCCAGTCCCAGTCCCCACTGCAAAGGTTAATGAGCTGCAGCTGCTGCAGGTTGCTACAACCAACAGTTTGCGGCAGCCACAACTGAATGATTTCCTGTGCTGCTTCCTTGTCCAGCTGCCGCCCCCCTTCTATCACCAACTAACGACGTCAGGCTGGCAGGTAGACAGCTGTGCTGCTGCAGTTGCTGCTGCTCCTCAGCAGCTGAGGGCACAAAGCCCTTCACCATAAGCTGCTGCAGCTTGGTCAGCCTAGCTAGACCATCACTAGCCACCTGCCTTAGCTGCCCCTCCCCAGGAAGCTCATAGCACAGGGCTAGCTTACGTAGATTGGTCAGCTGGCCTAGAGGTGCATGATCCAAATGGAGCCGCTGGTCCCAGGTCCGAGGTCTATGGTGAGGCTGGTGAGACTGCTGCAGGAAGCCAAGCTTTGGTAGCATGACAGCGAGAACGGCCTGCAGAGAAGGGAGCAGGACAACAACCTTAAGTTGCCGCAGCTGTGTGCCGTCAGCAGCTCTGTATCCACAGGCATATACACCTAGCTGCTCTGCTTGAGGGCACTCCTGCGGCACCCAATGCAGTGGACTCAAGTGCATAGCCATGCTGTCACAGTACAGCTGTACATTCACAGCCTGCAAAGGGCAGCACCAGAGCACTACCCCTCTTTACGCCGAAGGGACAAAATGGAATAGCTTGCCCCTGCCTTTTTCTGCTAGAAAATGCTAGAAAATGTATAGAAAATGCTTGCTCCTTTTTGGTGTGAAGATGTCATCTCCAGCGCTGGGGGCTAGCAAAGATAAGTATTAGGGTGACTCAACCATTCACTTAGGAAACCAATAGCAGCTTGGAATGTCTATACTTAGCTTGTCAGGTTCTGCTGTCAGCTAGAACGCCAGAGGCTGCAAGGCTGGTCTGCCAAGGCTAGCGGTGACAACCCCTAGAGATGAGTTATGGGGCTGTTTCCTACGGATGGGCAAACCATGGGCATTCGCATCACACACACACTTGGTATGAGCCAGATCGCTCCTGCGCTCACCAGAGGTTGTAAGCCGTGAAAGCCAAGCACACAGTGTCCAGCTTGGGGAGGTTCTGGACAGCATGTGTCAATGCAGCATCCATGGCTTCCATCTGCCCAGGATTGATCTCTGATGCTGTGTAGCTGAGGCTGGTACAGTTGCAAAAGATCCTGCTGCCGCCTTTCAGGCTTGTCAGAAGAAAGCCATCATGGTCATGCAGCTCCAGGCTCCTTGCAAGAGGACGCAGCTGGAGGAACAGAGAGAAACAGTTGTAAGCATTGGCTGCCATAGCTCAAGGTTGATGGCTGCATTTTACAGATAACTGCTTGTTATGAGAAAGTGAACGACGCTGCCCTGTCAGACGCTACTGTGCTTGCTAATATGTAGAGAGCCGGGTATCAACACATGCTCGGGTGTACGCTCATATGACTTCTCGTAGTAGGTGCAGCTGCCTTGCACGCTGCTTGGGCCTTACCTGTCCGCATATAAGTTTACAGGAGCTTGCAACGCCTGACAGACAAGGCCTTGAGCTGATAGGGAGACTGTCCTGGTACAATAGAGCACCTTGCAGCGGCATGAGGTGCAGGACATCTTGCAGCGCCATGAGGCTGCCCAGTGTAGAGCAATAGGCGTGGGCGCTTCCAACGTGCCGCTTCGCAAGGTCTGCGATATGTCGGCAGCAAGTTCCGATTATAGCCAGGTGATCTTTTGAACCAGCTTCCTCAGTGTCTGCTTCGAGAGTGGTGGAACGGGTAATCAGAGCCAAGCTGAGCTATCAGCGGATATAGTGTTTCAAGGTTTATACTGAGGAGCAGGATGGCAGGCCTTACAGAAAAGCGTATGCTAACCCTGCTAGGCGTTCTCCAGAATGCTCGGGCTACTCCTAGAAGTGCTTTCACAAATCACTGCACGGCGTGGCCCTGCCGTTCAGTGCTGAGAACATGGGCCATGCTCGATCCCATACATCCACACCTTCACCCAGCTGGAACCCTTCCCCCGCGCCTCCACACTGTAATCGCATCTGTCTCTTGAGGTTAACAGTGAGTGCAATCACAACAATTACGAATACATAATAACGCCTGCTGCTGCAGATGTCGACCAACAGCTGTGCAAGCTGCTGAGCCAAAGTCTTTCACAACTTCTATTCTACAGATTACAGATACAGATTACAAAGTGGCCCCACAAAGGGGGCGCCAACTTCTATTCTAGCCCCACGCACACTGCTTTTGCTGCTTTCTCCATCCTCAGCATCAAGCGCAGCCAGACGACCATGCTTGCCCTGCCACAGAATTAATTGGTTGCAAACCCTCTCATTTCAGTAAAAAAAGCGGCTATGGGGGAAAACAAGCCCCTATACACGTATGACTGAACATGGGGTTCTGTGGCCAATCAACACAGATGCTCTCAAAAAGCCAAACACTATAGCTGTGACAATGGGTGTAACATATGCTTTTTGTTCTGCCCTGGAGGATTGTGGCCATGAATGCACATATACAGCAATACCAATGCTTGATGATGACACAAAGGACATGGTTTCAGAGGGTACCAGATATTCAACCTGGAGCATATCCAATCAATCTACGCAGAAATTCTGGTGGCCTCACCACATCCAGCCAGAACATTCAGCAGTAGTAGACCTCGACAATACATCTGCCAACTACGAATATGCCATCATGCGCCTGCATGGATACACCCTTCTGTCTCTGGACAACATCTTGCATATGCTGCTCCTCCCAACACATGAACAACAACCTGACTGATGTATGGCACAGCTACCCTCGTGAAAGCAAGAACAAGCAGGCACCGGCTCTTGTCATGTCAGTACTACTGGTAAGCTTCAAGGCTTCCCTTGCAGGTGCATATGGAGACAGTAAAATGACAGAAGCCCCCTCGCGGATTACCACTTCCCGTTGCAGTAAGTGATACCTGAGGATCCTGCTTCTAGCACACACCATATGTGCATTGTGCTGAGCACAAGGACTGCACGCTCGGCAACATCATCGTGTTCACAGTATGGGCACTATTCGCAAAGGGACCGTGCTTCTGCTGTACATCTCGAGAGTAAGCACGTACCTGCTAACATGGCGCCTCCCTAACAACAGGTGCCATGCAGCAGCTCAACTTCACTGCATAACCGCCATGCCTGATGAAAGACCCAATGCATAAATGCCAAAGAAACGTCACCAACATGTCCTGAACGTGCATGGAATGACTCGATGCGAACATGCCATGTGCCATAAAGTGCATTCTCCACCTCGTGTTTGCCTCCTCAAGAGCTGGCTAACGAGCATGGGCAAAATTTTTCATGCCAGGCTCTCTTAGGACGCCTGTGTCCATGCCTTCCACTCCTTCACCAGAGGTCCTTGCTCACATGGCAAGCTTAGGGAACCCTACAACGCCGACGGTGTCACAGACAACTGCACAGCATGCATCACTCATATGGCATCCCAAAGAGTTAAAACTGGTAGCAGGCGTTTAATTTTACTCATCCATCGTGTGCAAACTGGCATCACCACAAGATGGTTATGTTCCTGTCCTGCTGGTGCGCTGCTCATTCCAAACAACACAACTAGAGCACCATAGTGGTGCTGAGGGCCACTCCATACCAATGCAGCTGAGCCCCCCTAGGAGTGATGCAACCTTATCCAGCTGATCCGTCAACATGAGCAGCACAAGCATTCCAAAACGAACTAAACAACCAGAAACGACAGGAAACATGCAACACTAGACCTGGCTCTACAAGAGGTCAAGCCATGCCTAAGTAGAATTGAATGGTGGCATAGCAGACCTTGGCTGTAAGCAACATCCAACTATCCTTGGGTTCTAGATTTGGTCAGTACATCTTCCAATGTGAGCATTTTTCTCCCAATGAGTCCTTCTATCAGCATGCTGCCCATGCAGCGATACCAACCACAGTCCGTCAGCCAGGCCAACATAGAAACACGCACTGCCTCAAAATAACCTACCAAACCGCACACCCTCTTCATCGGCACGCCAGGACACAGTGCCACATTCCCCACTCGCATACTTTGCAGCTGGCGATATGCAAGTTTTCATACTTTGCTGTCTAAGGCACTGCCCTGCCTCGCTTTCCAAGCTACATATGTTCCATGACCCACAGTACACAAGACGTGACACCACAAAGCTTAAAGCTATGCCCTGTGCTGAAACAGAAAGTAGAAAAGGAATATACTGACAACTATGCCCATGCCCCTTTTGACTGCCCCCCCCCCCTCCCAGTAATGGAGGCCTGCAGTGCACTCCTACGCATGCATTGGACATAATTGGAGGGACCTGGCTGTTTGAGCCATCCATCAACTCAACACATGTCATCACATTATATCTACTGTTCTCCTCCATCCACTCCCAAGCCCACTCATTCCACAGTTTTCTCTCCAAGACTCTGAAGTCCCCTACACACTCCATCCTTGACCCATGCCAACAATCACTGTTGTGCCAAATCTCAAAGCAGCCCAACAACAAGGGCACATACCACAACAATGCAATAGGACCGAACTCCAGCTGCCATGAAAGCAGCTAGGTGGAAGTTGGGGACTGAAGCTCTTTTGGGCACTCCCGGCCCACACCAACTGGTATCAACGAATACTGTGCACCCATTTTAGTACTTGAGGTGACAGGAGTTACTACAGCTGCCAAGACCGACACAAAACTACACTAGCTCCCAACACGTACCTCCTCAACAGCCTAAGTAACCCTCAAACACCTGCCCTGCTTGCACTTCACACTACCGGCTTGCTTTTGAAAAAGGTTCCTTAATGTGCTGCCAGTTAGGCACAGATGCAACACATGAGACCCAGCCTCAGCCACTCAGGCAGACAGCTCGGCCACCGACAGTGGCCGAAGGCGCAGCTCCCCTCTACTCTCATCCATAATAGTGGCAACTCTGACGACTCTCTGCCCAGAGCCCAGCACTGCATTCTGTATAGCACTCTTTCCCGTTAATCTAAGAATGGTAAGTGCTGGCATGCCCTTAGTCAGAACCTCCATAGACCCATTCTCCCCCTTCACGTTATTGTCAGACAGATCAAGGCACTGCAGTGCTGACAGAGATGCCAACCTGCATACATCTCCATCACCTAGCCCACACTTCTTCAGGACAAGCTCAGTAAGCTGAGTGAGCATGCGCACATGGTCCAGGTTGGGCTGCACTGCTACAAGGACCAAGCTTTCCATCTGAGCAAGGTCCAGCAGAGGAAGTGCAGGGGCTTGCAGCAGTGAGCCCAGAAAGTTGGATATGCCCAGGCCTTGTAATTTGGCACCGTACTTCTGCAGCCATGAGCAGACATGAGTCATGGGGGTCTCAGGAATGGTCAGTCCATCCCCTGGACTCATGCTTATGCCAATGGATTTGATGGGGAGTCCATCTAACCGGCACAAATCCCTTGGCTCCATATGACCCAGGATAAGCTCCTGTAGGTCAGGAACGAAGGTCCTGTAGGTGCTCCAGGTCTTCGATCCAAACCTCAGTGTCCCTGAAGTCTAGAGAGGTAAGCTTTACCAAGCTTTTAGCAAGCTTTTTCGAAGAGAGCTCCCTGTCCCAACTAAACTCAAAGGGAGAAGACGTGTCGCACATGCTCAGACTTCTCAGGTTCGTCAAGTGAAGAAGGGAGTCAAGCATAGCAGGTTTGGGATCACAGTTGCTGATGCTGAGCCTGGTGAGGGTGGTGAGGGGAGCCAGAGGAAAACTCACATGTCGAAAGATGAACTTCCCATGCGGGGAGTAACGATCTTGATGGACCTCCAAAGCGAGGCTTCGCAGCATGGTGGCAGCACCAAGTGCTTGCAATATGCGGCTGAAAGGGATCCTAGCGGATTCCGGGATTGCCTATTCGTCCATGATCAGCAACTCCATGCTGTCCAAGCCACCCCCATGATTCTGTATCCAAAGGCTAAGCTGCTCTGCTGCTGCTTGGGTGGACACCTTGACGTCTAGGCTGGTAATCATGGTGGAAGCTAGGTGGTGCCAAAGGCGGCAAACCAGGGGTGCAACACCAAAGAGGTGGCGCTGGTCCAGCTTCCTGAAAGCCTGCTGCAGGATGCTGTCACGTACAGCATGCGGTAGGCAGCTGAAGGCCGAGTTGTCTGATGCCATCGTGTCTGCAACAGTGCACTTTTTCTCAAAGATGGTCGAAAACGTGCAGGAGATGTAGGTGAGTGTACATCTGCGGATGAAGCTGCATGCAAGGGGCTGTCGACAAGTGATCAAGACTGATACATTACGTCAGGAGTGCTCAGCGAAGAAGTTGTTGAAGGCTAATGATTACCTGAGATCAGCCTTCCTATGAATATATATCGTCTTTCTACCAATACTTTCTACTTGAAAACACCGCAACAAGGGGCATGTGAAGCCTTAACGCCGCCGGGAAAAAGTTGCCTTGTCAGTGAGATCCAAGAGCGTAACCTCCATACGTTCGAAGACTAGGAGCCAAACGGACCAGCAAAGCCTAGGCACCCTCTGACTCAGCGGCCTTTCGATGTACAAGGCGGAAAATACTAGCATGCGAGATGCCTGAAGCGTCGTGTACTGCTTTGGGCAACGGCAGTACTGCCCCTAAGACCTGGACCCGACACAACTTTGGAAAGTCAGCATGAGCAGCTCACATCATATACAACGCGGCAGTACGGACTGCAAGCCCACAAGCATGGGTCGCACCTACAGCAGTGTCGATCCGATGCGGTGCTACTACTCGGTGGAGCATTCCACGCTTCCCGTAAAGTTACGGAAATTAGTATTCATTGCATGCTATGCATAGCAAAAGTGCCATAGGCCCCGAAACTTAAGCTGTAACAATGCTATAGCAAAAAGTACCATAGGCGACGAATCTCAAGCTGTTATTACAGTGAGGGGGAACAGAATATGGATTGTCTTGGAGGTGCTACAGGCAGAAACGCAGAGAGGCAGAACTAGGCGATAAATGCAGGCTTGCATTTGCCATGCAACCAGAAATAGCGACAACATATGCCTAGACATGAGGTGCAGAAGCTAGGTCAAAAAGCACCCAAGACCCCCACCTATACCACAGGCACAACCAGAATATATACTGTAGCGCACAAAGCGCTCAGTGATCTGCTGATAATGGAAAGCCACCTCTATACCACATCTGCAACTCGTAACGTTGTGGACTATGATGCTTGCACTGCTGCTGCTTTCAATGTGCACAACCATGACCCCTGAGTGCATGTCTCACTCACCGCAGTTCTGACAGCCACCTCTGCGCCTATACCACCACAAACAACTTCCTTAAGTGACAGGTTCTGCTACCAAACAAAAATCTTGCACGAAGGTACGCCAGCATCACTTACTCTATGAAGCATGTGCTGGCTGCACGGAGCAGTGACATGTTGCATGCTTGCACGTTGCTTGAATATTGCAGCACTGGTTGCCACACTCAAGCATATCATATACTTCAAACATGATCCATCCATGCCCCCCTTCTATAAAAAGCAGAAGGCCTTCCCATAGTGCAAACCACATCTGACTGACTTGTTGCCAGAACGCAGCACGCACGCATATGCATATTAACATGCCCAAGTCGGAGATGGACATTGACGTCTACATGATTAACCTTGTAGAAAATGGGTAGCAACCACAAATGTGGTTCAGGGTTTAACCCAGGAGGACGGAGCAAGGAATACGTCCGGCCTGGAAGCTAAACTCTCTTGCACCTACTGCTAAGGAGCGGGCAATGCTGATGTGACAGCACATGCATTTTGTAAAAGGCCCCAGATGCCACCGAGGCGGGAATGCACCCTTCATCTCGCTGCCAATGCTGTTGGTGAGGCAGGGAGAGGCCATATGCAAACTAAAAGAAGGCATTGAGCAACAACTCCTCCCTGTTCCATACGACCCCACCTCGATACCCCGGAGGTCCTGCCTCATCATCATCCTCTGCCTAGTCCCTCTCCCCGTGCCCATCATTCCCCCCAACATAAGAACCATTCCTTTTGCTGAAGGTTCAACGGCAGCAGCACCCCTATCTCTGGCGCTGCTGTTGTGCTGGTGCCCTTGTTTCTGCTCTCCCTACCACCAACAGTTAGTGCACATGCCACTCCTGGATACCATCTGTTGACAGAACGAGCTCATCTGACTGCAGCAACCATGTCTCAAGGTGCTCAGGAAGCATCTTCTGCCCCGACACCACAACCAGCAACACCAAGCCGAGTGCTGCTGCTTTACCACCTCTGCTTTATTACTCCGCTTTATAACTCCGCTTTATCTCTTGTTCCCTTATGGTGATACAACCCTCAAGCACTGCCCGCAAAATTCTCGCTGCACATGACGGCAACTTCTACTACATTAGCAGCTTGCTGCTCTCCTTGTATGTGCTGCTGCTACCTGTTGCTGCTCCAGTACTGCTCCATCAAGTTGAGCCAGTCACTCAAAGCTGCCTCCAGGTTCTGCAGGTGCCCATCATGAACCCTCCAGGGCGGGCCTGCTGCTGCTGGTGGTTTCCAGCCAGCCTTTGCTTTGTCACCCACTCATAGACTTCCAGAAAAGCAGAAGAAAGCGGTGTGGAGGTGGGCTGCAAGTGGCTCCTCTGCAGGAAGCAAATGAACCTAAGTCCAGAACATGAATTTCCAGGCCTGCATGGTAGCTTTATTTTCAATCACACAATAGTATCTGGATCATTACAAGTACTCACATCACATACAGTGCTGCCCTCAGATGCATAACTGAAGTACTGTACCTTTTGAAATGTTGTCCAGTACCCAAGCAGGCTTTGAAATGGGGGGTTAAAAGAAATAGCAACACAACGGGGTGGTATGGAAATCATACCATAACCAGGCAATAGGGTTCTATCGTATTCGTCATATCATATCACGTCCGACCTAAACCATGCTGCCAGGTAACAAGCTGCTGCAACCCCTGGCAAAGTATGAGGGACAACTAGCATATCTATCAAGATTAGAAACAGATATCCCCTCTTGAATGACCTACCAGGGTCGATCAGCATAGACAAGCAAAGGATAATTTAGACACTGAGCTCCAGAGAGAGAGAGAGAGAGAGATCTACGCGAGGAGACCGTGTATTGTTCTCCAGCGTGGGATTGTGGGAAGGGTTCCTTGGTGTAAAGATTACACGGATCCCTTACCATTCACTGAGCTCCAGACGTAGCAGCTTCCCTTTGCCTCTCGTATCAAAACATACATATCAAATTTCCAACAGCCAAAGGACCTGCTAACACCCCAGCTGCAGCTGCTCAAGGCCCCTCCAGGGTTAACAATCTCTGGCTAGGTTCAGGGTCAAGGTGGGCGCTGGTATGGTGGCATTAAGCAAGAATCCATTATTGACCCCTTCAAGGTTTGCTGCTGACACATAACATCACACTCACCATAAGTGTTCCCCCGCTTGATATGCTCGGCTGCTCCTGTAATTCACATTGCTCCCTCAGTTCCTACTCCAGTTGGTGCTGCTCCCCTACCTCCAGCAGCTGATGTGCCTGGGGCCAGCAGGGGGAGGGCAGGTGGGGCAGCAGGGAGCAGCACATGTGGAGGATGCACCGGCCCAGAACCTGCAGTAACGCAGCTGGCTTTCAATCTGAATGAGCAACCATTGACAACTTCAGTAGCATCGCTAGCAGGATGTGGTATTAGAAAGGTGGATAAGAGGCTAGCAGGGTGTATATCTAAAAAGATGGATAAGAGGCTGGACAAGATGGACCCTAGTGTTCCATAGTCAAAGACCACTACAATCTGTCGTTCAGTTTTTGCCCTTATGCATGGACTTCTACAGCCAGCTGCTCAGGAACGAGTGAGAGCTAAACCAAGACCCATTCAAGTCTAAGGAAAGTAGGAAGAGTCTTTTGCCTTGCAACTTGCAAGCACATCGGTCCTCTAACACCGCCTGCCAGGGATCACTCACTAAATGCTGCAAAACGCAGTTGATGAGTCCTGCCTGGATATGCAATTCTTACACGAGACAGGTAGTGGAAACTACCACAGGTTAGTGCCCAGTCCGTTGCTTTTGCTATGGTTGCTTACACAATGCACGCTCATTCACACCAACATTCAGAGCTGTTCACCCATTGCCAGAAAAAGGTCAAACGATAAAACAGTTAGTTCCTTACTCAAGTTGCAAACAGCAAGCAAAACAATTGGAGTTTTACCAGGGACTTTTCCAGCTGCACACAATTACTCAGCAATGTCCCCAACAAGATCCAGCGTATAAAACGGCAAGAAGGTCCGGCATGCTGGTCTTAACAGATGCACCCTACTGCTGGCCATTGTGTTTCGCATTTCAATTGCCCGCCAGAAAACCAAACCCACAGAGCCTGTAGCAGGAAGTCAAAGAACAATGTGAGCAACACCTACTATGGAACTGAATGCGCAGGCTGCAATCCCTCTCTGGTTGCTGCCAATCGACAATGGTGACCAATGTTAAGCTGCAGCTCTGAGGACAGGTTTGCTATGAGTACGTCGTCATTTCACCAACTACAGCGGGAGATTGAGCAGGATCAATGGTGCCATCAGGGCTTCTATTATGCAGTTCGCATAATTGGTCACATCATTTCTGCATGCCATTTGCAGTACATGCATATCCACTGCCAGATGACCATGCCGGTCCACCAATTTCTCAGGCTCACTTCCATCATGCAACTTGCAGTTCACGTGTATCGGACGTGTACACAATGCGGACTGCAATGCCCGACCAGCAACTCATCCCAAGCTACGGCCGCAGCATCCGATGACAGATACAACCAACGGCTTTGCAACGCCTGTTCCAGGGCCTGCTATCAATACATCCTGTGCACTGAGACATAAGCTCCCCCCTTCTTCACCGCCCATCACAGATGACAAGGTAGGGGAGGATCATCCCCCATGCATGCATGCTTATACTGCTTCTCTGTCAAGGGACGCCTTGCACCTAACAACACAACACATATCAATACCAGCCCCTCAGTGGCCCTCCCCATGTATTTGTTAACAGAAGCGCTTGAGTTCAGCAACTGCAATACTGCGGCAGCCCACGCACTGCATCACACTAATCGACTGGACCATGCAGCTCATACAGGCAGTGCTGTTACAAACCACATGAATCTGCCATGGCTCATGGATACATCCACAGCAACACATAACAACATCTGCTGCATGCTGCAGATGTCCATCTACAGTTGCTACCAGACTCAGATGGTTGCAAAAACCCACTGCTTTCAGGAACACAAGCATAATACAAAGATGATACCAGAGACAAAGAGAGAGAGCCAAGCAGAGAAGGGGCAAATGAAACGATACCATTATAGCCCTATGCTTGCACCAACTAACAAGGCAATTTAGCACCCCAACCTTCTCTGCCCCAAGCAGAATCAACCCATTGTTTCTGCTACCCAAACCCATGCCTTCTGCAATGCAAACACGACCCTTATGAAAAATTGCAGGCCGATGCTATGGACTGTTCAGGGGTGTTTCTCACCATGCTCAGGTTACTTATGCAGGCCACTTGCAGTACACACATCCAATGCCAGCTGATCTGCCATTCCCGTCCAGCAACACCTGACATCTCAAGCTAAGGCCCCACGGCATTCCATGACAGAGACAGCCAACAACTTTGCAATGCCTGTTTCAGGGCCTGCTCTTGATAATCTATGTGCACCAAGACAAATGCTTTCCCTTTCTTAACTGCCAATCACACAAGACATAACAAGGAGAATACCCCCACACACGAATGCGTACAGTGCTTCTTTTCCTCAAGTCTTATGTGTGTGTGTGGGGGGGGGGGGGGCGCCTCGAATGCAGCCATATGGCATACCTGAATACCTGCCTCTTAGATGCCCCTCCCCATGAGCACTTCAAATATCATATTGGCAAAAGAAGTGCTTCACATCACCTACAGGATTACTGCAGCGTCCCACGGCACCACACTACTGGACTGCACCATGCAGCTTGAACAGGCCAATGCTGTCACACCCTGGTGATCCTGCGATGCCTCCTCACACATGCACAAGAACACTTACAGCCCCCTTGTAATGGCTTTTAATTGAACACCTTAACCCTCCTTAACGCTTCCAAACTGCACTTGAACAGCTCAAACAACCAACACATATCACAACAGGACGTGATACGCCACCATGATACAAAGAACTTGATTTTATAACCCACCTCATCAGCTCAAAACCTCAAATCTCAGCTTTGCTCGCAGGTGGCTGTACAGCTCCTGCACCTCCTTGTAATCACTAAGCCCTGCTCTCAAACCCTGTGCACCATCCCCAGCAGGAGCCACTTGCACCTCAGGGTGATCACACCTCCTCACTTCCAACACCAGCAGCTTAAGCAGCCGCTCTATCAAGGCACACACCACAGCAGGCGTGACAGCAACATACCCTATAAGCTCCAGCTGCTCTAGTTGGGTCAACCCCGATGACCCCTGGAGCAGATCTGCTGCAGTCAGCTGCTCAGGGAGTGGGTGGTCATGGTGCACAGCACATGCCAGCTGCAGCTGCTTCAGTTGGGTAAAAGCAGACAAACCCGGCATACAAACCCGGCATGCAAACCCGGCATGCAAACCCGGCATACAAACCCGGCATGGTGCATAGCTAATGGCGAAAACCTTCGTTGAGGCGAGGGAGGCTCTGCAAAGTGATCTACCAGCTCCAGCCTTTGCAGGTTGCATAGCCTAGCTGCTAAATGACCCAGCTGGGCCCAGCCCGCATCTGGGCTATGGGCTGGGTTCATCTTCACGTATGCATACGCTGTGTTCAGCTGCAGGCAGGTCAAGCTTGTCAGCTGAGCTAGCTGCTGCAACGATTCCTCACTGACACGGCCACAAGTAGCCTCTATAGTCAAGTTCAAGAGGGCAGGGCACTTAATGTGGCCCAACCACGGTGGTACCATGTCCCGAAGAGCTAGACACGAAAGGTGCTCGAGTGGCTGCGGTATGCGAGGATTTCCCCCCCCCCCCCCCCACAGGGCCCAGCTGCCGCAACCTGGGGCATTGCTCTAAGGCGTCCATCGAGAGATCCGTTTCTGACAAAAGCATGTCCCAGAAATGGTGAAAGGTGTGAGGTGTTGAAAGGTGTGGGGAACCTAGGGTCCCCAACCATAGGACTTCAAGGTCGGTCAGCTTGGTGATGGATGCCGGGAGGGAGGTTCCAAATCCAAAGACTTCTCCCCTGTCTGCGGAATCATCAAAATGGAGCTCCTTTAAGTGCGCAGTCCTACCAAAATCGAAGTCCAAGCCCCAGTCCCCGCTGCAAAGGTTAATCAGCTGCAGCTGCTGCAAGTTGCTACAACCAACAGTATGCGGGTGCCACAACTGAATGAATTCCTCCGCTGCAACCTCGTCAAGCTGCCGCCCCCCCTCTATGACCAATGATGTCAGGCTGGCAGGAAGACAGCTCTGCTGCAGCTGCTGCTGCTGTACCTCAGCAGCTGCCGGCACAAAGCCCTTCACCATAAGCTGCTGCAGTTTGGTCAGCCTAGCCAGATCATTAGTAGCCACCTGCCATAGCTGCCCCTCCTCAGGAAGCTCATAGCACAGGGCTAGCTTACGTAGGTTGGTCAGCTGGCCTAGAGGTGCATGATCCACATAGAGCCGCTGGTCCCCAGGGAGGTCTATGGTTAGGCTGGTGAGGCTGCTGCAGGAGGCCAAGCTTTGGTAGCATGACAGCGAGAAGGGCCTGCAGAGAAAGGAGCAGGACAACAGCCTTAAGTTGCTGCAGCTGTGCACCGTTGGCAGCTGTGTATCCACAGGCATATACACCTAGCTGCTGTGATGCAGAGCGCTCCTGCGGCACCCATTGCGGTGGACTCAAGCTCATAGGCATGATTTCACAATACAGCTGTAAGTTTACAGCCTGCAAAGGGGCAGCACCAGAGCACTACCCCTCTTTAAGCTGAAGGGACAAAATGGGTTAGCTTGCCCCTGTCTTGTTCTACTAAAAAATGCTTGCTCCTTGTTGGTGAGGATGTTACCTCCAGCGCTGAGGGCTGGCAAGATAAGTATCAGGGTGACTCAACCCTTTGCTTAAGAAACCAATAGCAGCTTGGACTGTCTATACTTAGCTTGCCAGGATGTGCTGTCAGCTAGAACGTGAGATCAGTGACTGCAAGGCTGGTCTGCCAAGGTTAGCGGCAACAACTCCTAGAGTACCTCACGTGAGGACGGGCCTCTTTCCTACGCTTGGGCACTCTCATCTGCATTCCCATCATACACACCCACACACAGTTGGTATATGCCAGATTACTCCTGTGCTCACCAGAGGTTGTAAGCCGTGAAAGCCAAGCACACAGTGCCCAGCTTGGGTAAGTTCTGGACAGCATGTGTCAATGCAGCATCCATGGCTTCCATCTGCCCAGGATTGATCTCTGATGCCGTGTAGCTGAGGCTGGTACAGTTGCAAAAGATCCTCTCGCCTTCCAGGCTTGCCAGATGAAAACCATCATGGTCATGCAGCTTCAGGCTCCTTGCAAGAGGACGAAGCTGCAGGAACACAGAGATATAGATGAAAACATTGGCTGCCATGCCTGAAGGTGGATAGCTGCTATCTGCAGAACGCTGGTTGTTTTGGACACTGAAGGAGATTGCACTGCCAGATGCTGCTGTGCTGGCAGAGCTGTTGAGAAGCGGGTATCTCCAGCTCTCTCTATTTTCTCTATGACAGCACATGGCCCTAAGCATGCTTCTCTCATTGACTGCAGCTGCTCCGCCTCTGTCTGGGTCTTACGTAGAGGTGGTACAGGCGCAAACCCAGGGGTGCAAGCTAGGGACTGAGAAAGGGGCTTTATGACAGGCTGGTATGGCACATTTAAGGCAAAAAGTTTATAGCTCCATATGTATGAGACTGATGTCTCCTAGATGATCCGGGAAGTGATGATGCCGGGCCTTACCTTTATGCATGCCTCTTTACAGGAGCTTACAACGCCTGACAGGCCTTGATAAGGCCTCAATCTTTTGTGAAGACAGCCTAGGTGCAGTACGTCTGGCAGCGCCATGTGAGGCTGCTCAGTATCATAGATGTGGGTGACCTGTATGAGAAAGGGGCAAGTAACGACATGGGGGTTGTTGCCCTGCATATAGTCTTACTTGCACTGCTGCGAACTGTTGCTGTACAAATCCAGCCAGGTGACTTATAGAACAGAGTGTACGGTGAGTGCAACGGTTGGCAAGCTACGAGCATACCTGAGATCTTACTCCGACATCTGCTCGGACGCTTCACGGATATGCCAATTCGCAAGGTTTGTAATAGGTAGGCAGCAAAGTTTGACTAAAGCCAGGCAATACTCTGGACCAGCTTCTTAATTGTCTGCTGCGACGTGCTGGAACGGATAATGAGAGTCAAGGTTAGCTATGCGTGCTATACTCTTTCAGCATCATGCGTGATGTAGAGAAGAGCAGGATGCCAGGCCTTATAGAAGAGCGTTTGATGCTAAGGACTGCTAAAAGGCGTCTCTCTCCATTGCCCAGGCCGGCTCTGCACTATGCCACTTGCAGTACATGTACATCCAACGCCGGGGTGACCTGACTGCGGGCAGGTGCCCATCCAGCCATTCATCCCAAGCTAAGACCTTGTTCCAGGACACATACATCCAGCGGGTTTGCATTGCCTGCTCCAGAGCCTGCTGTTAGCTAGAATATGTGCTAGAATCTTCCGCATTTTTCACACCGGCCATCATACAAAACAAGGTAGAGGGGTATTCCCCCACATGCATACTTAAACTGCTTTTCCGTCAAGTCGTATGCAGAAGAGACGCCTGGTAGCTACCTCACCGGCATAGATCAGTACCTGCCTGGTGGACCCCCATGCGCACTTGTATATCATTATACTCTGGCAACAGGAGTGCTCGAGCTCGCCTACTGCAATACTGCAGCGCCCCACTGCATCACACTACTGACTGTACCATGCTGCTCATACAATCCCGCCCTGAACAAACCACGTGACTCTGTCAAGCCTGCTCATAAATCCACAAAATGACATAACAACGCCTGCTGCTGCTGAAGCTGTCCATCTACAGCAGTGCAGGCTGCTGAGCCAAAGTTTTCGACCATTTCTGTCCCTGCACTGCTTTTGCCGGTTCTCCATCTCAGCAACAAGCGCAGCCAGACCACCATGCTTAGCCTGCATACATAGATGGTTGCAAAACCCTCTGCTCACTTTTCATGAAAACAGGCCATAGTACAAGCCATAGTACGAGAGAGGGAGAGAAAGGGGGAAACGACGATACCATTATGGGCCTATGCTTGCATCAGCAAGGCAGTTTGGCACTCCAACCTTCTTCTCCAGCAGAATGGACCTATTCCATCTGCAATCCAAACACATTGCTTCTGCAACCCAAGCCCATTGCAACCATTCTGTTGCATTGCAGAAAAACTATTGTTTCAGATAAGCACCCCCATGACAGATCATTGAACTGCATGACCCTTGCACAACACAGATGCTTTTACAAGCAGCTGCACAAGGATGCTAGCAATAATTCAACCTGATCTTGAGACCCGCCAGCACATTTGCACTTCAGCAAATCTTCAAGTACATTGGCCACTTGTGCGGCTGGAGTTCCACAATGGCCGTTGCACAACACGCCGCAACACAGCTTATTCCCCAAAAAAATCCAACACAGGCGTGGAGGGACACTATCAGATGTTGAACATATCGCCTGGCAACAGAGGCCTGGGCAATGTTTGGCAACTAGCAGAACAAGAGCTCCCTTCACCAAAAGAAGGAAGCGAAAGTATTAAACACCACACTGCAGTAGTACAACCAAGGCCACGTCCCCATACAGTCTGCAGATCTGCCTAGTCTCCGCTCTCCCATGCATCAGCCTCATGAATGAGAAAAAGGTCCATTTGAGGACATCTTGCCTTGGCGCGACACCCCAACAAGGAGCAGTAGACAGAAAGGGTGTTCTTTTTTCTTGCAGGCTGACTTAAGCCTTTCTACCTACACATGCAGTCATACAGTACAGGTACTCGCCAGCCCCTTAGCCAGGGCTCTAGTGCCACAACCACTGGCCCACCTTCTAAACTACAAAAGCCACTAGCAGTCAAGGATGGCAAATGCTCCCTTCAACACAGACCCGTACTGCTGCTGGCAGGGCTTCATATCGCTTCAGCTGCCCTCCCGCAATCGCTTGCAAGCCCCTTTGTGCTCCTTCCAGTAAACCTTCTGACAACCCGCACTGCAGTAGAACGCAGCCTTGCACCTCCTGTTAGAACCTTCATGCTCCAAGTCCCCACTCATCTCCAACAGGCTGCAGGGTTATCACACCTCACACAGGGTTATCACACCTCACAGGGTTATCACACCTCACAGGGTTATCACACCTCACAGGAGAGGGCACCTCTGCCATCAGCAGCTTCAACAGCAGTGCTAGGTCCTGCAGCAGCTGTGTCTGGTCACCAGCTGCTGCAGGAGCCCTGCACTGCTCCAACACCTCTGCTGGCCAGCGCCTGGTGGTGAACTCGATCTGCTCTACTACCGCTGGAGGCAAACCTTCTGCAGCAGCAATGACAGGCTCTTGGGGAGGTCGTGTGAACTCTGCTGCTGGCCTTGCAGCACCAGCAGCAGCTGTCACAGGACCCGGCCCAGCTGCCGCTGCTGCTGCTGCTGCTGCTCCAGCTCCTGCTGTTATGCTACCACGGATTGTTGGTCTATACTTCCACAACAAGGGTGCGGTGGAAAAGGAGAGCATGCCTGACAGCAGCACCCAAGTGATCAGCACTGCTCTTGCCTTCAACCCCCGAAATGAGATAAGGACAGCAGAGCAACTCCCTATCAAGATGACTAACATCATCAGTGCAGCAGCAGGAGTGCTTTTGATGCTGCTGCTGCTGCTGGCTTAAGTGATGGACAGTAAAGTAACTAGTCGCCTTCGTCGCACAGTCTGCCCGCCTTGCATGGCTGTGTTACAGGGACAACACACATCAGGTCATCTGTGGCTGCAGAGTGCAGAGAACAAGAAAGGCACAGGTCTGAGCAACGGAGGTGAGCTACTCAGTACAGCACTCCGGTCAGAGATCGTGCTGACCTATGGACATCAGCACCAGACAATCAAGTTATGCGGAAAGACACGTGGCTGCCGCTGTGCTATGCTGGCCCAACCACACATTTATACTTGCTCCTGTACAGGATCACGTGATCACGTGATCAGCTGCTGACCTCCAGAAAGGAGCCTTACACCTGGAACTCTTGAAAATTGGAATCCATATAATACTGGGGTGCTTGAATTATTTGCTGCCCACCCTTGTAGCCTTCCTGCTCTTCTTCTGGCCTTGGGAGTCCATGGGGTTGGTCTTGAGTTGCTTTAAGCTCTATCCACTGGTTAGGCCTGCTGGCAGTAGCGGCAGCCTGTGTAGATGCGAAGAAAGGCGGTTCCTATAGTCGTATCTAAAGCAAATGCCCTCCATTTGCGCACTTGTCGCTAGCACACCGCAAGTTTGAGATACAGTCGAAGTCAGACTGGACGAGGCTTTAGCCAGTCACAGGCTCTCATTCCTTGTGTTGGCCATGATCCGGACTCTGGCTTTATCTGCTCCATGCCCCAGCTCATGTAACTACTGCTGGTAGTAGAATAACGCTATCTGTTCTGGATCATCAGGCAGTGCCTTCGCAGTATTGTATGTCTTGAAGACCCGTGACCGTCAATGCGGCAAACGCCAGCACTATCGGTGCGACAAAGACCGCAACCAAGACTGCTCGTACTGTTGCTGAGTTTGTGTCCTGCATTTCAGGCTCAAGAGCTGGTCGACCGGCCAACCAGTTAGCCGGCCCTGGCCTTGTACTGCCAAGGGTAACCGCATCGCACTCCGCCCCAACGTACTTCAAGAAAGCCTGCTAGGCCAATTGCCATAAATTGTTGCTTATTCGATATCCATGTTGCCTACAGACGATCGGCTAGGGCGCCAGTTAATGCTGACTTGAATTTGTCGTCAAGGCCTTGGACAGATCACATCCGTTGCACGGCAGCAGTGATCCCACATGGCAAGCTACTGAGCCTGCAATGCTTACGAGCGATCTAATCTGAACATGTCGCACTCTAATGTAGACATGCTGCCTCCCCACCCTGCCTCCGGCGGGGTTTTCCAGGTATTAGAGAAGCTGGCCCGTTCGCTTTCTGTGCTCGAAAACAAAGCGTTCACCACGCACAAGGACGTTACAGGACTCGTTAACACTTTGAAGCCAGATGTCACGATGGTGCTATCTGGGGCTTTCGGCTCAAAGGATTCTATTTGTGCTTGTGCTCCTGAGCTCGTACCCCAGCTGGTCTTGCTGAAAATCCCAGCAAATCTCATGACCTTTTTGGTGGTGACACATCGTGCTGGATACCCTTCGACACCTTCACCTGAAGCTGAAAAAGCTGCCAGTGCAATAAGAGCAGGAGGTGGATGGGAAGCAGGAGTTAGGCTCTTGACGGGCATCCTCAGGCATCCTCAGGCATCCTCAGGCAAGAAGTACGAGAGCACAGCTAGCAATGATGCTTGCATGGAGATGCTGGCCCAGATACTGCCTGCAGACACTGGGGAGGAGCCAGGTAGGCTCTCTATGCGCAAAGTGCAACACATGCCCATTATGTGCTTGCTGTATGCTACTTGCATTGCACCAGCCTGCCATCGTACAGCCTGGCATCAACAGGTAGGACAGGGACACAACACAGGACCCACATTCCTCCTCCGTACTATGACTGAAAGGGCCACCTTTCCATGGCAGATTGCACCGGTCCAACTGGCTACAGCTTGCTTGGTTGCGTGCTGGAGTTCCAAATGGGGGTGATGGCCCCAGTGTGCTTGGTCATTTGTAACGGTATGGGACGTTACATGAGACCCGTTGCCGTGCCTAGTAGGCCAGATAGCACCGGAGCTCCATCTACATACCTTTTCCTCATGCATGGACCCCTACGACTAGGACTCTTAGCCTCACGGGATCGATCCTCGCTGGGGACGTCACATCATTTCAGCCTAGGTTCCTTTTGCCGCACTTTTTGTTTATTTTTTTCCAAGGCTCAGGCATACAGCGGAAGCTGTCAGCTTCCCTACTTTCTGTATGTCAATCTCTCTAGCCACCCCAACATAGGGGCTTGTCATGCCTTTGTGAGACCTTGCAACAATTACGTTCTGTGTGTAGAAAAAGGGTGAGAATTTCTGCTGTTGCTGCTCCTCTGTCTTCTTGCCCACAGAGTTCTATCGCCAGGTCCGGCGCATTTGCAAGGAACTCATCACAGCCAAGGCTAGTGACTGCTGGCACTTCCACTTCACAGCGATGGTGGCCTTACGAGCCTGGCCTCTCTACCATGCAGCTATCTCAAAGCTCTACCCTGACAGCCCTCCTTGGGCATGCTTAAGCGCCCCTTACTTAGCCAGCCTGTACAAGCCGCTCCAGTGCCACCCGAGTGGCCTTCCAAACCCCCTCACCTCAAACATGAAGGCTGCGCTTTTGGGGGCCCGGGGGATGCTTGTGCCCTTGTGTGACATATGCTGGGATGCTTTCCCCTGCTCCTCCCACTTATGGCTCCCATCCCATTCACCCAACCCCTTCAGAACCTTGCTGGCTTCTTGCGAGCAGCAGCAGCAGCAAGAATGTTTGGAGGTCTTCAGGAGCAGCAACTTCCATTGGTTCCTCTGGAATACTCTGCTGGATGCAGTGTACCATGTTGATGGCAGGCTATGGGGCATGTCCCGGGCTCTAGGCTGCAAACTGCCGGGTGTAGCTGAAACAGGGGTGGCAAGCAAATTGGGCCCATTACAAGAGCTAGTTCTGCCCTCAGAGGATGTCATAAGCCTCTTCTTTGAGTCGCTTCTGCACATCCTCCTTGGGTACTACGGTGTGCTGCCTTCGGGGGAGGTTGTAGCAGGGCTATCTGCGTACCAGGCGGCCATGGAGAGGCAAGAAGGTCCGCACAGCTACAGCAGTACAGGTCATGATGATACTGGCAGTACGGTCAGCACGCAGAGTTTTAGCCATGACACTAGTAGCAGCAGCAGCAGCTTTTGTGCCACGGTCAACAATATGAACAGCAGGAGCATTGACAGCCTCTATGCCGCCGCCACCACCAGCAGCAGCAGCAGCGGTGGTACAAGCAGCAGCAAAGGCGGCAAGAGCTGCAGCGGTGGTGGTGGGAGCAAGAGCAGCGGCAGCAGCGGAGGAGGTGGTGGTGGCAGGAGCACCGGGGACGGTGGGAGTGGCAGCGGGAGAGCGGCGGCATTGGGAGCAGCGGCGGCGGGAGCAGCGGTGGCAGCAGCAGCGGCACCGGCAGGGGCAGAGGCGGTGGCAGGAGCAACAGCAGCGGCAGCAGCGGAGGAAGTGGCGGTGGCAGGAGCAGCGTTGGCAGTAAGAGTAGCCGCGGTGGGAGCAGCAGCGGTGGCAGCAGCAGCAGCGGCGCCGGCAGGGGGAGAGGCGGTGGTGCGAGCAACAGCAGCGGCAGCAGCGGAGGAGGTGGCGGTGGCAGGAGCAGCAGCGGCGGCGGCGGGAGCGGCGGCGGCAGCAGCAGTGGGGCCGGCAGGGGCAGAGGCAGTGGTGCGAGCAACAGCAGCGGCAGCAGCGGAGGAAATGACGGTGGCAGGAGCAGCGGCAACAGTAAGAGCGGCAGCGGAAGGAGTGGCGGTCGTCGCAGCGGGAGCAGCGGCAGCAGCAGCTGCGGTGGCGCAAGCAGCAGCTCTTGTCCTAGAGATGGAGAGGCTGGATGCGGGGTGGGAGCAACCAGTAGTAGCAAGGAGGCAGAGGAACAAGAGGGAGGCAGGGTCGTCTTTTACAGGGGTTATAGAACACATCCTGCGCAAGTTATTGGGTGCCTGTGGTTCCTTCGGGATCTTCCTGCTGACTTTGCAAACAGATACAGCGGGATGAGAGACACCTTGAGGAGCAGGAATAGCAGCAGCAGCAGCAGCAAGAGCTGTAGTGGGGAGGCATCTCTATTTGCGGCTTCAAGCGGGGGTGTGGCAAAAGCCCGAGGGATATATACCAAGAACACAGCTACCGGTATGCAGTAGGGAAGGGCGTCAGGGGTTGGGGGAAGTGAGAAGCAGCAGCAGCAGCAGCAGCATGTTTCTGGGTGGCAACCACCAATAGTCACTGTGGAACAGCTGCAGCTGGTTGTGCGTTTGCTGCTGCTTTTGTGGCCGCGATGTAGGACAAGCAGAAAGAGGTTGAAAGCAGCAGCAGGGACAGCCACAGCCGAAGTAGGAGCAACAGCAGGAGCAGGGGCGGCCACAGGGGAAGGAGGAGCAGCAGCAGCAGGAGCAGGGGCGGCCACAGGGGAAGGAGGAGCAGCAGCAGCAGGGGCAGGGGCGGCCACAGGGGAAGGAGGAGCAGCAGCAGCAGGGGCAGGGGTGGCCACAGGGGAAGGAGGAGCAGCAGCAGCAGGAGCAGGGGCGGCCACAGGGGAAGGAGGAGCAGCAGCAGCAGGGGCAGGGGTGGCCACAGCGGAAGCAGGAGCAGCAGCAGCAGGGGCAGAGGCGGCCACAGGGGAAGGAGGAGCAGCAGCAGCTGGGGCAGGGGTGGCCACAGCGGAAGCAGGAGCAGCAGCGGCAGGGGCAGAGGCGGCCACAGGGGAAGGAGGAGCAGCAGCAGCTGGGGCAGGGGTGGCCACAGTGGAAGCAGGAGCAGGGGCATCAGAGAAAACAGGAGCAGGAGGACTGGCAGCAGCACCAGCAGGGGCAGAGGAATCACCAAGAGGGGTGGGAATAGAGGCAACAACATCAGCAGCAGCAACAGGGACAGGGACAGCAGGTGAAGCAATGAACAGGACGGGATCAGATGGGTCCTGTTGGCTTGACGAGGCTGATGCGTATCTAGGAGTGCCTCGCGCAGGTCAGTGCCATGTTTACCTGCTGCTACTAGCTACGTTACTGCAGCGGGCCCCAGCTGAGGTCAAGCAGCAGCTCATGAAACAGCAGGAAGGGAACCTGCTGCTGCAGCTGCTGTACAGGGTGCTGCTGGACGGGGATGGGGTAGGTCAGGAGGATGGAAGTGGGGCGCCCGTCTCAATGTCGCTGCAACCACTGTCAGCTTTTGCTCAGAGGCTGGGGTTCCGCCCAGATGAGCCTCCAGCCGGGGGCCCTGCTCTTGCTGATATCGCTTTGGGCAATGGGCGGCTGATGCTAATGGTGTTGCAAGGCCTCATGTTTGTGATGAACCCTTGGAAGGCAGAAGACGGATTGCAGCATGGTTACATGATGGAGGCATGCGCAGTAGAGGTGACTGAAGGTGAGTTATGGCCTTTTAGTGATCGGAGAGGGGCAACAAATGCCCATGGCCTTGAGGTGGGTGTTCATTACGCAGTGTCTTCTTGCATCGCATATTGGTTGTCGTCTAAATGCAGATCTTGCTCTTCATTTTTTTACGTGTTACTGGATATAGAAGTGAAAGAAGGCTTGCGTGTTAGTGTGCGTGGCGCATTATGCAGATAAAAGGCACTAGAACCAGTTATTGCGGGTTGCTGCTGCACAGCAGTCAAATGCTTTGTACAATTCTGCAGAGGATAGCAATAAGAGAGTAAACATATTCGCATCACGCCTCTGGCATGCCTTACGTTCGTGGAGGCCTGGTGGGTAGTATGTCCTAGATTGGGGTAATACACAGTATCCGTTGTTTTTGATATGCCATAGTAGAAGTGCCATAGGCCGCCATCTCAAGTTGTTACAAAAAGCGAGGTGGAACAATGTACCGGAAGTCTCTAGTATGCAGCGAGAAAATATGATGCACTATGCCCAAGATGTGTGCCATCCATTTTTCACTGTCACTCTTGGTAGTCCATACAATACACAATAGCATGCCTAGTCCTAGCCAAGTCTGCATTTTGTCTTGTCTTCTATATGAATAAAGCAATTCACTTTGTATGTTTTATTGATATTCTTAAATTTTTTAGCTTTAGCTTACCATCTTTAGTCCTTTATTTGTTAGGGTTTTGTTTGTTAGTTTAGGAACTCATTATCTACTGTTTGACTTTCAAAAGGCTCTGGTACTGCTTGACAGCCTGCAGTGTATGAAAATTGTCCATGAAGTGTATCAAGGTCTTGTTCAATACAGCTGCACATGTACCACCCTAATTATCTGCAGCCTCACTTCTCCATCCCCTCCCCTAGGCAGACGCTGCGCTATGGATCGTGCATATTTTTTTCATGGCCACGTTCACTCATCGGTTTGCCCATCCCGGTCCAATCATTGTCAATACAGGGAATGGGTCAAAGCTGATCCCAATGGCCATCATACCCTGGAATGAACTAGAGCCAATTGGCGTAGCAGACCCATTGATGCTTGTCCTTCTGGAGATGATCCTACGCAGCAACAGCAGTGAACCAGTCATTTCCCTGCAGGCCCTGCGTCTCATAGAGACATTAGCCTTCCTCAGTATAGGGACATGGCCGAATGCAACCCTAAGCAGCTGGTCCTACACTTTGCCTCTGATTGGTGCTCTTGTCAGCGGCAGCAAGTTGCTGAGGTGCGGTGCCTGGGACACCTCATTTCCGCTGAACATGGCATTTCACACACTGGGGGACATAGTGGGCCGTGGATTGAGCCTGCTGATTCGAGTTACGCAGCATCTGCAGTTGGGCTGCAGCAAAAACTCACAGCCACCGCAGCAGCAGCAGCAGCAGGAGCAGCGGCAGCACATGATGGTTCAAGTCATCTGCTGGGCTCTCATGTCCTATTGTCTAAGCGTTGTAGATGTACTGCTGGAGCTGACGCAGCTGGCAGTACAAGTAGCCCGGCAGCTGGTGCACTGGGAGGAGGTGAAGGAGCAGTTACCAGCAACATGGAGCTATGACCAGGAGGTCTTGGGATGGTATCTGAAAGTAGTTGGGGAGGTTGCTGCCATTGGCTGTGGTACTGCCAAAGGTACTGGCTCTGAGTTCTGGCCATACAAGGAAGCAGCCCAAGTAGCTATCATGCTGCTGGATGTGTCTGGTCTTAAACGCCTGGTGAAGTGGAGAGCTGCCATGGAACACATCTCATATTCGGATGACTGCAACATGCCATCCCTGGATCTGCAGTGTCTTGCGGTTACACGGGAGCTGTGTGATGGTAGTCATCTCTAGGATGTCTCATTTGTCATGTGCAAGGTACAAGAGACAGTTGCCCCGATCAAGCCCTTCCCCCAGAGCCTCCTGGACAGCTTCCAAGAGCTGGGGCAGAGCCCTCGGTGTGGGCTTGTTTCCATGCAGGCTGGATCAGCGGAGAGTGCTGAGGGTGCAGCTGGTGGGAGTAGTGTTGTGCTGCAGGTTAGCAAAAGTATAGGTGATTTTATGGGGACATGTTCAGCTCGTGGCTGCTGCAATAACCCCAGATGCATGAACCTGGGTGGTGTGAGTGAAATGGGGTTGGTGGTGGGCAGGGAGGGGGCCAGGGGTGTGTGCAGTGGCTGTAGGGAGGTGTGCTACTGCAGCAGGGGGTGTCAGGAGGCGGCATGGGAAGTGCATAAGCACCACTGCTCAAAGTGCAGCCAAGTCTAACCGGCAAGTAGGGCTTGATGGTGAAGGTTTTTGACAGGCTGGCTGGTTCATTGGGGCCAGGATCCTGTCCGGTTTGTATACGCATGAGAGAACCATGTGGTTTTTAAGTGGGTTGAAAGATGGTTGTGAAACTGTGGCTCGTGTGTGATGGGAGTGGAGCATGTTTGGGTTTTGGTTAGGTTTAAGGGGTCCCACCTGGTTCGCCCCTTAGTAATGGACCATTGCATCAAGCCTCAGCTTGTCTGTCACTGGCAAGTCCGCCCGTCGGCTGTGTGGCTTCATGGTTGTGATCTCTTGGGCATGGACGTTGAATACGCTGTTGGTTCCTAAGTTGGCTCCTTGTGGGGGGCGGCACCCAATTTTGGTTAATTGGAAAGTCTGTTCTGTTGTAGCGCCATTGAAGAGCTTGTGTCTACGGCCTGAGTTTGTTTTGCCCACTGGAATAGCTGGCATCGCCTTTTCATTGACTTATACATATCATGGAGTTCACGGTTTGAATGTTACATTTGAAAAAAGAGAAACCCGGAGCCAACACGAGGCTCAAGGGGCTTCCACAAAACCAACCTAACTTTCTGCGCAGGTTCTTGAACCGTCCAATTACCATAAAGCATATCAGCAGCATTCGCGTCTCATGCCTGGCGCTAATGTATATCATGAACATATCCATGCGTTCGTTCCGCACCTTCGGGCAATTCTCCAACTTTTTAACCTCGTATTCGATCACTGCCACGATGCGATGGTAGCAGCTCGCGGTGTGAAAAGGCTTTAGAAGTTGCATAGGAGGATGTAACATGATGTACAGGTATACATGTTACATGATTGGCACAGTACTGGCCTGATTGAGACCATGTCTCTGAGCTTGTCAACAGATGGTGAGAGCAGGCATGGCAGGAGAGCAGACCCCTGAGGCAACCATCTGAGGGTCACACGCGGCTTGGGTATGCGTGAATATATCCTATAATACTGATAAAGCAGTCGCGGTGCACCGTAATGCCTATATGCAGCCTCTCCGTGAACTGTGCGGCCGCCAGCGCATGCTGAGAAGCTGCTCCTTCGCCCAAGCAAGAGCTTGTGCTGCATTGAGCAGCTCGAAGCATCTTACGATATCTATATGGAACTATGTGGGCCGGCGGTAGGGGATATAAAACGTGAGAAGGCACCTTTTGGCAAGTTGGACGGTTCTAGGTAGGACCTGCGCAGACTGTTAGGAAACTGACTAATATCATCAACTTCAACTAATTCGTTCTCATACTCATCACTAGAAACATTACCACAACTTTCATCTTCACTCGATTCAAATCTGTCAAGCTGCAGATCAAACACCCACTCAGTATCTTCATCTCTGAAGACACGCATTTTATGTACCAACTTCGCCAACATATGCTGCTTTGGATGACACATAAGCTTCCTTAAATCACCTTCACAGTAATCAAACAACTCACCAAACTCCGATCTGATTTCCTGGTAGGCAGGGCATTCCAGCATGAAATGCTTTTCATCCTCAACGGTATATGCCATGCATTTCCTACAATACCTCTGTGCCCTCACAGTACCACCATCAGCCCAACGTCCAGTCACAACACTCAGCCAGTGAGCTCCCACTCTAAACCTCATGAGATCAGCAAGATACTCTGGATTTATACAACGGTCATGATCAACATACCTAGCAGGCTGTTCAAGAATATGAGTCAGGAATGATGGAGCACTCACTGTCAATCCCCATGTTTACCAGTGCAATACTTGTCACTCATGAACAGAGTAGCCACTGCCAGCATCTCCTTGACATTACCAGCTCATCATATTCTGTTCCATTCTCATGCACAACAATAACCAGTTGCAGCATGGTGGCCGTCCCCTTGCCTGTCGAGCGTGACTTGTGAGGGAGGCATCACCGACAGCAGCAGGGGCGCCGGATGCGACCGAGGCGGTGACACTCGTTTCATCCTAGTAATGTAATCCGGATATTACATATATAATGAAGGAACACATTCTGTCCAGAGTGCGACCGTATGGAGGTGCAGGGCTATGGGCCACCCGAGTGAAAGGCAGCTAGTGGTGAGGTAACTATCTGGTCCACGGTGTCAAGTATCGATCGACACACAATCCTAAAACATCTATGTCACTACAGCCAGTATTGTTGCCTACCTGGACCGAACCATTGAATGATTCACTCTAATCCAGCGGAGATAGTCAAAGGCATGGATCGATGCCCGGCACAGTAACATCGATACCCCTGGATGTGTGTGTTGCATGGTTATTACTGATGGTTGATGCAGCTTCATTCCCGAAAAGCATTGCCTCTGCAGATAGCATGCATGCTCGTCTGTGTATACTGCTGGCAACAGGTAAAGGTTGGTGGTGCTGTCGTGCCAGGATACCACTTTGACAGTCTGCCGCCATATCAGACAATCATGCACTTGCAAGACGGATCGGGATGCACACTATGTATGCACCCCTCAACTCTGCGTGTTGGATTTAAATTGACTACTCAAATTGACTATAGATTGATCTGTTGCATTAAGCGGATAGTGTCAAAACAGTTGAGACAGATTGAAACATCAATTTGTTTTCTCATGTATGATGGTGGCTGACCCCTTTGGAGCCAATGTTAGCTTATTCAGAAGCACTTGGAGAGGAAATGAAAGGGTGGGCATCAGTATGGTGGTAGATGGCTTGGTTTTGGATACCAATTACCAAATGGCCCCGTCAAAGTAAGCGGGACGCCGGTGGGGGCAGCGCCACCCACAAGGAGCCAACTTAGGCTCCAACGGCATACTCACGTTCCTGTCCAAAACTCACACAATGACTAACACCAGCCCACCCAAGATCCCTTGCTAGCCAATGTATGTCAGGCCAGCCCATTTCGACTTGCCATGTGCTGACCAATTGGGGTCAACAGCAAGCCAAGCCGTTTAATGCCTTGCTCAGGGCCTCGTTTTGTGCTGTGGCTAGTTTGCTGAGCCAGCTGGCAGATGTTACAAGCGATGTTACATATGTTACATATCATTCCTACTGTTACTGTGGCACTGCACGCGTCCCAATGGGTTTGCCAATGTAACATTTCTCCCCGCTACCACCACGGTGGCAATGAAGGGAGTTTATGGGCAAGGTGACAGCGCCTGAATTGGGTGGTGCCATACCAGAGAGGCTTTCCAGGTGAAGCAGCAGCCCTTTGTCACCTATGTGACCAGTCCCATTGCTGGAATCTGCTGTGATTGGTGCAGACAATGAAAATGGAACAGCTGTGCGAAGGAGGACTGCCTGTCACTCAGCCATACCCCCAGGCGGGTTCAAAACAGTTCCACAACAAAAAAAGTATATTTTTCAGGATGAGCTAAGGGCGCAGCGGTGGTTGACAAGAGAAATGATGTATATCATGGTCTGAGTTCCTCCTTGTAATCCGGTTTCCCATCCTGCAGAGTGTTTTGCCTTAGTGCTATTGCAGCAGGCACCAACAGCGGTGGAGCAGCAGCTGCTACATCATGGTGAAGGAATCGCGGTGGGCGGGGCGAGCCAAGGCAACTGTGTCCTTGGCCTTTGTTCCCTTGTATTACGGGTATGCGGTGAACTCCCAGCAATTGCAGGGTGTGACGTTCACTGACCCCGACACATATATTTTGGCAGATGTCACCGAGGCTGACTGGCTGCAAGGTATCAGGAGTCATGGGAAGGCAGCCAGGCAGAGAGAGAGAGAGAGATATACGCAAAGAGACCGTGTATTGTTCCCCAGCATGGGATTCTGGGGATTTTTGAAGGGTTCTTTGGTGTAAGAGGTAGGCAAGTAGGTGCAATCTGACGTCCTTGAGAAGGAGCCAATTGCCAAAGGGCTGTGGCAGCTGGTGGTACTCTATGCACTGGTAGGTCGCAGGCATGCAACCTTGCTGTTGCTCCCCATTTGTGCAACCAAAAGTAAGCAGAGCACGCCTTGCAGCTGGCAAAGAGGGCAAGCAGGATTTTGGGGATAAACACGCTTCAGAGATATTCATGCATGCGCCATATGTTGCAGGTGTGGGCAGCAGAGACAAGACAGAGCATGGACATACAGAACTTTATGTGCCATGTGTTGCAGTAAAGGCAGAACACAGGGCAACAGAACCTTAGGACACCCCCAGCTACAACCCTTTCGGAGGGCAGCACATGCAATGCCCAAACCAAAAGCACATTGCATCAGTGCGTCCTGAGCAGTCACCTCAAAAACATGGGGCCACAGCATGGCCGTTTAGCTTAGCTAACGCCGAGCAGATAGTGCGCACAGATTGGTCACGCATTCCAGCATCCATTGGATTGGAGATCATACGAGATTGGTGGGCGGAGAAGTAGTGTGGGAAGAGGCGATGGTGAGGGTTAGGGAAGAAGCTGAGAGGGGAGGAGATATAGTATGTGTGTGCACTAGAGATATATATAATCGGAGATATTCAATCAGGCTGCTATGCATCGCCACGTCAGCTCCGTGTGCCAGCAACCCTGCCGTACTTGGATTACGATTGTGGCATCGGGGCCCCTTGAGTCCTTCCGCTGGATTAGAGCGAATCATCCAACTGGCCACAGTGACGGACAGGTTGTGGGATTGCGAGGCGATCAATACTTGACACCGTTGACACCCATGGCCCACGCACCGCGGAGCTCCAACCAAGTTGCTCTTTCTGCGGCCCATATCCCTGTCGGCTTCCGTGTTGGCCTTGCGCTGGGCAGACTGTTTTCCGTCATCTGATAGTTGTTGCTCTAAAGCACAATATTAGGTCGGAACGAGTGTCACCGCTTCGGTCGCATCAATCCGATTGATGCCCAGGCCTCTCTCATAGGTCACGCTCGACTGGCAAGGGGACGGCCAACATGCTGCAACTATTCTTTTACGCGCATCAAAAAGACAAAGAATGATGGGCTGGTAATGCCAAGGACGTGCTGGCAGAGGCTACTGTGTTAGAGGCTACTGTATGTATGAGTCAGTGAAAAATAATTGCACTGGTCCTTCCTCACGGGTAGGGTCCTTTATAATCTTACATTCCATGATCTGCCAAAGTGGTATACAGCAAGTGCTATTCGATTCCATGGTTACCATCACAATAGAGCCCATAAGTAAGCCCCGCTCCGTTCATTGGCACAAAAGACAGCGATGTGGTGCAAGGTAGGATGCCTTGGTATGTGATTGTAATCACGCAATCCCACATATGACTATTATTGAAATTCATGATATGCCACAGTAAAAGTGCCATAGGCCCAGCACCTCAAGCTGCCACAAAGAACAGCGATGTGGAACAGAATTGACAGCTTATCATCGGCATGCATGACAGCATACGCCTAGACATAAGGTCCAGCAGCACAGATACAATCACGCATACAGGGCCGCGTATATATAGGCACCAATGGCCACCGCGATTTCAACTACCCCTTGCTGCTGCTGTACTAGGCTGTCCAGCAATCCGTCCCTATCTGCTGTGTAGCTGCCTGACCCATACCTGGAGCCCCTCCTGCCCCACACCAAACCCACCCCACCTTCACTGCTACTACTACTGCTGCAGCTGCTGCTACTCGCAGCTCTATGCAAAACCCCTCCATCAGCCCCAGGCATTGCGGTTGGCCATGTTGCCGCCAGAGCTGCTGCTGCTGCTGCAGCTGCTACTACAGCTTCCTGACCTGCTTCTTGCAGATGCCGTCCATATCGCTCAGTCAGGGGTGAAGTAGCATCAGCTTAATTCAAAGCATCCGATAGCAGCTCCCAGAGGTGACCCACACATATGCTTTTAGCCACCCAGCAGTTGCGGGGCTTAGGGCTTGATGCCAGGTATCTTAGATGGTCTGCCCAGCACCCAGCTCTGATATTGTTCGTTCCTTTGTCGACACACATGAACTCAACCTGCAGGAGGGGTGAAGGAGGAACAAACACGCCGCATTTTTTGAGCACCAAGACAGCCACAAAAATCTTCAACTCTTAAGCTAGTAAGGCATTGGACAGGCACATCTGATGGTTGCACAGAGGAAAAGTGTGGGGATGATGCTAGTAATTCAAGCAGGCCGTAGCATGTTGAAAGTGACCCACTCCAGGCAAAGATATGGAGGTAGAGCTGCTAAGCAGCCCACGTCTCCTGCATCAGCTTGCGCCCAAAGTGTAATCAACTGCTTTCCTAAAGCATTCAAGGGACGCATGCGTAAGCAGGACAGTTTAACAAAGGTTGAAGGCTGCAGACAAGGCAGCTAGGCAGGAATGCAAACATATTCTTTTATGTTTTAAAAAAAAGCTCTAGCACAGCAGCTAATGCCGGCTCATGTAATATGCAGTAAGAGCAGGACCAATCCACATGTAAAACACACACAGTTCAGCATTCACTGCAGAGTATATTGAAGGCCCTCAGCTTTGGGGCACATTAGCTTGCTCACCCCTCATCATCAGCCACTTGTCCCCCTCCTCACCCTTCATCCTCCCACTCCCTCTCAGTGCCTACCGCACTCTTTTAGTCTTCAGCCTCAACCCCTATTTCTGTACACCCAACTCTCTATTGTTCCACTGCCAGCGCCTCCCCCCGTCCACGCCGCTTGGAACATCTGGAGCGCGCTCGATCAAACCAGCTGCCAAACACCTACAACCGAACCACTTTGTGTCTTCCTCCTCCCCTTTACATTCACTGCCTGGGATCAAACAACCCGCCACCGCTCTAAAACCTCACGACGATTCCCGTCGTGCATCTACAAGGCCAAGCGCTAAGCACACCCCAACAGCTTTCCCCATATGTGATTTACCCACCCTTACGCCACAATGCCTTCTTCCTCTTCCTCATGTGTTGCTCCTGCAGGGGGGCCATCCCCATGGAGAAATAACCCCCTGCCAAACCCCCTGCAAAACCTGGTACCGCAAACTCAGCACCCTGCTGCCCAAAACCTGGTGCTGCTGGCTGCTGCTGCTGCTGTGGTGGTGGCTGTGCCCCAAAGGGAGCCCCAAGCCCTGGCTGTGGCGGCTGCTGTGGCTGAGCACCAAAGCCATACCACAGAATGTCTGCCCCACATGCCAGTAGTTCTTGCTGCTGTTGTTGTTGTTGTTGTTGTTGTTGTTGCTGCTGCGGAGGGGCCCCACGCTGCTGCGATGACCCAGGAAAGCTGCCAGAGCCATGCAATGACGGCTGCTGCTGCTGCTGTACCCCAGACCCAAAGGTGCCACCTGGGGCCACAGGTGGTGCTGCTGGTGCTGCTCCTGGTTGAGACATCCCACCAGGTGCTGCTGCTGTAGGTGCTGCTGCTCCTGGTTGGGACATCCCAGCAGGTGCTGCTGCTGTAGGTGCTGCTGCTCCTGGTTGGGACCCAGACTGGCACGAAGAGGCAAGCGGAGTTGATGCGCTTGAGAAGAGAGACGTAACTTCGAACATAGAAGCAGCCGAAGGAGCCGCTGCTGCTGCTGCTGCTGCGGGTGCTGCTGTTGCTGGGGCACCAAAAGTGGATGGTGCTGCTGCTACTGGGGCAGCCACTGTACAGCTGCTAGATGCTGACGCAGACGGAGACGCTGCACCAGAAACCAGCCCTGCTCCACTGCTGCCATCAGCTGCTGCTGCTGCTGGTGCCGGTGCTGCTGCTGGTGCTGCTCCAGACATGAAGCTAGGGACAGCAGTGCTTGCTGCTGCAGGCGTGCTACTCTCAACGCCACCAGCAGCTGGAGCTCCAAGCAAGGAAGGAGCAGTTTTAGAACTGGTGCTGCTTGCTGCAGCAGCTAGGCCAGTCCCAAAAGTTGCTTGCCTTATCCCAGCAGTCCCCAAAACCCCCAAGGCAGGCAGAGAGGCAGCTGGAGCAGCAGTAGCAGCCCCTCTCAAGCCAAATGCAGGAGATGCAGGCACTGAAGCAATGCTGGCGGCTTGCCTTCCCCGCCCCCCATGAGTACTGCTGCTGGAGCTGGTGCTGTTGCTGCTGCTGGTGCTAGATAGACCTCTGCTGGTGCCTCCATGCCCATCCCTGTCTAGAAATACGAGACACCCCTCAGTCGCTGCCTCCGCTTCTGCTGCTGCTGATGATGATGCTAATGGTGCTGCTACTGCAGATGAAGCTGATGATACTGCTGCTGCTGCTGCTGCTAGTGCTGCTGCTGTGTCCTGTGCCTCGCATATGTCCACCAGACGCTGCAGCTGCTTCCGCTTGAGTGCTATCTGCACAAGCAGCTGCTGCCCACTGGCCTTAAGCTGTTGAGCCTCCTTCACCTGCTGGTCCAGGCTGATCAGATCAGCACTCCAGGCAGCACCCAGGGACACAGCAACATCCCCGGCACTAAGATTCCCCACACAATCCCGCATAGCCTGTGGGAAGTACCTCCGCACATGACAGAACAGCAGGGACCAGACATCCATGTGACGACTGCGAGCTGCTGCCGTTGCTGCTGCTACTGCAACCTCTTGCCTGCTAGCCTGCCCTCTCTTAAGCAGCAGCTGGACTGCCTCGAGATGACCCCCAGCTGCTGCAACAGAAATGGGAGAGGCAGAAGGGGCCAGCTGACTTGCCTCATCGTCAGCTCCGGCATTCAGCAGCAACTGCACTATCCTTACATGGCCATCCCTAGCTGCACAGTGGAGGGCTGTTTGGCCATTTCTGTTCGTAGCTGATACCCTAGCACCCCTGGATAGGAGCAGCTCCACTATCTTGGCATAACCCTCAACTGCTGCCTCCATAAGTGGAGTGCGACCATAAGAGTCAGTTGCATTCACGTCGGCACCACAGTCTAGCAAGAGCTGCACTTTTCGGTAGTGGCTGTAAAATGCCGCTCCGTGGATTGGCATGTAAGGTCCCCCCAAGTTCACATCCGCACTGTGGCTGATTAGTAGCCGTGCGACACTGAATCGACCCCAAGAAACGGCAGAGTAGAGGGCGGTCTCCCCCTTCTCATTTACTGCCCGATGATCTGCGCCATACTTAAGGAGCAAGCTAACAACAGCCTCATCCCCATATTGAGCTGCACCCATCAAGGGGGTTCGACCCCAGTGATTTGCTAAGTTCACTTGCACCCCCCAGCGGAGGAACAACTCAACTACCTCCACCTCTCCTGCCAACACAGAGCCAACCGTGGCCCTATATAGAGCGCTGCAACCATCCTTGTCAACTACCTTGACATCCGCCCCATGCTCCACCAGCAAGCTTGCCCCAGCTGCAAACCCAGACCAAGCTGCCTCCAGCAATGGGGTGTACCCATATTCTGCCTCTACTGCATCCACCTCTGCCCCAGCATCCAGCAGCAGCTGCAAGGTACCTAGGTCTGCTGAGGTAACAGCTGCATGCAGGGGTGAAGATGCCCCTTTGCTGCCTGTACCCTAGCCCCCTTACTCAGCAGCAGCTCCACAACATCCCCTGCCCCTGCCCTAGCTGCTAGGTAAAGAGGACTGGAGCCCCATGCATCTGCTAATTCCAGCTGTGCCCCTGCTTTGATGAGCAGCTGCACAGCCCCCAACAGACCTAAACTGCTAGCAGTGTGGAGAGGGGTGACCCCCCAATTATTACCAAGGTCTACAGCCACCCCATCCTCCAAGAGCAGCAGGTACATGACAGCCAACTGCCCAGACATGGTAGCTGCATGTAGGGCACTCCAGCCTGCTGCTGTGACTGCTGCTGGATGGATTACTGGTACTGATGCTGGTACTGATGCTGCTGCTGCCACTGGTTCTGCGGACCCAATGGGCACTGGCTGCACTGATGGTAGGGGCAGCAATGCTCCCTTGCGGATCAGCTGCTCAACCTGCTGTTTGTTGCCTGTTGAGGCTGCTACCATCAGGGCGTCAAGGCTACTGCTGGGGTTATGCTGCCACTGTGCCATACCTGCAGCAAGAAAGAACCATGGCATTACACAACATGTCCCTGTTAGCTGGATCGACCTAAGATAGAGACATGGGGGGTGGCAGGGTACATGCAGTGTTGCCAGGCACAAACCACAACGTGCACACTGCTTGATCGCTTGCGGTGAACTCGTCTGGACCATATCCAGGTTGCACAGGGCAGGCACAACCTGGAAACAAGCCGCGCATCTCAGGGTTGTCAAACTACTGAGCCTGCCAGTATGCAGCCGTCTGCATCGTAATTTGTCCTGGGCTTCTGATATGCGGGAAAGGGCTTGCGCGATCTTAGAAGCTGCTGGGGTTCAAAAGCTTGCTGTCAGTCTCACCTAAGACACCAGACGGTTTTCGTAACAGCGTTTGATCTTCAGTCCTATGCTTCTGTGTCTCCTAGCGCAATGACATACGGTAACGGGTCTGCACTCAGATGCACTATAAAAATGGGAACCACACGGTGTTGGACGAGACACCTCAACAAAGAATCGAAAGCCCTGGGGTGGGGAACAGGCATGCAGTGCTGTACCAACACGGTGAACATGACTCCACTGCCAATTGCTGTCGGACCATTGGTTCTGCAGTTGGCACCGCGAGTGAGTCAGGCAGTACTTATCCGTATGGGCGTATTGGATACAGGCTACATCTTTCATTCGCTTGCCCGTGATCCTAGTGTTCCTCTCAGTTAGAGTTCGAAAGGCGGGAGGGACAAGCGTGATGGCCATCTCTTGCTTCACTCCGAGGCGGAAGTTCCGAGCTGCCGGCGTTGGGCTCAGTGTTGGACCTGCCCAAAGTTTCTTGGCGGCCTCCTCCAGCATGCTGAATCAGACACAAAACATTCGATATGGATGCTCACAGCTGCGGCCCGCGGTTCCTGCATGCATTCGTCCAATCACCAGGCGTGGCAGCCCATTCAAAAGTGTCCCAAACAAGCATATCATATAGTTTATACATATCAACTTGTAATTTGTAATCATAGTTACAATCAACGTCATCAGCTCAGTCCATCACCCCTATTCAAAGCAGCACAGTATTTCAGGTGTGACAAATACGCTCTGATAGTGTTTTCTAAGAGTCGCATCGGCTAAACAGACTAAGCCACACCATAGGCCAAGGCATGTGTCCAAACCGCTTGTTCTGTCCAGCAAAATACATACCAACCCACATTTATGGTATGACAGAGGCACCTGCACCTAGTATACCTCGAACACTACACTGAGGTACAATACAATACAACGATGTAACACAACTTGAGACTGAAACGCCATTCGGCGCTAGCCAGCAGGCCAAGTTTTAAGCCATGGGAGATTACTGCTTATCGCAACCTTATGTGCTACCACTGCATGCCACCTAAACCCTATTTCCTGCAAGATGAGCAGAGAGCCATACACTGTTCTAATAGCTCCCTTGCAGGCAGACACCTATTATTATTATTACATTTCATGATATGCCATAGCAATAAGTGCCATAGGCCCCGCACTACCTTGCAGGCAGACACCTAAACAATTGAACACCTAATAACCATACAAAGTGGGAATGGGGTCAAACCTAGCGAACAAGCCGTTAGCCACAGGCCACTCCAACATACCTTGATTACCCCGAGACCAAAATAATTGACACCTAAGAACCCTACCAAGAGGGAATGGGGTCAAACCTTGCGAGGACAGCCGTTAGCCACAGCCCACTCCAACATGCCTTCATTACCCCGACCTGCTGCTCTTGCTGTCACCCTCTCACTCCAAGGACACCCCTGCCCCACCGCCCACTGCAGCATCTCCATATCACCATTATCTACAGCAGCAATGCACACCTCTTCATCCCAAGGCCACCCCATGCTCCTTGCCCACTTCAGCACATCAAAGTGCTTTCCCCTGGCTGCTACAGTGCAGATCACCACATTCTCTCGCTGATACCCCACTTCGTTGCAAAGCCATTGCAGGACCTCCAAGTGCCCACCGCATGCTGCAAACACTGCAGCTATTGACTCAGAGCCTCCCCAGGGGCATCCAGCCTTCACTGCCCACTGCAACACCTCTAAGTGCCCATACTGTGCTGCGCTAGTGCATACCCCCTTATCCCAAGGGCATCCAGCCTCCCGCAGCCACTTGAGAGTCCCCAAGTGCCCACCTCCTGCTGCACCACTGCACGCCTGAGCATCCCAAGCACACCCAGCCTCCCACAAGCACTTAAGCACCTCCAAATGCCCGGCTCCCGCTCCTAGACAGTACGTCCATTCATCCACAGGGCATCCTTGCTCCATAGCCCATTGCAGAACTTTCACATGACCTCTTTGAGCAGCTCCCTGGCAGATCTTCGCTGGATCCCACGGACAGCCCTTGCTCCTGGCCCACTGCAGCACCTCTAAGTGACCCTCGAGTGCAGCATCCTTGCAGGTGTCCTCATCCCAGGGGCACCCCTTCTCCCTCAGCCACTGCAGGACCTCCAGCTTGCCTTCCCCAGCTGCTACTGTACATGCGGGTGCCACCAATGGGGCCCCCTTTGCATGCATCTGCTGTAGCAACTGCAAGGCTCCCTTGCTGACCCCAGCAGCTGCAATGCACACCGTGCCATCCACTGGACAGCCCTCCTCTAAGGCCCAGTCAACAACGTGCATGTGGGGGCCTGCTGCTATGGCTTTACACAGTACATCAGCATCCCAAGGGCACCCCTTCTGCCTGAGCCACTGCAACACCCTCAACTGCGCTCCCCTTGCTGCTGCAGCTGAGGTGTATGCACACATTGTATAACCAGTCGACACAAGCCACTCCAACACCCTTAGCTGCCCGGCCCCTGCTGCTGTTACACGCATCCGTAACCCATACTCTTTCCCATACCCTTGGCTGATCATCCACTGCAGGTCCTCCAGCTCACCACGGGCTGCAGCTCCACAAGCTAAAAAACCCTTCTCGCGAGGGATCGTCCACGACCCTACTTGCTGCTTAATGCTCCAAAGGGGTACGTATGAAGACTCCAGGTCATACTTGGCTATGACCACCTGTTTCCCCCTGCGGCTGCCTAGCTTGTGGTAGACCCAGTCACGCCAGCCCTTGCTTAGCAGCTTGGTAGCCAAAACAATAACATTACCAGGGAGGCGGATGAAGACTTGCTGGAGGGCACTCTGATCAAGCTCCGAGGGCTGTTGGTTGGATGCTGCGTCTGCTGTTGCTGGCCCTGCTGTCTCTGCCGGTGCATTTGTTGATGTTGCTGCGACTGCTGCTGCCGCTGTTGCTCCCGCTGGGGTTGCTGCTCCTAGTTCTCGGGCTGGGGTGGCAGCTGGTCGCAGTAAAGAGCCTGCGCTAGGTGAATCCGCCAGCTCAGCTATTTCAGGGGGTCCAGGAGATGACGGCATACGTGCAATGTATTCGATTGGGTAGCTGCGTACGAGCAGAGCAGTCTTCAATCTTCAAACTATGCCCAAAGCAAACCGATCGGATACAGGGTCGGAAATATAGGTCGAATGCATAGGTATGGCAATAGATATGAACATACGCTGTATAGATCTGAGACGTTTTCCATAATATAGCATCTGTAGGGCAAGGGGACTTGCCAGGCGGGTAGACCAGATCTCGGAAAGTGAGTGGCTGGGCTGGTGCCCACGTCCGGCATTAAGAACCCTGCAGAGACCACAGTTTTCTCGATCGCCCTTTCCCAAACCCTGTGTAGGCTGCTTGAAAGCGCAAGAACGCCGGTGGTGGATTTGCGTACAGTATATCGTCCCAATCTTGCTCACCCCCAGCAGACACGGCATGTCAGATGCCCTACCCATTTGCTGTGGCAGGGTACAAGCAGACAGAACACCTTGATGCCGAGAATGTGCCCAGAGGCACATCCGTCTACTATAGCCCGTCGCAAGCAGCTGTTCCTTCGGCATCCAGGCAAACCAGCAAGGACCACTGCTCTAACCCAGGCAATTCCTAGTCAAGCATTCAGGCAACTGTGCGTGTTGGTTATTTCATACCATCGTAATCTGGTCCATCATAAACAACAACCAACATTTAAGGTGTGGCAACCGCAAAGGGCTGCTAGGTTGAACCGACCAAACACACCATCGGATGGAACCAAACACAATGGCTTCCAGACCACCAACCAAGCAGTACTGATACCGAAACATGTATCCAGGCAAGACAGAGCCCATGATCAAGAAACAAAACCATCATAAACCATAGCAACATGGGCCATAATGCGGCTTGTACGTAAACAACACACCATGCAACATATTATTGTATGAGCGCCACCCAAACAATCAAACCAACATCAAAGCCCTATTTGAAGAGGCTAGTTGCACTTTGAGGTCGTAGCCGAGCAAGGCCCTTGTGTAAGATGAGCAATGAGGACAAAGAAAGAGTCATCAGCAGCCCCAATACCCCACCTCAATTACCCCTTGCTGCTGCTGCCACTAAGCTATCTAGCAAACCATCCCTATCTGCTGCCTGAACAGCACCTGGAGCCCCTCCTCCCCCAACACCAATCCCACCCCCACCTTCACTACTACTGCTACTGCCGCTGCTACTGTTAGCTCTATGCAAAACCCCTCCACCAGCCCCAGGGTCTGCGGTAAGGCCCGCTGCTGCCACCACTGCTGCTGCTGTTGCTACTGCTTCCTGCCCTGCTTCTTGCAGATGCCGTCCATATCGCTCATTCATGGGTGAAGCAGCATCAGCTTTATTCAAAGCATCCAGTAGCAGCTCCCAGAAGTGATCCACATCCATGGTCTTAGCCACCCAGCAGTTGCGGGGTTTAGAGCTCTGATGCCAGATGTCACAGATGGTCTGCCCAGCAGCCAGATCTGAAACTGTTTCTATGTCCACACGAATGAACTCGACCTGCAAATAGGTAAAGGATGCAGAAACACACAGCACTCCGTGAGCAAAAGCAGGGCTGAAACCGCATCTTTACGGCCTGAATTGCTGCAACTTTTAAGACATTGGGAAGGGAGGGCAATATTTGCCCAGAACGAAGGAGCGACGATCATGCTAGCAATTGGGACACCCTGTAACATGCTACAGATGTTATGGGGCCGAAGACATGGGGAAGAGGTAGTGCTGCTGAGCAACAGCCCATGTCTTACGCTTTTGCTGGACTCTCGAGGATGGCCACTAAGTATCATCAATGGCTTTGCATGGGTAAGCAGGGGATGCAAATTGGTGCTGTATTCCAGAAGAGCACTTTAGCACAGCAGTAACTGTCGCCTCGTGTCTAACGCCGTGAGTGCAAGGCCATTTGGTGCACTTCACACACACACACTAGCATCCACTGCAGGGAATATTGATGGCCCTCAGCTATGCACAGATGCAACCCACTCACCCCTCCCCATCCCACCAGCACCACCCTGCTTGCCATCCCTCCCCCTCCTCACCCCTTCATCCTTATCTCAGTGGCACCACAGTACTATCTCCAGCCTTAACCCCTACTCACATGCAATCAACTTCCCCCCGGTTCGATACACAGGACTCCTAACCCACCTGGAATATCTCTGGAGCAATCACATACGCCACAGCACACGGATCATGCAACGGCGGATCCTGGAATTTAAATACACTGCGGTATGTGCTTGCAAAGAATGTCAACAGCTGCTCCACCAGCAGCTTGAAGGGACTTGCAGCATAACCGCCAGTCAAACGTCCCTCATCCCCAAAGTCAACGCTGCTGCTCCGGCTCCTCCCGCTGCTGCTGCTACTGCCATCTTCACTGCTGCTGCTACTGCTGTTGCCACCGCTGATCCTTTGATGCTGTGTATGATGCTGATGAAGAGACCAGCTGCTGTGATTAGATGAAGCTAGGGGGTTGGCTATGGGTCCAGCAAAGGGGCTACCGCTGCCAGCATCACCTTCACTGCTGCTGGTGCTTGCTGCTGTGGCCAGGCTGGTGGTGCCTGTGATGAGACGGGAGAGGACGGAAGGGGTGGCTAGAGCAGTGTGGGTCACTTCTAGGGGGATCATGGTGAGGTGCACACCTGGGACACAGACAGCAGGACCTTCTTGTTAATGTATTCCATTTCATGATATGCCATAGCAAAAAGTGCCCTAGGCCCCGCACCTCAAGCTGTCACAGAGAATAGGGAGCTGGAAGAGAATGAGCCCTTCTTAAACAAATATATATGTTGAACCAGTGAGCGGATCCTGAGCAAAGTGGAGGTGCCGGCTAAAAGTAACCTGGATGTAACTACCGTTGGTGGCACTCAATCTGCAAGCTCTTTAGACCGTACCCTGCCCACAGAGACTTTACATGTGTAGTAGTGGAAGAACGGGCCGGTACGGCTACACAATTGCAAACAGGCAGCCGAGAGCACCGAGGTCCACAGTTCACACAGCATGCATGGTCACATTATAAGCCACCGAATCTTCAGCTTGTTTGTTGGTTTCGGTGCCGCACAGCCGCTAGCACTGTGCTACCCCAAATGCCGCATCCTGCACTGGGCTATGATTAGCACAGGCCCACACACTGCACTCACATTATGCTAACTCTCAGGATATCAAACGCCATGGACCACTCTGTGTGTAGTAGGGAACAATCCACTCCTGAGCAAGGCAGAAATCTGCTTGGCTTGCTGCTGACTGGGTCAACTGGTCAGAGCATGGCAGGTCGAACTGGGCTGGCCTGACATACGTTGGCTAGCTTCGGATCAAGGGAGGGTTGGGGGCAGCCAGTCCGACACTCTTGGACAGGAACTTTGAGTACAGCGCTGGAGCCTGAGTTGGCACCTTGTAAGTGGCATTGCCCAATTTTGTCGAGGCCATTTGGTAATATGGTAATCTAGTAGCAACAGTATGTTGCTTTCTCATCGCTCTTACCTGATTCAAAGACCACCTTAGCTGCTTCTGGGTCTGTTTGAATGTTGAATTCCTGCACTGGTCCTGTGTTGCCCACCCCCATGCTACCACCCATGATCACCACCTCTACCATGGATATGACTTCAGGGTACAACATCAGCAACAGGGCAGCATTGCTCAAGGCTCCAGTGCATATGAGCCTGTAGGGGTAGAAATACAAGGAGTGGCCTGATGAGTGTAAAAAACAGAGAAGAGCGTGGAGTGGGAACGATAGAGGGCCAAATGGACGGAGTTGTGAGGGAGGGGGTTACGGCACCCCCAAACAGTTCAAGTTGGGCAAGGGACAAGGACAGGGGTGGAGCAAGAACAGAGCAACATTCCTCAAACTGTGTCTGCAGATGATGTTGCATGAAGAGAGAGTCATGGATGGGTGGGTTATGCCATATGAGGTAGGACTGGGGTGGGGTGGGGTGGTGGAGGGGGAGATGCACTGCTAAACAAACGAACAAACATTTAAGGCGTGGCTACCGCAAGAGGGCTGCTAGGTCGAACCGACCAAAGACACCATTGGATGAATCTCAACGCAATGGATTCCAGACCACCCACCAAGGATAATACCCAAGCATGTATTTATCTAGAAAGCGTGCTCAGGTACTACCAGGTAAATCTGCTTCCAATTCTTGCAAGCAACAATGGCAAATATAAGCCTGTGCTCCATGCATATTAGAAGCTATGAAGTAAGGACATCCATAATTTAGATGGCTTTTGAAGCTGGCACCCGACTTCAAAGCTGGCACCAGAATGATAGCGACAATTGCCTGGTCATTCCCCTCTTCTCCATGCTCACTCACTTGACCTTCTCCCCATGCTGCTGGTAGTGCTGTGAGATGGCATCAAACATGACAATGACTGCTTTGCCTGCTAGGGGCTTCCTGCTGCTCCTGGGCAGTACTGGTCCCCCTGCTGGACCATCTAGGCCGGTTTCACCATGGATCTCAGGGCACAGCAACGGGGCATGGCGTAACAGGGGTTTCAGTTGGCCCTGAACTACGCCTGCAGGTATGTGGAAAGACAGGCAATCTTAACACAGTGTCGCCTAGGGGAGAGGTAGGTGCTGATATGGCTGCTGGTGCTGGCCATATTCTAAAGATGCAATAAGGAGCATGGCAGAGGCAACCCTGGAGTGAACTAACCCCATAGCAAGGACAATCCCCATACTAGAGTTGCGGCTCTAGAGCAGGTACATATCAAGAGGGTGCTTTGTCTTATAAACAGCTGGAATTGGAGTCTATGCCACCCAAGCTTCGACAGGCACTTCCGGTGGCCATTTGCAAGGACAGTAACTGCCTCCCCTGCTGCTTGTATTACAAAGATCTTTGAGACGCCCAAGTACTACAGCTCATTGCAGTGGCGTTATTAGTTTCATTCATCCTATTGTACTGCTGTCTCGATCAAAGCCCGCCAAGATGGTTTTGCCATGTGCCTGTCTTTCTCTGTTACTGCCTGTGTAGGTTTGCATATAAGTGTGACCACCTTGAACATCCAAGGATGCATGGTATAAATCATTACTTTTGCTTACTTATACCGTGCAGTCCAACGAGGTCTAAGACGTCCAGGGCGTTCTGCGTGACTTTCTCCACAGACTGGTTCCCTGCCACAGTGCTGATGCCCAGGAGCTGGATGCTTGGGCTGTAGCCAGCTAGTATGATTGCCATAGCATCATCATGACCAGGGTCGCAGTCTAGCCATGCCGGTACGCGCTGGATTCCATTCATGTTGGCTGACAGTGGATGCTCCGACTACGGTTACCCGGTAGTTGGCTTCTCGACACTTGGCTGATTGGTGTGAGGTGGTTAAACTGTCAGTTTCACATAAAAAGTTACAGGGAGGAATACGGCAACTACTGGTTGCCCAAACGGGCTTCAGCTAAGAGCGGTAACCATTCGCTGAGATCTGCACGTTGGCCTTGGAATCACGCACTTCCTTTCGACACAGGTCAGAGGGCAGAGGCAGTTTAACTAGCTGGCAATGAGCGCGACGCTCGTCTAAGGCTTCTAGCATAGTACCGTCGCTTCAGACAATCACAGCGCGCCAACTGCTACGAGTAGTGACCGAGACTAGTGACTCCACTGAGACGCCGCAAAAACGCCTGCCTGGTACCGTGCTGGCCGGCTGACACAAAGAAAAGAACACTGCAAAACGTCTTGGCCACTATCTAGTGAATGTCTTTCCCACCAGTCTTGCTGCTGTACTCACACTTCATGCCTGAAGAACTGCGATGGAAACAGAAACCACCACCTGCATGGCCCACCATGACCCTGGAAGAAGTTTAAGGTCAGACGGAAATGTATAGTACTAGCTTCACCACAAGAACCCTAGAAACCTGACCTACCCCTCAACTCCATGCTCACATAGCCAAAGGCAGTAGCAGCAGCAGCTGGGTGAAGCAGCTGCTGCTGCTCAAGATGCTGCTGCTGCATACCAGCTGCTCAAGATGCACCAACACTGTGCCACACGCCTTTTGAGCACCATAGGCCCAGTGTTTGCCATTGTTTACCCTACTGAGCTGGACAGGCTGGCCCTGATGCCTGAGGCTGTTGTACAAGGAGAACGACAAAGCTGGATTGGGTATCCACACTGTTGGCTGCAGTACAATCACTCATATCCATGACATGTTCATACATCTAACACCATGACATGGCCAGGAGTTAAACAACCATCTAACACCTGTCCATCCATACGCTGCTGCACCGAGATGGCAGACCACAACCACAAGTGTCGGCCTTCTCCAACTACCACGTGCCCACTGCAGTTGGTTACACCACCCATAACCCTGGCATGCTTGCTGGTCCACCTCTGATGCTTGCCTGTATTACAATGCAAGCGGACGTTGCGGCCACAAGGAGACTACTTTGTTGACATGGCTGCTAATCTGCATGCGTGTGGCTGCTAGTGCCGCTGCATCTTCCAGGCAACACCTCCTTCAGCCAATCCACAATAGGTGGAGAGACACTTAAGGCCCCTGTCTGCTCCCCGGCTTGCTGCTCCTGTCTCAGTTGAAGATGCTGTTGCTGCTGCCACTGCTGCTGCTTCTTGCGCTGCTGCTGCTGTTCCGTGATACATTGCCCCTGTGCTGGTGCTACATGCCCATAGGCAATCCAAGGTGCCCAGCAGCTCATGACTCAGCTGAGCAGCTGTTGCAGACAGTCATTGCTGCTTGCTGTTGCAGCACTCCTTGCTTGGGCCATCCATTTCACTCTCCCGCATTGCCTTGATGCTTCTGGCCTGTCCTGCTGCCAGCTTTCAGCATGCTGCACAAACATTGTCGAGGCCCTGGTCATATGTTACACTGCTGCTACTTCAAGGAGCCTTAGTAGTGGGAATCTCGTTCAACTCGGTCAGAACTGCAACACAGAGTAGTTGAAGCATCAGTTGTAAGATGGTGTCGTCCCATGTACGCGGCATGGAGCTGCCAAACCAAATCTCTCGTAAAGCGTAGGGTGTGTGGCTCTGTGCTCTTTCCATGACCTACCTGCAGGGCTCATCTTGCCATTCTCCCAGGTGGAGGATCGGAAGTAGATCGCCTGCCGCTGCAAAGCCTTTGTCTTAGCTGGCTCCTTCAGGACACTGCGCATTAAGTCGGCGCAGATGTTGGCATAACGCACGTATGACATGCCAGCGGCCCTGTAAAAAGGGCCTGCAGCTGGCTGACACATCCTACTCCTAGACCTCGATAGGCAGAGATGGTTCCTGTACAATATGCTCTGCACCTGGCCGCGGCTCAGCTTACGCCAGCGGTCTTTGCTAGTTGCTGTGTAGCTGGAATGCCCGGAGCGCACAGAAACAACGGTGTATGTCAGCTTGTACTTGCCAAGTACAAGGGCCCCCGAGTGTAACCAGGCTATAGCAGGCTGTAGGGAGGCACCCAAGGCGAATGCAAGTTAATGGTGCCAGTGCGTGCGCTCTGCACATGCCCCGGTGCCTTCGAGATGCGGAGGGTTGCTCACTCGACCGTATCTAGTGTCCACTGCAGTCGTCAAGTGATCTAATCACAATTCGACGAATTCAATTGTAACCTTGTGGGCACTCGAGCGAACCCACCGCATCTGAGCGAACGAACCCTCTCATCTGCTGCAAGCAGCTGCTTCAGGCTGTTAGATCTCGGGATAATCTTGCCAGCAGTCTTGACATGGCTAGTCCAGATAAGTCTCGTCTGGTGTATGGCTTTGTAGCCCGGGACCCCTCATCTGTCCTCGCCGAGTACAGTGCTATTCAGGGAAACTTCCGAAGCATTGCAGTGGAGTGCTTACAGAATGTGCGGCAGCCAGATGAGAAGTTCACTATCACATGCGACGGGTATACGTTTAACTACCAAGTCGCAAGTGGTTACAGTGAGTGTCCTGCTTTGCCCCAGCTCAGCAGCTCTGGACGAGCTTCAATTATTTCATGGCGCGTCTCATTGATGTCCTTGTGCAGCATTCTTGGGCGTGGCGGACGAGGCTTACGGCCGGCAAATCCCATTCGCCTTCCTGGAGCGCATGCGCGATGCATTCTTGGAAAAGTTCGCCGAGAAGGGCAGGACGGCAGCACCACAGAGTTTGGACAAGACCTTCGGGTAAGTCATTACTAATCCGCTAAGGGTGCCGTCATGTGCTGGAGTGCTGCCATGATCCACTAGTGACGGTTTTGTGAGGTGGCAGCCGGTTGTACATGGTACTCAAGCTGGTTTGCAGACAGGGGAGACACATGTCCGAAAGAGGCTTGCATTTATGCAGGCGTATAGAATAGGATGTCACCGGGCTTTGCCATTTGTCCTCTTGCATTCATGCAGGCACATAGAATAGGATATCACTGGTCTCTGCCTTTATCCATTTGTTTACAGCTTGTAGTTGTAAACACAACTTTACAAGCTGGTTGCCTGCCAAAAGCAGTTTAATAGGTGGGACAACCCTGTATCTCCTTGCACCTCAATTGAAGCGGTCATCTTGTCTTGTGGGTTGTCAGGGATTGCAGCGTTTTAAAACAATGCACGCCGCATGGTTGCTGCCACAATAAAAGACACTGGTGCTTGCTGGTTCATTGCATCACACCCCTGGGCTGCTGGACGGTGTACGGAGATACTTGCAGGACCTGTTGCTCCTTCTGTGCTCACTGCCTGGGCAGCGCTGTCAGCTAATTGCAAGTCATGACCTTTCTGGAGACCTTACTATCATGCCAAAGCAGTCACCATATCACATTTAACTTGAAAGCATCAAAACCTTGCAGAGATCTGCTTCATAGAGTATGGACAAGTAGGATCATGAGATAGCAATCTGTACTTTAACCCTCATGGCCTTTCTGCTGCCCCTGTTCTTCCTTGCAGACCTGTGATCAAGCGTGAGATGGATTACTGCATGCAGCACCCAGAGGAGATCTCCAAGACAGCAGCAATCCACCGGAAGGTGAGCAGACAATTGACCGCACTTCTTTCAAAGCAGCTGGGGTGGAACCTGGGCACCAGGAAAAGGCAGCGTGGTTCACAGTGCTGTAAGCAGACAGTGCAGGAAGCGAGTGCAATTGGCAGACAGCGCAGGGACCTATCACCAAGCACAGCACATGCAGCACAACAGCTGGGAAGTAGCTATTGAATGGGTGGCTGGCAGGAAGATTATATAACAGACTGGCAGAATACAGCATGAGTCTTATCTGCTCTGGGCCCCTCCCTAGGGGCACTAGCATGCTATTGTCAATTGGGCAGGAACGCTGAGCAGGGAGGCTGAGTGGGTTAAGCTGACCAGCTGCTGCATAGTTGGAGCCCAATTTAAGCAGGAGTAGCTATTGTAATAGCACTGTTTTCTTTTAGTAGGGGAATCTCAGTCATCTCTTTGGGATCTTTCCTATATGTGTAACTTTGCCAAATATTAACCAACCGTACTCATGCTGCTCACTATGGCCAGGAGGTTGTTGGTTTACAGGTAATCTAATCAGGGGAGAGTGCCAATGACATGTCCAGTGGCTTGTCCTTGTTAAGAGTACCTTAATATTGGGGAATCCTTTCTTGTTCCTCCTGCTGATGCTGATACTAATGGCCCCCTAAACCCTAAACCCTATGTTATTAGTCTTAACCCTAAACCCCACCCCACGGGATGCTGTGGGGTTTCACTAGTGCTCACACCACATTGGCAGCATCATGGCACCAATGAGCACATCCTGCACCATGCTGCTGTCCCTGTCCTTCAGGTTGATGAGGTGAAGGGAATCATGGTGCAGAATGTGGAGTCAGTGTTGAACCGTGGGGAGCGCCTGGACGTGCTGGTGGACAGAACAGAGGACCTGCGGGACCAGGTGGGAGGCAGCAGCATAAGTTTAGCATTAGCATCAACTTGTGGTGACTTACATAGCTTGCAATGCATGCTATGTGTATAGCAGTTGGGTACAGCTTGTATGTAATTGCCTCGGCCTCTGGATGCCTGCCTGTCTTAGTCTCTCATAGGAATAGCAGGAATTGGTCCTGCTCTGTTGCTCTCCACACACTAACAAACTGGTTGCAGTCGCATGTGGCGGGCGCTGCCAGCCTGAAAGCTGTACAGTAGCCTTTTCAAATGTAGCAGGTAGCGATTGACATAATGTGGTCAAATCAGGACCAGAACTACGGTCAGGAGCTCATGTGGAGAGCAGCAGCAGCAGCAGCACAGCAACAGGCATTCTTTGTGTCCCTCTAAGTAGTGGCAGGATGCAATTGCAGCAGCAGGTGATGGAGTATTCTTGTTCTTGGCTTGGCACTGTTGGCCTTGCAACAAGCAATGGCAGGGAGTCGAGGGATTGCTTTAGTCCGTAAGCGTGGCAGGTGTCAGCCTTTAAAGTGACGAATTAAAATCGAGCAGGCAAGGGAGGGAACATATGGTGGAACAGGAGTGCATCCCAGGGATGGGCATTGGACATTGGATTACTTGGACATTGCCACCGCTTGCAGCTGTAACAGCAGGGTGACTACATATCTTCCATGTCTATGTTGCAGGCTCAGAAGTTCCAGCGCCAAGGCCAGACCCTACGCAAGAAGATGTGGTGGAACAACATGAAGGTCAAGATCCTGATCATCAGTGGCGTCATCCTAGCAGCTCTCATCATCTTCCTCATTGCTTGCTTCGCGGGGGGGAAGAACTGCGTCAACCCCAACAAGGGGGGTGGCAATGCCAGTGAGGCCTATCAGTCATCACCTACCTCGATTCAAGGAGACCCCAGCGCCCGTAGCAGCGGGGTGGTGGCGCCTCCGAGCACTGCAGGTGCGCCAACGCTGATCCCTGGGGCGCCAGTTCCGAATGGGAGGTAATGTGGCAGCACCACCCTTGATCCCGGGGCAGGGTGGCAATGGTAGCAGCAGTGGGGGTGTGGCGCTGCCAAGCACTGCATTTGCGCCCACGCTGGTCCCTGGGCCTCCGTTTCCTGATGGGGGGGAGTGTGTTGGTAGCTTACTATGCTGATCGTATGTATTCTGTAGGTTATTGCTGTTGGTGTAGTTGGAAGGGGTGATGGCGGTGATAGGGGTTGGGAAGGGGCTTTGATTTGTCCCCAGGAGGCATGGATGCGCCTGATACAACCAGGAGGTCGGTGTTTGCTGCTTGTCTTGCAGCCGCAGGATTGACAGGTTGAGTTAATTAATAGCTATTAGGGAATGGGGTGGTACAGGGAAGGGGGCGGTACAAAAGGGGATAAGTGGGTTCAAAGGGAGGGGTTTCTGTCAGGAAAGCGATAGGTGGGTTGTGGTGCGGTAATGGTACAGTTCTGCGGGTCGAGACGTGCGGGCCTAGTGCATGGTATGGTGTGCATATAGCAGTGTTGTAGCAGGCTGCATGACTGTCTTAATCTTATCCCCACTGCTGCTGGTGATGTAGTATGGTAGAGCTCGTAATGCTTTGGCTGCATACCTTTTGACTCCTGACACATAGAGTCTCTTGAATTGTGTGGCAGCTGTGGCTCTCTAGCGGTCTCGCCTCTTTGTCTCGATAACAAACAAACAAAAATTTAAGGTGCGGCAACCGCAAAGGGCTGCTAGGTCGAAACGACCAAACACACCATCGGATGGGTCCAAAAACAATGGAATCCATACCACCAAGCAAGAGGAATACCCAAGCAGACATCCAACTACGGACACGGCAAACAAATCACCAGCAGGAGACTGATGGGTGTATCCAAATCAAACACAATCCAGAGCACCAACCAAGCAGGATGTCCAGTAAGTCCACCGCATATGTACCACCCAAGACGGCCAGCACACCAACCAAGGCGAATACCCAAACATGTAGCTATCTAGACTTCAACCAGTTCCTCATCAGACGAATCACTAGGAACATCTGTCTCCGACTCCGAATCAAACAGATCCAAATATTGACCTGCCGGGAGCAAGATATCCGGTAAGTCCACCACATCAGTACCACCGGACTGATGGCAGTACCAACAGACACGAACACACACGGCCACATACTTGACCAAGGCCGAGAGAGGGACACAGCCAGTGGCTGACAGTGCCCAGAAATCAGCATACCTGAGCGAGGACAACGCGGCCACGGGGGGAACCACAGCTGCCAGAAACAAATCTCTAGCCTCAACAATTGTGGGGTGTTCACACATGAACAAACAATGCGCCTCATCATCAACTACTGTGGAGCTACACCGCAAACATGTGCGTTGAGAATGCGGAAGGAGGGGCGGAAGCCAACGCCCAGTATGGATACGCAAATGATGGCAACCAAGACGAAAACGCAAGAAACGTACCAACACACCATGAGACAGTCGACATGAGTAAAAAGAAGGGACAACGCCCAAAACATGTGTACCAACAACCCTGAAATACAGACCAGTACGGGACCCAGGACCATTGACAACCTGGGACAGACGCTGAATGTGCTCAGTGTACCGAGTATGCAATGCCTCATCAATGCCATCAATATCCAAAGGCAGGCAAGCTCGCAAGGTGCGAGTAAGACCACCTTCACGGGGCAAAAGGATCCGTAGCACCTGAAAAAGAGCCCCCACAAAGTTATGGGCACGGGAGCGAGTGGAGAGAGCATCATCAATGTTCTGTTGCAGAGCACTTCGATACACTGAAGCAGCATCCAACTCAACAAGGCAGTTATAAAAACGAACAGCACGCCGAACATAGCAATGCACAAGAGGTTCAGATCCAAGCTCATGTAACAAAGGCAAAAGAGGCACAGACTGAGGGAGCTGCAACCACTGACGGACCAGACGGCACCGCTTAACCTCCAAAGGATCTGTAAGGCTATAGAATTTAGCTAGGGTCGAACCAGACGACCACAAACCCGGAATAGATAGAAGGCCCCAGAGTTCACACCCATACAAACCAGCTGGCTCCATAACAGTGTGCAACAATTTCAAGAAGGCTGGGAGTGCACAGGGAAAGTCTGGTGCCGCACGCATCTGAGCAGTAGCAGCATGAAAAGAAGAGGAAAAACAGGAGGCCCTGTGAGCTGCCATAGTGCCCGCAGAGGCTGCTGTGTCATAAATTAGGCCAAGATAGCGTGTCCCCTCAGTAGGTGAAGCTGATGCAAGGGGCGCGGAACCAAGACTCAAAGAACATTCACCAACTGGAGCTCCCGCCTGCAAACCCAAAACGAGTCCGATACACTTAGGCACTGACAGCTTAAGATTGCGAGCAGCGAGCACGACATTAGTATGGGTCAGCAAAGCCTGCAAGTCGGGGAGGTACTCTGCCATGAGAGCAGCATCATCAGCATAATGATAGTCCGGATGGCACCCAGGAAGACCAGGGAAGCATGGCCCCTTATCAAGTGCACTTAATGCTCCACTTAGTGGCTGGACATACAAATTTTATAACATGGGGCTCAGGGGGCATCCTTGCTTGACCCCAATACCAACATGGAAAGGCTCTGCAACAACTCCATTGGTAACCACCTGATAGCGCAAACCCTGGTACATGCCTGCAATCCCTCGCACAAGATGTTCGGGAAACTCCAACTGGAGGAGAGTTTCCACCAATTTGCCATGATCAGTAGTATCATATGCGCGATATCTGCTCTCCACATACTAACAAACTGGATGGAGTTATGCCACGGGTGCTGCACGGCCCGAAAGCTGTGCAGTGATCTATGTCATATAGAGTGTGTGGGGGCTGCCGTGCATGAAAGCTGTGCAGTGATCCATCTCATATAGAGTGTGTGGTTTTGTCAGCTGACACAGCGTCGTGTAGTGTATATACCAAGTTGCAGTAACGGGCGGTGATCTGAGGGTGGAAACTTGCTGAGTGTTCTTCCATAGCCTGCTGACAGTGGTGCTGGTGCTGGCTATCTGTGTAAGCGGGTGGATGGGTAACAGTTGGCCACCAGCATTGATACGAGTTGTGAGCATTGCATACCCTGCAGACTGCTGTTGTGGCCACACCATGTATGGTGTTTTTGGTTGTTTGGACCTAGCAGCCCTCTTGCGGCTCCCACACTGACAGACTGCAGTTGTGTTGTTTGTTTGTTAAGAGGCTGGCACATACAATACTTTACTTGTTAGCAAATGGCATAAGTGTTGCATGTGGATGGGTCCAGTACCTTTCACTTGGATTACCGGCCTGGGCCCACTTGTGTTCTGCAAAAGTGATCGGGTTTTTGGTTGCCGCAAATCGGTGTCTAACCTACGCCCCTTGCGTACCAAGATGCCGCGCATATTTTATCTTGACGTATGCACATGGAGTCTGGCCTTCAGTTCGCTGCATCGTATCCCTCGGTAACGCCACTGGTCAAGGCTTGATCGGATGCCCTTGCCGCAGGTCACTTGGCTACGGCCCGCCGAGAGGACTCTCTTAGCAGTCACCCATAGCGTATACATGCTCACGTTATACTTCATGAAGAAGAGTGCAGCCCCAGAGTACAGCATAACGCGTCGCACAGTTGAGCTCTCGACCAACCGTCGGCTCGGGGCAGCACACTACTTGACAGCAGAGGGCTGCAAAATCAAAGGAGCTTTGCCTGATCGGCAAACCGTCAACAAACATAATCAAAGATAAGCCGCGTGGCAACCGCAAGAGGGTTGCTCGGCGAACGATACGTAAGGTTGAGCGGCCAGCCAGACACATGACAGTGTACACTCAAACGACCCGCAACACAACCATGCACCGCTCAAGCTTGAAAAGGACAGCACACAAACCTAAACTGAACTGATACATTTGATTTCCAACCCTCAAGATGACTTGTTACCTCGCAATTCCACGACCCCTGACATGCAGGCGAGCACAAAATACAGCCCATACCAGCACCTGGCAAACAGAGCAAACCACTTGGGCAACCGCCCCTGACACAAATGCCCCACACTCAATAATGCCATATTGTACCCCATAAGGAAGAAGCATCCAAGCGCTAGCTCTGGTGTCAACCCCACAGCCACCCTTCCTTCCCCTCGCTTTGCAAGGTAGCTACTAAACCCCAGCCCCAGAGAAATAAGCAACGTAAACAACGGCCCTGCAAAACATGCTGTGATTGCAGTATTTGCATACCCTTTCCGAGCCATGGCCCGATTCCCAAAGTAGTCCCCCAAAGAATTCCCCCATGCCAGCAGCGTCAACCCCAATATCCCAGCTGGAAAACTTGCCAATGCAGCTGAGAAGCTCAAGATTCCCACCACCTCCCCAGCAATTGTGTCAATCCAAACAACACCCATAACAAACCCCAGCACAGCTAAAGCCCCTGGCGCTGCAGCCGCCACCCCATGTACTACTGCCACCACAGCTGCACTTTGACCAACCACTGCTCCAGTCAAACCTGCACCCGGGAGTTGACCAGGTTGGTCAAACCAAGTCAAAGCACCAGCAGCTGCAGCTGCTACCACTGCTACCACCATAGCCACCAGGATGCCTTTCACAGTCAACAAGTCAAAGTAAAGGACCAAAGCAAGGGGACAGCACAGCAATGACGCTATAAGCCATTGTGGGCTGTAGCCTTCTTCTGTGGCTGCAAAGGGAATAGTCAGCCGCTGTAGCACATACAATGGCAGCAGCACAGGGAACATTACCTGCAGAAGCAGCAGCAAGGACAGAAGTCAGTGTGCTTGGCACTACTACACGGAGGTGTACTTTCAGATACATCACCAGTTCAAGATAGGGCAGTCAGAACACTGCCGGCAGGACCAAGACCCTAGTTTCAAGCAGAATATAGAGCAACAGCCATGAAGCAGGAGACAAGGCAAGAGCCCGCATAAATGGCCACTTGGCGCAGCCAAGGAAAAGCATTTGCACTTTTAAAATGAATCTCTTTATCCAAGCATACCGGTACTACCTCGGACCGTAGTCAAATCATCTTTGCGTAACTCACACAAATGCCCTGACAGGTGCACGGCGGTCTCTTGACAGCTTTATAATTCCTAGCACTGACATGAACTCAAAAATGCAAACAATACCAAGCGGGCGGCTTACCACTACAACAGGAACATGCTTCTTTTGTATTCATCAGCAGACATATACCGTACATCACCCTTCTCCCTCACCTTCCGAAAGCCCTTCCTCAGCGCTCCCGCCTCCTCCCATTCTTCACAGTTCCCTAAGGTCATCTCCCACTGCAGCTGCCGCCATAGCTGCTCACCATCAACCACACCTGCTGCTGCTACTGCACCCACCCCACCCTCACTGCCAAACCCAACCATCCGCCAAAGCGGCAATCGAACAGGGCCCCGCTGCTGCTGCTGCGTCCCTCCTGCTGCTTCTGCTGCTGCTACTGCTGCTGCCGCACCTTCCCCGCCCCCCTCGCTCAATGGTGTTTCTGAATCTTGAGGTGGGAGTCGTGGAAAGCTGACATATTGCGGGGCCTCATACTCTGCAGGAAAGACACAATCAGATATGTCAGCATCCCCATCAGCACTGCGTCATCTTCATCTCTACTGCTGCAAGACACTTTGGATGGCAATGGCCCTGCCATGTACCGGTATGTGTCACAGACCTCAAGGCAAATAACACAGGTTCCAGCAGCTTGTGTTTGACTATCTGCTCACACAAGCAATGACAACCTGCTAAGCGAAGAGGCATGTGCTCTTCTCTCTTCGGGGAGGGTAAAGGGGATTAGGCAGTGGGCACCCCCCCCCCTTAACCCACATTCCTACCCCCCCCCCCCGGGTCATGCCTACACCCCCATAACTCTCCCTACACTTCCATCCAGATGATGAATCGGTCCAGTGTGTAGCTACTGCTGAACACCTCTATACCACTACCCTGCTGCTGCTTGAATCCTCGCCTCTTCCCTTGTTCAGTCATATAACTCCCAATCTTTGACGCCTTCGCAAACCACCACCCAGGCCTACAAAACTTCCCAACCTGCCCCACCTCCATCAACTGCTATCTCATTCTAATAACCCCCCCCCCCACACAAAGGACTCTATACTGCAGAAAAGGTACCTAATATGGCTCCTTATGGTGCTATCAAGTGCGCTCAGAGATTCATACGACCACATTTTCACCTACCTCCAAGCTGATGTGCTTCCACATCCCCTGCCCTCTGCTGCTGCTGCTGCCAATGGTGATGAGGTCCTATCCCCTGCCTATGTGCTGCTGCTGCTGCCGCTGCCTCCTCCTCCATCTGCACCTCAATCTTCTCCTCCACCTCCATATCATTAGCCAGATCAGCCCATACGAGCTGCTGATAGGTCTTAGGGTTCACAAAACTCACCACGCCAGCACCAGCACCACTCCACTCCCCACCCGGCACCCCAATCATTAGCTGCTGCTGCTGTTGATGGTGGTGGTGGTCACGGAGCCGAGCTCTTGGTGATGAAGTTGGCGCCATGCCCCCACCCTCCACATCCCCTCCTCCTATTCTGCCAGCAGCCCCACCCTCTAGGAGACTTGATGATTCCTCTGCACTATCAGCTGCCACTGCTGTTGCATCTCTGCTAGAACCTGAGCCCCCTGCTAGCCCTCTTCTTTCTGCTAGTTCAGTGGCGCTCTGCATATGCAGGGCATTGCGTGGTCTAAGGGGTGGTGCTGGTTCATCTACTTCAGCCCAGGGGATCAGAGACTCCTCCAACTCTTGTCGACTTTGACCAAAGCTCCTGCAAACAATACAGAGAACCAATAAGAGTGTGCCAACCCCAAGAGGGTTGCTAGGTCAGAATGTTGCAAGCATCATAGCAGACATCAGCAAGGCACAAGGAGACTTAGAAGAAAAAGTCTTCCAGTCAAGCAGCTAGAGGTACCAAGTATCCCGTCCTATCACTAGCGAACCTTCATCGTCCTCCCTTGCTGTGCACCTGTTGTGCACCTCAATTCCTAGGAGTTCGACCACCCTGCATCCTACATACCTGACTTGCACTTCATGATCAAACGATTGATATGAAATGGAGCAGCATCCCCTAAACATGCTTGGCAAACAGCAATGGGGTCCTCCAGGCAGCAGGCGTCTTGTACAGGTTAAAAGACAATTGCATTCACGCACCACTGCCAAGCCTGCCAACAATATGCAAAACTTCGGTCTGCGAACGGGGCTTCCCCTGCCTTGGCTTACCTGCCCCTCTCCACCAACCCCTGTAGGAAGGCCCAGGATCTCTGTACATCAGGTTTAGGTCGTCCTCTGGCATGCCACTCATCTCCACAAAACACCCAGATGACATACACAAAGTAGACCGCAAAGCACCAACCTACAAAGGCCTTACCAACCTGCAACACCAGCAGCGGCGGCGTTAGTAAGGCCCAGTTGTCATCATTACGTTTCACAAGATACCATAGCAGAAGTGGGCCATAGGCCCCGGAGCTGAAGTTGTTATGACGGTGGTTGTATAGCAGCAGTAAAACAGGAACAGGAATAGGGCACTTCACCACAATGGCTGCCATACTGCCTGCCATGGTTCTTGACATATGCTCGCACAAACCAGTACAGCCACAAAGAGCAGCATGCGGTGCTTGACTGCCTTACTTGCACGTGCTGGAGGCACTGAACAGTGTCAGCGGCACCTTTTTCAATTAGTGATGGGGGACTACCCCTCCGCCTGCCCTGAAACACAGAGATGAGCCCTCAAGCACAGAAGTGGACTCTTGCCCTTAGAAACCCAGCCACAACCATAGCAAGAGAACCTCACCCCCTGAAGCCAGCTGCAAAACAAGCTGCACATCACTTGCTCCTGGGCTCTTAAAATTGAGATCAAATGATGAAATGAAAATGAAATCAACGATGAAATCAACACAGTGCTTGACCTATGCACCCAGATAATATCTTCAACACTTTACAATAAAACAATTATCCTACACTAAAGCTTTACCATGCATTGCTTCCTTGATCCCATGCATGTGCTGTCATAAGGTCTTCACAAATATTAGTAGTCCGCGTTATAACTCTCCCATATAGCACTTCCTTTAGCCCATACGTCTCCTGCGATAAAGCCTCCATAGGATTTATGATTGCTTGTAGCATGATCAAGTAAGGTTTTATGACACTAGCTGGCATGCATGCTGTCTGTCAGAACACGTTACTAGAACCCCATGCTATACCTCTCCCATGTACTGCCCCCTGGCGTCCTTACATGTCCTGTCATGAATGCGATGAGCACTGACATGATGCTGAGGCAGTACACGCTGACATCACGGTACATGGCCCCAGCACACTTCACACCATTGCCCATCTGCACAAGCTCTGCTGCCACAATACACTGCACAAACAGTGCTGCTCCTGTGAGGGCTCCTGCACTGAGAGCTACCTCCCCAGATCTGATGGCGGAGATGTTGGAGGAGAGGTCGGGGGCACCATTGCCTAGGGCAACAAAGGTGACTGCATGAGAGAGGATGGGCAAGGAGCGGGTGCGGGGGAAGTGAGAGGGGTGTACGTTGAATAGATGTATCAGTCTCTATTCAACTGTGGCACCATTGGGCAGCTCCATTGCTTAGGGAATGAGGACAGTTACTGCAGACAAAAGGAAGGAGGCAGGTGCTAGGGGTCAGGCGGTGGGGAGTGACCTGTTGGAAAGACACCTGGCCCAGTGCATCATTATACAACCGGCAACGGCTGTGACAAGTTGGGGCAGAAGGCAGCTATAAAAATGAGGCATGTAGTTGGTATGTTATGAAGCAACTTGCTGGGGCTTGAACCACCCCAGGGGGAGGGCATCTAATATATGTAGGGGAGCTATATACCCTGGAAACAGCAGCAGATCACAAGAAGCCCTGGCCAGCCATTACTTGATTATGACAGTGCAATGCACAGCATTTAAGATAAGCTATATTCAATCACCTGTAATCGGTGGAACACCCAAAATCTCAAGTGTTCACACATCCCCCTCCCCTGGCTGTCCTTACCTCCTGCAAATCGTGGCCTCATCTTGGGTATGCGCTGACTGATGTGTGTCATCAAAGGGCTGAAGTAGCACTCCGCAGTGTCCCCCAGGAGGCAAAAGCACATGGGCAGCAGAGCACACACAGCAGCCTGCACAGCAATGGCAGCAGACCCTTAACATGTAATGTCAGCTCAACTGACGAGTAGCAGAACATGAAGAGGACACAGACATCCAGAAGGGATGCAATCCATCACCAGTATCATTGATAGCTACTGTCATCTGGACAAAGACCGATGCACCATGAGTAAAAACACATCAATACCAGCAACATGACAGGGGAGTTGCTCTGATGTCTGGTACAGCAAGGACCATGATGTCATTCACCGAAGAGGACCATCATTAAGGGCGATAGATCAAGCAGCAGCGATCCAGAACATACTTGGACAGGATGAAAACAAATCCCATTGCTAGCCATGTACGCTTATGCATGCTGGTAATGAATGCTCTGTCTAGGCTCTGTCAAATCTGGGTACTTTTACGCCATTGCTATTATTAAGCTCTTGCCAATGTATGCTACATGCTATGCTTACCAGTAAATTGCCAGAAAGTGCCAAAAGAGTGTATGATGCAGTGCACAGCTTTGGGTTCCTGAAAGGCAACCATTACAGAAACCCCCTTGGTTTGAACAACCTGAAGATAGGGTCCCAACCAAGACACAAACCAAAGACCTAAGACCCACCTCAGGCACATTAGGAACCTGTGGCTGCTGCCGGCTGAAGCTATACAACCGCACAGCTTTAACATTTACAACTTTGGGTTTTGAGACGGATGTCCATTCGCAATTGTTGCTACCATGATAACCGCTTACCAGGAATAAGATCCTGAGCAGAATATTGTGATGTGCCACTTGGCAGTAGTACATCTGGGCATACGGGATGAGGCTCTCTGCAGTCACATGTGCAGCACATTAAGCACGGGCATCAGCTACTTGAGGATAAAATTACCTTGTGCATTTGCGATGCTAACATAGCCATACTGCCAGGCGATGCTTGAATCGCTCTTCACAAGCACCGGCTCCCCTCTTGATTGGCTTCCTTCCAATTCAACACAGCAAATGTTGCCCTAATTCATGGCAAGTACGCCTGGCCCAGAGACTGTATTTCCACACCGAGGAGGTTGACCTGCTTCTTATGGGACATTCACGCAGCCGCATGCAAAGATGCTCACAAACCTGCACTAGCCGCTGCAGCGAATACTCTCAGGCCTCTGTGAGCAGTCTTACAGCTGGGATGCCAAGCAGACACCTTTCCATTGGAGCAGACATCCCACATGTCATCAGCCTAGATACTTATCCTCCCCATTATGTATAATCCAACCATTGGGTGCACAAATGCACCAAAGAAGCACCAAATGCATGAGTCCTGTTCGAATGATGGCACTCAAAACCCCTTTATTTCTCCTGCACTGCTGCTTATCATGCCATGACCAAGGATTGTTCACCTGATAAACAAGCTCGTACTCCTGCCATACTTAATATGTGAATTGGGTTACTGCGCTATCCATATGATGTAGTGGTACGAGGCATGATCACCTGATGGGCAGTTGGTAGTGACAAAGCTGCAGCGCTGATCATAGGGCAGTGGGCTTAGATCATCACACGACGCTTCCTACAGGAACGCAGGTGGCATTACTGCTCTTGCCGCTGGAGTTTAGGCGATGGTCATGTTTTACAGCAGCGGTTGTGAGCTCATGTGGTGCTGGCTGAAAAAGTCCACTTGCAGCTGATGGGAGTACCTTGTTGCCCGGCAGGCCAGCGCTGAGATCTACGCTGAGCGCAAGCAAAGCTACAGTGAAGCTGATACTACTCCAGCGGCTTCTGTGGTGGTGGACAAGCATTGCTGACGGGCCTAATGAAGCTACTGCAGGGTTGCTTGGCTGGACGTGAGCTCCCGGTCAGGTAGGCCTGTACAGCCAAGCAATCTGTGTGTCATCGTCTTCCAGTATACGAGCAAACGCCCGGCCTGCCTCACAAGCGGGTCACAGGAAGAGAGTTGGTGCTCAAACCGGTGTGCATTTACCTTAACACGCATGTGGATCCGATCCGGCTCTACCCCATGGGACAGAGTCTTGCATCCGGTAAGGGATTGCACAAGCAATCTGTAAGCAAAACAAAGGATGGCCGGGTTGAAGTTCTTGTAGCTGCACTACAGTAGTGACATCAGTACTGCCTGAACATCACCACATGGATGACATGATAGTTCAGCAAGCGGAACACACTGCGACAATGGGCGTGTGGCCCTACCACAAGCTGGACCTCCTCGGGTAAGCCAGGCTTGTAGCTGCCCGAAGGTCCTATTCCGTTGATTTACATTTGGACGGACCACCCAGCGTTTTATGCCTGGCTCTTTGCAGCAGGCAGTATGGTTTCGGCCTTTGCAGGCGTACTAATCACCTGGTGTGTTTGCTCATTGCTCTGATGCTCACCTGACTAAGATATCCAGCCATTGATCTCTGCAGCATGCATGCAGTGACGAGCCAACAAAGGAGTACTTACTGTGGTTGAACAAAGGCCTGCGCGTCAAGTAAGCGTCGATCAACCGTATTAAGCGTCTTTTCAAGCTGTGGACGAGGATTATCGTTGACAGCCTCCCCCTTGTCCCTGCAGCGAGAAGTTTCTCTTCAGGGACTTGCCAAGCAACAACCACCTGTTCATCAAGGGCGACAAGACATCCTTCGTCCAGAAAGCAGTCAAAGATTTCAACGACGCTAACGTATATACACCCCCGTCAAATCCAGACGAGAAGGTTCCAGGGAGGAGGTGACCCTGTGCAGCTTGCAGCAAAGACAAGACAAGCAGGGGCACAGCAATCCACGAGTCAGCTTCCTTACTTCGAGCTGCAGCAACCATACCATGGCTGGGACAACCGCTCTCGATCTCTTGCAGCAGTTTCAACAGGTAAGCAGGGACATGGGATGCTGGTTCAAAATAGGGCGTACATCTGGCCAATGTCTTCTAAGCAGTCCAAGAAGGCCTGCGACTTTGCTTTCATGAGTCAACACATGTGAAAGGATCGTCCATGCCAAGCTGTGGCTGTTACGCAATGTCAGTCTGGAAGCTTTCAGGCACCATCAAAGTCTGTCCCGTCAGCTCTCAAACACACAGAACATGACATGCAGGAGTATCTACCCGTACCTGTACGCGACAAGCATTCTGCACATGCGCTGCAACAGCAGCTCACAAGCTGATGATATATGTTGCCTTGGTGTCCTTAGTCGACTGCAAACATGTGGTGACAAGAATTGTCCCATTCTACGCGGGGTTTGCTACAGGTGCAAGCACATCGTGCCAGCTTATACAGCCAATTCCAGGCAGGATTCAAGGCTTACATGGACTGTGGTGCTGAAGGACCATACAAGCGCCTCCTGCAGCAGCTCACGGCTCAGTTCAGTGCAGTGTCACAGCAGGTGTGTGTTTTGGGGGTAGGGGGGCGTGGGAGACCGTTGGAGAGCTTAGGGGCCACATGTGCGCAGCATAGGAGGATACAGCTAGCAACTTTTTTTGGATCTTGGGCGTTCCCTGTACATGAGCTAGTGGTATTGAACTACAGAGCTGCAGCAGGGAGATGTATGGTCAAGCACGTGTGTGCGGTTTAAAGTGAAACTGTAATAGGGAATACCATGGTCGCTTAGACCAACAAGATTAAGGGTTCAGCCTGGATCTCATATTCTATCTATTGGTGGCTGGCAGTTGGTGCCTGAAAGCATCAGCAGGTTGGGAGGCAGGCCTGTGGGGATCGTGTTTGGTTTTAACCACCTTGCGCCATTCATGCTTCACCAGGGGATGCTGCGTTTTGATACCTTTATGCTCATTCTTCCCGTATTCAACATTGCGTGCTACCTTTGGTTGTGTTGGTGCATCAGGTGCGGCTCATAGAAGCACAGTTGCGTGCTGACCCCATCAACCGCAGCGACCTTGCTGAGCTGCTGGACCGCCTGCAGCAACAGGAGCGGGAGAAGCTGCGCCTCACCATCAGCTGGCAAGCACTAAGGGGAGCACTAGCAGCTGATGATGCATTAGAAGCTAGAGCAGCTGCAGAAGCTACTGCTGCTGCGGCCATGGGCAAGGTTACTACTGCTGCTGGTAACAGCATGGCAGATGCTGCAAGGGCACGGGTTGCACAGCAGCTTCTGCAGAAGGCACAGCAGCTTGAAGCAGATGCAGCGTCTCTGAAGAGAGGTGGGGATGTGGTAGCTGCTGGGAGTGGAGTTGATCAGAAGAGAAAGCAGCAACGCCAGGAGCAGCAGCAGCAGCAGGAGGGGGAGTTAGGGACATCAATGGAGATGGAGGAGGGGGAAACAGCAGCTCAGGAAGATGTTGCTCAGGGGGTAGCATCATTGCAGCTGGGGCAGGAGCAGGAGCCAGGGTTTTGCAGTGTCAAGCCTGGGTTTTATGAACAGCAGCTTGCAGCAGCAGCGGCGGCAGCAGCAGCAGGAAGTGGAGAAGAGGAGGGACACAGGGAAGGGGCGATGGAAACAAGCCAAGGGCCTGAAGCAGGGGTTTGCTGCAGCCATGGCCATGACCATCATCATGGAGAGCACGAGGGGCCTCAGCTGTTGGATCGGTATGCAATTGGAGAGGATGAGGTGGAGATGGAGGGGCAGGGGGGTCCTGCGAAGCCCAGTAGAGCAGAGGTAGAAGGGGCAGTAGCAGAGAGCCTGATGTTGTTGGATGGTGTGGTGACTGAAATCAATGAGGTGCTGGAGGAGGTCAGATATGCAGTAGCAGAGCTGCAGGAAGAGGAGCCGGCATGACAGTCAGTGGACGACATGCTTGTTTACATGTTTAAAGTCCTCTGCTGAGAAGTTCCTACAGTTCCTATGGCACTTTTTGTTGATATGGCATATCTTGAAATGTACCGATGAGGGCTACTCGTGGTGGTGAGACCTGGTATGACATCATCGGTTACGTACTTCACCCCATTGCTCTCTAACGGGTTGCTCTTTCCTGAAGCATACTCAAGAAACTGCGATCTTCAGTGAGAAATGTCAAGGGATCAGCCATCTGACGTCCTTCGACAAATTTACTGAGTTGACGACGCGATCATCCGGGTCCAGCACTGCGAGCACTGCCACAGGTTATGCAAACGAGACCCCATACAGTAGTGCACATCAACATACTGACGAGCCACATGGCCCGAAGTTAGCACGGTCGGTGATGCCCTTGCTCATCGAAATTACCTCGACTACAGTTGGACTCGGCATGCTCCCACCCCAGCAATTGACATATCAGCCCATTCCTTTCCAGTTGACCCATTTCACACAGCCGAACCTTCAAACATTTGTCAAACATCGTGATCTGCCTGACAAAACAACATTGCACCGACAATGCTATTGGCAAAATGGGTACATGCATGCATGCCCCCAAACGCAACCTGCACACCTGCTGTTGAGCATGGATCAATGGAGCCATGCCTGGGCCATCCCCAGCATATTTCAGCTTGATAAATGGATCCCAACAAACCTAATCCAACACATACAAGCGTCAGTTCAACACATGGTCGAGTAAGTCAAATGCACCGCCTTAACAACCAGGGCCATCCAGACTGCATCCAAAAGGGTCACTAAAGTACACACATTAGGTGCACATGGGCATGCATCTCATAAGAAACCACAAAAGATACATACATTCTGTCCGCAGGTGGCTGGCTGCCGTCATGTTGAGCCCCAGGCTAGGTCAGTAAAAGGCTCGTTACATCTTTGTTTGTGGTTGTACATCCAACAAATCCATACAGAAAGACCAGCTGCACATCCTAATGCAGCAGGTGTTGTGGGAAGCCCATGTCCAACTTTGTACACATGCAAGCAATCATAAGCATCACCTGCGCTGCCAGCATATCCCATGCTAGCTGTCAATTTCCTACACGTACGCTGCATCTACCCCATCTGCCACAATTGCTTCATCAAGCATGCAGGTCCTATGCAGGTCCTATCTATGTCGCTAGCCTGTGCGCACCACCTCTCAAGTGCATGAACAGCGGAAGACACAACACAATGCCACAGTGTAAAATGTGCAGAGCACACGTTCTGACGTGTGCTTTATCTATCTAGATGGGCCTGCTTCAACTCTCATGATCCAGGAAAGCCTGCTGAGACTTAAATGGATGCAGTTATTCCCAAATACCCTCCAGGTTTACATGCCCCATAGCACGCTGCATATGCCATCTCCTGCACCCTCGCAGCCAAACGTAGCCCACGCCCTCCTGGTCTGATGTGCTATGACAGCACTGATGGCTTTCACATCCCTCAAGCAAACAAAAACTGTGCCCAAGTGAGCGTAGCAAGACTGCTGCCTGTGAAAGACATCCAAGCAGTGCACAGGGGCACTGCCCAGTGGAACCTGGCAGCTCCAAGAAGCACTTGAAGCCACATGCCCCCTTTGCCACTAAACACCAGGCTGCGGCAGGCACCAAAGCCCCTGGCTATCCCAAGCACAGTGCAGTCACTTAAAGCTCCCACTTGCAACTGAAGGCCGCAATCAAAGCTGACCTTTGAAGTTGTCTGGGTCAGACAGCAGGCGCTCTTCCAAGTCCTGAAGAAACACCTGGGAGCAACAGCAGCCACAACACATCATTAAGCTCTCCCATCTCAGCACTGTGTTGCTTATTCCTGCTTATGTCTGCGGCTCTGGTGGTTCTCAATGGTACAACCTCTGAAAGAGCAAGCTGAAGTCCATGACAGCTCCTAGTTAACCGCGCATTGTGGCGTACTGTTTGACCTGCTGTCAATCCACTCATGTGATGTGTTACACATTTGCAGTACAACCCTGCTAACGGCGGTAAAATCATCCGCAAGAGACAGCATGTGCCCGTGGAGCCTGGCTGACAACTGAGTCGAGCTACTCCCCAAATATGATGCTGTTCACGCGATTGTAGCTGTTACACATCCGTATACACAACCAGCCCATTGGCACAGCTGCAGCCTCTTATGGCAATGTTGCATCTAGCTGCCTTGCAAGCAAGGGGACCAAGATATACCAGGCATGGACAGGAGTTGTATGCAAGGACCAACAAGCACCTTTCCCATCTCCAGCAAAGGCATATGGCATACCTTGCGCAATGAGATTATTGGGTAAGCAATCATTGGCATGCTGAAGCCAAATGTCCCTAGCCAATCATCTGGTCGTCGCACAAACTCAACCACCTGCACATGAGGGTGGCAGACAAGGTACAGTCAGTGGCAGTTCAAGGGGCATGGCATGGCCCCCTGCAGAGGTGCAAGATGCCTCCGCACCCTCCAGTGGGGTGACGTGATCACGCTCATCTGGCGATCATGTAAGGTACAAATTGCAGTGCAAGAAGCCGAGAGGGGTGAAGCGGTGCGTGAAATTGAGACAACCCAACTTGGGAAGTGCAAAATTGGACATTGGACATTCAATTGCATGTCTGCCAGTGCTCTTGCTCCATCATATCACGACATGGTGGCCAACACAGCTGCAGCATTGTTGTAAAGGGCACCAGAAAGCACACTTACCGCTAGCAGGAGACTCCTGTTTGGGTCTGATTCATGTGTGCCTAGGTCTCGTTTGAGTACTGTGTATTCCCAACCGTCTGTTGGATGATGCATAACCAGTCTGAGCTCGGTCCGGACGATGCTACCAGGCATAGGAAGGCACTCTGTTTCTGGGGTGAATTTCTGGTACTCAGCAGAGGTGATGTAATCAGGCATCCGCTCCCTCTCGTAAGCCTTGTCTACAAGTCTCCGTGGCAACTCCTAAAGATGCAACGTAGAAGTCAGCATGCAAGCAACTGCTGGACGATTCTTGGACTGCTAGAACTGCACCTGCAGGGAGTCTATAGACTCGATGTGCTGCAGCTTCAACCTGTTCAGCATGGTGTGGCCTTCACTTCCGTGCCACCGTACATATAAAGTGAATTCGATCCGATTCTTTGGTGGCTGGGCTGGAGGATTGGCTGCTGTTGTCCTTTGACGCTTGAAAGGCCGAGGCCCCGGCCCCCCAGCAGCTCCTGACATGTAGATTGTAAGGCCGCCTGGCCTGGACTGGTTATCCGTGTTGCATATGACTATCTAATGGCCTACTTGGCGTCTCGATGGTCGACAGGGGAGCACCTGGGTCGTCAGGTCGTTCCTTACACATACATGGGAAGTCTGGCCACCTACGACGTACTGGTGGTAGACCATGCTCGTAACAGAATGTTCTCTGTGATTGTAGGGGCCACTTCGCAATGCAGGAGCCGTTCATAGGCTCAGAAATACTTAAAAAGGAAGAACCTAGTGAGTGGGAACGGAATTTGGAACGGCCAGAGGACTGACTTGGCTCAAGACCTTTTTGAGTTTTGGAGCCGATTGCTTGTCTACTGACACCTTATGGTCCTCACAAGTTATCTCAGGGGTGTGCTTGTGTGATATGCTTGACAAAACCTGTCAAATTGGCCAGCGCGGAAGAGGCTTCCGTGTCATCTTGTGTTATCCGCTTGTTTACGCCTGTTGAGAATATTCAGCTGAACGAAGCCTGTGGAGACACTACACTACTAGAACAAAGAGATACTACGCAGTGTGTAGTAGTCCATACTTGCCCCATTGACCGCTGGCATAACTAGAGAGCTACGGAGTTGTAGCAGGCAGCCTGTAAGGATGCCTCTAATCTACAGTGCTGTGGCTAGAGGACCCATCATCCTTGCAGAATACTCTGTGTTCGCTGGCAACTTTAGCGCTGTAACCAAGGACTACTTGGGAAAGGCCACCAATGCCGGCCGTTTCTCCTACACGGTCGACAGCCATGTCTTCAGCTTCCTTGGCGAAGACGGCTACAGTAAGCAGAATCCAAAGATGCATGGAGGCGAAAACGCGTGTAGGCTCTCCGTCTAACACTTAGGATTCTGCAGACTACGTGGTCGTGACTGACGAAGCAGCAGGCCGCACAATACCCAACGCCTTCCTGGACAAGGTGAAAGAAGAGTTCCTCACTAAATATGCAGAGAAAGGCAAGACAGTCAAGGAGCTTGGGCTCAGCTCCTTCGGGTAAGCAGCAGGGCATGGCTATGCTACCATCTTCCCTGAGACAGCTTCATGCCAAGTTTAGTGCTGCCACAGCATCTACCACAGTACCATCATTGAACAGCATCCACATCAGGCTGGACCAGAATCCACATTGAGTTATGACCTGTCTAATCTCCATGAAGTCTTACAGAGATCACCCTGCACTATGTATGACATGTTTGCCCTTGGCTCGTGGCTGCAGGAAGCGCCTCAAGGAGATGATGGAGCATGCTACCCAGTTCCCAGAACAGTACTCCAAGATATCGTCAGTGCAGAAAAAGGTATGTCAAGAAGACCCCATCTGATCTGTACCATCAGCAGCTTCAGAACCTTGTCGCACACCACTACAGTCCATGCTGCAAGTGCTCACGACATGCATGATCAAAGATGTGGGGTTGTGCAGCAGCACTCTGCAGCTGATCACAATCAAAGAGCAGCCTGGACAATGCAGCAAGACAGCACAATGGCATGCAAAGCTGTGCCATGTGTCGAAGGCAGGCTATGTCAGCTCCCATGCAAGCTCGGGCTTGGCCCACCTGCAAAGGCATCATGTAGCTTTCCTCACCCATTGGGTGCTTGCTTCAACAGCATTGCTCAGCAGCTGCATCAAGCGATAGTGAATACTTACCGACGTCCCTGTCAACCAACTAAGGATGCAGGGGATCACCAAAAATGACATGCTTTTGCCATGCATGTTCTATCCTAGGTGGATGAGGTGAAGAACATCATGAATGAGAACATTGAGAAGGTGCTGTCCCGTGGCGAGAAGCTGGACCTGCTGGTGGACAAGACAGATAACCTGATGTTTGAGGTGAGCAAGACAGACCTAGCCAGAGCAAAGTGTTCTTGTAGCAGCAAAGGCGCATCCTGATAGATCTGCGCTGCCAGTAATTCTCACACAGTTGCAATGATGTGAGTTGCGGGCAAACCTGCTTGTATGCAATATGCTGGCCTTTTGCGGCCCTCCAGCATACATGATTCTCCAGGGGTGTTTTGCAAGCACGTTCAGGTAGTCTAGGATGCTTCAGAAATGAAAAACATTACATTGACATGGCTTCTCTGTCTGTTACAGGCTGACCGCTTTGTGAAGAGTGGCAGGGCCCTGCGCCGGAAGATGTGGTGGAACAACTGCAAGATGAAGGTGGTGATGGCCTTTGTGGTGGTCATGGTCATCATCATTATCTTCCTGCTCATCTGCTTCAGCAGCAGCGTCAAGTGCATCAAGCATAAACCCAAGATCGAGACCCCGCCATCAAACTCCACCGCCACTCCAGCCGCCAGCCCAGAAGGCTCCTCTGCCGGCCACAGGAGGTTGTTGATGGAGCTGTTAACTACTGGCATGCTGCTGGATGCTTAGAACACTTCTGCAGGGCGGGGTGTAGAGGGGCTACTTATGTTTCAGCCCAGGTGTTGCTTTGGGCAACACTGGTTGCTGAGAAGAGCAGCGTGTTGATGTGTTCCAGTTCACTTGGCCGGAGGCTTAGGTCCGGGCCAGAGCGGGTATGAGCTTGCAATACGTATGGATTAGCGTATGGATTGCTTGCACCCGGGCTTACAAGCCCTCCTTGCTTTCTTAAGTAGGAGGGAGGCTCTTACCCCCATTGGGGCAGTGGAGGTTTTGGGTGATTTTGACCTAGCTGCTGGACCTCATGTTTAGGCATGCATATATTGTCATACATGTCGAAGTTTACCCGTATTCTGTTCCACCTCGCTGCTCTTTGTGACAGCTTGAGGTGCGGGGCCTATGGCACTTATTGCTATGGCATATCATGAAATGTAATAATAATAGCGTATGGATTAGCGCCAATGATGGTATCAGATGTAAGAGTGTCAGGCCCTGTGGCTGCTGTAGTTTGCAGGCATACTTAGCACTCGGTCTTAAGCTTCGCAGGGTAGGTGTCACATGCTGCCGACCCAAGCAGACAGTGCAGGGATTAGACTGCTGGGCTCGGAATGGGAACTCAAGGCAGCCTTGTGCTTATCGGAGGTCTCGTGAGCTACTGGTGGCAAGACCTGAAGCTGCAATGCCCAGAGGGCGTTCTGTTTAAGGCTCGTTTGCATGTCAGCTTGAGAGAACACACTATTGCAGGAGAGCAGGTAGATGAAACATCTGTGCTGAACGCACAGAGGTTTTCCAAATTGACTGTTTGTGTGTGATTGTATACTATGGAGGATTGCTTGGACAAGGCCGTACCTGAGCAGGGGCTGCAACAGGCATTCTGCTGGGTCTATAGTCAAGTGTGATCAGTGCTATGCTTGATGCATGTATCAGTTATATGACATATGCATAACTTGTGTGTATGTATGTCTAATACTATTTTGGAGGGGAGTTTAGCCTGCGGGGCTCAACAAGCACCGCTGCGAAATTGCGGTGTGTTGCTACTTACAAGTTGGTGTATGCTCTTAGTGAGCATGTAAAGTGACTATAGTCTTTGATGGTCACATGCTTCATGATGCAAATGTGCTAGCACCTGACGGACTCGAGGCAGGACAGTGTTGCTGCCCGATCGGGCCCTGCCTTTTTCGTATGCCCGAGACCTCTAGAAGGCAGTAGCAAGGTATCCAATGGCAGTTCTTATTACTGGGACAAGCTCAGGCTAGGCTGCCAGCAAAAACGTCAACCCGTTGGCCACGTTGGCATGCAGCAGTAGTATGCAGAGAAATACAGAACACCACAAAAACAATACGTATTATCAGCAAAGATCAGCAAATATTACACAACAGCAATCAGCACCATTCACCACTGCTACTTCCCAGAGCGAGCACCCTGACCTATGAATAGTAACACAGCTCTTGAAAATGACCATGGGTGCTGCTAACCACACATCCGCAAAATCATTTGGTAAAACACACATGCTCAAATGGATACACTCACTGTACATTGTACATACCATAACAAACATTTAACACACAGACTGATACAAGCAAAGACTGTTGCTCCATACACGCAACCAGGTGTGCATGGAGAGTCCCAAATAATTAAACTGCCTTAATGCATGGGTTGCTCTAAAACATCCGTACATTGTGCCTGCAGACAGCAGCTGGGCATGACATGCTCCATTGCAAGATTAGTGCCCAGCATAGCTCCAACTATGCTTCTAACCAATGGATAACCATGTGTCTCAGCCACCATAAACTAGTTCCAAGTGAGACATACCTACACACAAGGCATGTTTCCCCAGCAAACTGTTCCGGCAATGCTGTTTTTATGCCACTCCTCCTGCAAGGACTGACCTGATGATTCAAGTGGAATAATCTCAAATGCTTCTATACCGTGGTACAGAATTGCTGCACTACATGGTCCACCTCCCACCCAGTGCCTGCCTTCATGGCCACCCTGCTGCAGGTCCAAGACCACCCTGCCACCCTGCAGGTCCAGAAACAAACTGATGCAACTGCCCTCACTGCTGCTGTTCGTGCTTGCATTGAGGTGTTGACCCTTTCCCTGCATCCCCATCCCACTGAGGTCTTTACTGCGTCTTCTGCTTGAACTTCTGAATGCAGTTGTTGCCCCCAGCAAAGCAGGCAAGCAGAAAGACCACCACTGCAAGCAGAAGGATGCACATCACTACAGTGATGATCATCCGTGTGTTGTTCCACCACATCTTCTGCCGCAGCTGCTTGCCCTGCTTCTGGAACTTCTCCGCTTGGAACCGCAGCTCATCTGTCTTGTCCACCAATAGCTCAATGCGTTCACCTCGCTCAAGCACCTGGCATTGGACAGAGAAAAGCAAGTGATGACCCAATAAGGTGATGAATGCCCAGCACACATTGGGCCAGAGCGAGCTTCTGGGCAGCTGGAGATCCTTGCTCAAGCATGATATTTCACTGCATGTAATTCTGGAGTTTGTGCGTGCACTCTAGCCAGTCAGGACTGTTCGACAACCAGCTTAATTGGGAACTGCCAGATACCAGCAGTGGGTTGGCCATGGCTACGCAGGACATGGTTCAACATTTTTCCTCGTGCAGTCCTGCTGCTGTTCCCAGGATTTTGATGTGACCATCGCATTCTTGAGCTGCATGGCAGCTTGACACGCACCTTCTCAATGTTCTCTACCATGATGTTCTTGACTTCATCTACACGTGCTTGTACTGCTGCTAGTTTGGAGATCTCATCAGGATGATTCATGCAGTACTCCTGCACCAGAGCGTCTGTTGGTGAATTCTGCAGCTTGATTCCAAAGCAGCACGAGGCGCCCAGAGGTTGGGTCTATTGTGGTTGCTCTGGCAGCCTACCATGTGCTGCTTGAGCTTGGGCCCAAAGGCTCTGTCCATGCTGTGTGCAGCTGCTGTCTTGCCTTGCTTGGCATGATTTGCCATGAACTCCTCTGATATACGGTCCAGAAAGGCGTAGGGTATCTGCCTGCCGAATGCTTCATCTGCCACGACTAGGAACACAAAATCTTCCACCTTCATGAAGTTGAAGGTATGTCGGTCGCAGACCAAGCTGAACCTGCTATCTGCAGCCTTCATCTTTTGCAGACAATCCTCAGCAAGCGTATTAAAGTTGCCATGGTAAGAAGAGTATTCGGCGAGAATAACAGAACCTCGTGCCACTAAGGAATAAATCAATGGCATGGTTCGGACTGGTACTGGAAAACTCTGAGCTATTTCTGCATGAACAGCCTGTAAATATGCCCCGTACTGCAATAGATCTGATGGCCTTTTCAATCTGCGGTGGGCGCTTTCTGTGCTGGTTTAGGCCAGCTTCCGCTTGCTTCGCGCCACCAAGTACACAAGCAAGTTGACTGGCTTGCTGTCAACCCCGACCTCGACGCTTGATGTGTATGGGTTGCGGTCGACTAGTATAGGCGTCTGGCATGGATTTTGGGACCCGCCTTTGTTCTAGGAATACCACAAACACTGCTTTTCCGCATTGAAGCAGTCAAGCGGTTTTGTAGAACCACGAACCCGAACACTTAAGTCAGGCTCATCAGAGCATATGGCTGTCCGGGATACTATGCTTCATGATAATAGGATGCGAACACGATCGACTCTGATCCTGGCCAGGGAGGCTGGCTGGGGGAAGGCCTTCCACCGATCTGCTGCTTCAGTCAACGTGAACACTGTGCTCCAGCGCCTAACGATTTCATGGGCGCTGTATTGTGCCTGCTCTATATTGTGGGCGGCCAGAACTGAGTAGCGAAGCACTCACATGCTCCTTTCTTCCTCTCATGTCATCCGATCCTAGGTGCTCCGTCCGTGGCAGCCGCAGTGGCGGTAGCCATCACCATACCTACCATGCAAGTATCTGATCTGCCATGCCCTAAGTTATGCATGCACATAGACCAGCAGGCACAGCCATGCCAATGAACCAACTGGGCACCTTGATATCAATGCAGCCGCCTCCAGGGAAATTCCACACATTACTCACAATCACACCGCGGCACAGCTATCTTGCCTCCACGTCAACTGAGGGCCATGCTGAGCTAAAGCCCATGTCAGTAAATGCGTCCCTGCTATTAATGAGCTTAAACAAAAGGCCATCATTCTGCTGTTTGGCATGTACATTCACCAGGCTCTTATCTGCCAGTATGAACACACATAGCAGCACCTTCATTGCTGCTGAGACCTGCACTATATTCTGCCGTGTCACGGTACTCAATACAAGCCCACACTGCAAAGTGCAGCGGGCAGATGCTAGCCCTGACCCTGCTCACCCATTATGCACTCATTAATACTAGCACAACATGTCAGCTTGACATGCATGCACATCATCCTGGTACACACTCACTCGCGCACGCACCCCCATTTTTGAGCTAAAGCAAAGTGTTGCTGGATACATCCGGCAATCCAACACCTGCGGATAATCCAAGCACAGAGACCACCAACCCAGTTGCAAGCAGCCATCTGCTCGTAACGCCATGCACTACCAATCCCATGTTGAGTGTAAGCATGCATTCAGAGCTGCCCTTGAGCATAACCCCTGGTGCCCCGTGGCTGCACAGGATTGCCAGCAAGCACTCACACTGACTAGCAGCATGACATGACTTTCTCATTGCAATCACTATGTTCTCCTCCCGGAACTGCAAACCAAACTCTTCCAAGACATCGAAGTTCACAGTCACCCCCCTTCTACTCACCAACCGTAGGCCAACACGTAGCCCTCTTGACTGTCCAGACCACCGCTAAGGCCTCGAACAACCAGTACTAAGGCCTCAAGTTTTGCAAGCTTGCCCCAACAGCAGCCCAGCAGCAGGCCTAAACCACCACATGATAAGCCCCCAGGCTATTCTTCTGCAACCGCTCACCATGCTTCAGTGTCTTCACGCCGCAATATGTGCGCCCATTCAATCTCGCGCCACCCTGCTTGACGCCAGGTCGCCACACAGCCTGTTCTTCCTGCAGGTTTTAGGTACCTCTGTTTCACCTTTCAGCTTGCCCACAGCACTGGACATTCACATGCACGAGCTCTTGCATTTCTGCCAATGTCCCCACTACTCCTTCAACAAGGGGGATCTAGGATGTGGCCTCGTTACTTCAGAAACTTGATGCCAACAAGTCACTTGACCCAGCTCTCATTCTCATGCCCAAAATACCCCTGCCAGATGTGCCGGAGCTCCACCACGTAGGCAATCACATGTTTTGAGGTTCTAAGTTAGAACAGGCATCCCAGAAAGTGACATAACATCGCCGGCATTGACCTTCGCCACAATCACATGTAACAAACCCAAACATTGACGGCCTGCATGGAAGCTTCTTGCTTATAGCTGCAATAGTGTCATCACAGCACATGAGAAACAACCTCAATATGGGAGGGCTTCAGCCTGCTTTTGGCCCTCATGTATACCCAAATGCTGCGGCCTCGGAGCAGCTGCTCATGAGCTACTGTCTATGGCCTTGCCTCAAACTGGGGCCGACAAAGACCTTTCCGATCTTTAGAGATGGAAGCAGGCAAGGACATTGCCAATCCATGGGGCGTAGTCAAGTCCTGCAGACTTGCTATAACATTTCCCTTAAGAAATGCCAGGATTCTGGTTGCGTTTCAGGGCCCATTTGAAGTATGTACGGCTCCCGCAGAGCAAAATGATACCATTGTTTACCCTGGACCAACATCCAGAACAGTAGCACAAAGACAAGAGGGCATGCTGCAAAAGCCGAAGCTTCAGATCTTGACAGCAAAGTCACCTTGGTAGCATGTCTACTAGTGTTGCACAGCAGCAGCCATGCAGGGCCTTTTGCAAGCCGGCATAGATGAGCAGGCATACTTCTCTGCCAACTTTTGGGTGGAAACATATCACTAGACACCATGCAGACATAACACATTGTATGAACAGACATGTACATACCGTGTACAGTGTACATTCATCACCTTCTAGGGCCCATCTCAGCTTGCAAGGGCAACCACCTAGGACAGATTACAGTTACCCTAAAATATTGGCAACCACGTTGATCGCGTGTCAATTCAACCAAGTTACACCGTGCCCTGACAGAAACATGATCAAAGCGAGCACAGTACAACCCAGAGTTGGAACTCAACTCTTCATTTCTGGGACCAGTTCAACAATAGGCATGCCTGCAAAGTCTGCAGAGAAGTAGCATTTGACAGCAGACAGATCAGCTGTATCTGTCTAAGGATCCTTCTCCTTAAGACCATACAGGCACAATTGACGCATGGAAGTTGCCTCGTTAGCAGCGGAGCAATTTGGATGCTAAGACAGTCCTGCTAAGAAGCTATGCATCACCCTATCACATCAAAAAGCCAACGTACAAACACCAGATGGATGCCTCCTGATTTGGGGAAGAGGGCAGGCCAGGCAGTTACGTCACAAGCAGTTGCCCCATGTGCACATCACCACTCCCACGACCTAGTTCCCATATGTACAAGCACACAGCTTCTGCAGCTACAAGAGGATTGAGATGGGGTGGTATTGAATAGCATGTGCCCTACCCGCTACTCCCCATAGCATAGCTGGCTCTGAGACCTGTGGGCTCAAGTAAAAAATGGATCTCTCCCCAATCCGTTTGCCTCTTGGTTGATAAATATAACAAAAACCCTATGCATCCTGCCACCCCCTTCTCCCTCTCTCGGGCAAATGCCACAACGCAACAGTGCCAGTCAACTCATGACTTTAGCAAAGTACAAAAAAGCATTCTTGCATGACTATCATTGCTTGCAGAGCCCAGCAACTAACGGTGTCACCAGGGGTCACTCGTGTCACTGCTTGGTCACCACAACCACAACCCGGTTACCATGCAAGCTCTGCAGTGTGACATTAATCCCCCTGAGCTCATCCGAAAACACCTCCCCTGTCCTGGTCAGACTCCACTGCACATCAGGTTTTGCAGGGTCTAAGGGGTTTTCCTTGAGCCCTGCTGGGACCAAACGTGTGCTAAGACATGTGGTGTCTGGTATTTCCCCTCCAGCCCGGATTACCACCATGGGGGGCTGGTCACCAAACTTGTAATCCGTGGTGTAAGGGCGATAGTACTCTATGTAGTACCACCTGCGGACAATGCATCAAGGAGGATGTCAGAAGATGCCAAATGTGCTACAGTGCAGGGCGTTATGTGCTTTGGGTACAGGTCAATTCAAGCCTAAAGCAGCCGGTTGCAGGCTTTTGACAGGGCCGTAACACTACCAACGCATCAGACTACTGTCAGCGTGATTCTCGTGCAACGTACCACACTAATCCTCTTCGCCAACAACACTGTCAACGCATAAGAGAGTCTAAAAGTGATTGTATAGCAGCTGTTGTCGCGCTGTTGCGTGGCACCACAGTAATCCTCTTCTGTAGGTTTAAGACTTCGGGCGTGACCATTAACTGCAGTTTTCTGCTGCATTGGGAATGATTTAAATACAAACTCAGACTCTCATCTGCTTCGCAGTAGTGCTAGGCTCTATCTACCAATGCTCTCCCACCTCCTCTCCCAACTCACATACACCCCGCCCCGCTCTCCCTACCATGCCCACCCAATCCCAACTCACTCGAACCCCCATTGAAGCACTCTGCCTACATACACATTTCTTCCACATTGCTGACCCTGCTTTGTCTCAATTGCGCACCCTTTCTCAGCTCTGCTTTCCCAGGTTTCAACACCCCCACTCACCCAGGTCCCCAATGAAGCACTCCGCCTGAAACAGCATTTCCCCGCTATCACCTCCTCTCAAGCTACAGGTCCCCCTTGCCGCCATCATCACCACCTTCCATGGCAGGCCCACTCAATCTCCTCTTGAGACTCAATCTCCTCATCGCCTCTTGAAGCACTGTGCCTACATACGCTGCCCCGCCAACCCCTGCTCCAGCTCACATATTACCCCCCCCCCCCTCCTTCCACAGCCTATCCCCGCTAACCCATTCCCCCACTGAAGCGCTCTGCCTACGTGAAGAATGTTCCCGCTAGCCCCTGCTAAACCTAGAAGGACCCCATCCCCCAAGACTTTCAAAACCATAACTCAGACCATCCCTACTCACCCAAACTCCCCATGGCTACACTCTGTCCACATACGCCCCCCTCCCCCGACCCCACTAACCCCTGCTCCTGCTACCATACCATGCCCCAGCCTAGATCGTACTGACCCAAACTTTGCATTGATACACTCTGTACACATACTCTTCCCACTGACCCTGCTCCAGCTCAACCCCCCCCCCCTTCCTTCACCATGCCCCAGCCCAAACCTTACTCACCCGAACTCCCCATTGAAGCACTCTGGCTCAAGACAGCAAGGCGTCCTGCACATCTCCGTCTCATTCCATCCAGGCGCCTTCACATCACATGCAGGGCAGGCACCCCGCGGGTTACACGGACACGCAATACTCACTCGGGTGCCACCTGTAGTGCCATTGATACCCACTCGGATGGTGAGGCTTTGGCTCGTCCACCAGGCGGCATCTTGGTTCTCATCACTCGGTCGTCGTGAGTTAGCTGCCCAAAGTATGTGCTGTGTAGTGCTGGGCTCGTTGATAGTCACCAGGGTGCGAGGGTCTAACCAGCCAGCCTGATGGCAACAAGAAAGGACAACAGAGAGCGAGCAAGTCAGTGTCACATGACGTGGTGGCCATGTAGGAACAGCTATAAGTTGATGGTAGACTTAGTCTAGAATTGGCAGAGGGGGTTACAGTGTTTGGGTTAGCAACAGCAGCAGCAGCATGTCAACCCTGTCGGTATGGCATTCAAGGCAATGCTCTGTTTGTCCAGCTTGCCCAAGGTGCTGACAAAGCAATACAACTGCCTCTCTGTGTGTCAGTGTAGGCAATTAGGAGGCATTCATCATATTCTCAGCAATCACGAGTAATTTGCAACAGATAATGCACACTGGGGAGCTGGTCACCACTCCCGCAGAGTGTTGCACTTGGAGCTGAGGGGTGCAGAGACGGTTTCAGCAGCTCCAAGCTCCCCTGTAATACCAACTTTTGCCCCTGTAATACCAACATAAAATACTTTCACATATGCAATCTCCTCTGTTCAGACTAGCTCCCATGCCCTCTCCAGGTGTTGAGTACTGCACAATGCATCAAGGATCCTCCCGAACGTAGCAAAGAGCCTCGCAGCTCACCTTCTGTGCCTTCCGACGCTAACCGGTTAGACCATTCCTCTCGATGTCTATGAGATCTGCTAGCTGGACCCTGTCAATGCACTTCACCATTCCCTTGCACTTCAACGCCCCTCGTTCACTCATTCGGACTCCTCACATCTCCGCCGTACAACATCAACCAAAAAGCTCACATGCCTCGTCTTCCTCAACCCCTCCTCCCCAGCCGAACCACCCAACTGCCCTCATAATGGCCCCGCCTCCTGCTCGCTGCCCAGCAGCCACCATTCCCATATGGTGGGAATTCCTCTCCCCCTCATCCCTCACCCCATACCCCCACCCCACTCTAACTCACCCAAACCCCAATACTCCCCCCACCCTCCCCCCTATTCCCTCTCACCCAATCCCCAATAATCCCCCACCCCACCCCCTATTTCCCCTCACCCAACCCCCAATAATCCCCCCACCCCACCCCACCCCCTAATCCCCCTCACCCAGTAATCCCCCTCACCTGGTATCTATGCACATTTGGTACGTTCCAGTTACTCCCACATCCCATGAGGCTGAAGCAATCTCCATACCAGTTGACCCTACATCCTGCTGCTGACCTCTCCATGACCCCTTGGTGGTCACACACCAGAGAGGAGGTGTGGGCAAAACCCATGTTATGACCCAATTCATGTGCCATGTAAGATTTCACACCTATAGCAACAGCAGCAGCAGGTTCTTATGGAGTAGATTGTAACAATGCAATAACGTACAAATGTGGGCATCATCTGGAACCTAATGCATGAGATAGACCACTGCCTGCGCCAAGACTCCAATCAAATTCTTAGCAGGTAAACATGGAAACGCACGTGTGCTTCTCTTCAACCGCCTACTTGAAAGACTCTGATCTCCACTTCTCCTCTGGGTTTCTGAGTCTCTCCCCCTGTTTTTGACCTCCGTTTGGTCCCATCTACACGTCCCCACTCCTTGTCCATGCGCTGCCTACTCTCTGCTTCTCCCCCTCTCCCCACCACCACCCAGACCCACCTTCCCTCCTCCCTCCCCCCTTCCCTAAGCTTCCCCTCCCCCTACCCCCCCTCCTCCCCCGCATTTACCTGCAGATGCAGCTGCCCAGTCACTCCCTGGCCACTTAGTCATAGGCACTGCCAGCCCCACCTCAGTAGGTACTACCTTAGGACCATCACACCCTAGCTGCTGACCCCAACCATAATAACAAGTTCCACAACCACAACCCTGAAACAACAACAGCAGCACCAGCACCAGCAGCACATGTATCAGTTTTGTGGAGGTGGAAAAAACAAAGAAAGGATACTACGGCAATTGCGACAGGCATGCCATGATGAAACAAGAGCCGCAGGTGAGGGTGGGATATGCTGCAGCATCGTCGTCTTAGTTCTCAGTATCCGTTTCTCTCAACACACTCTTAACAAACCAGTTGGGGTCATGTGGCAGGTGCTGCACGGCCCGAAAGCTGTGCAGTGATCTATCTCAGATATGCTGCAGCATGGCTTCAGTACCTAACACCATCGCCCCCACTGATAGCATTAGGATGAGCAACAGTGGCAAGAGAATTGACATGAAGGCAGAACAAAGTGTGCGCGGCATCAAAATGGGGGTGGGGTGGGGGGCGGGGCACGCCTCGGAAGAGAGATGAAGGTGAGCACTACTAGCATCAGGACAACGAATAGAGGCTCCTAATAACCGCGACAGAGAGAAACAACAATCATACATCCAAACACTGCATATGCCTGCTTGTGTGCAGGAAATATATGGGCAGCCCAACATGGGTCAAGAATGCTCGCCTGCCAGCAATTGTATCCAAAAGAGACGGATCCAGTCAGCAACATCAGGTATGTCTTGTCTCTGTCCCGTTGTCCCACCCAGCAGAGCTCCAAGGTTCTCATCACTCCCACCCTCTCAACACTACTGTACCAAGCATCCCACGCCCTTTCCCTTCTGGGCTTGGCAACCCCTATCATGTCCGTGGCCCCTCTCTAGTTGCTTCGTCATCAGCTTCCCCTGCAGTGGGTTTCCCCTCCTTCCTTTAACGCCCTGTTCCTGCTCCCCTCCCCTCCCCCTCCCTCCCTCCTTCCCGCCCCTCCCTCCCCACCTTCCCCGTCCTCGCCTTCTCCTCCCTCCCCCCTTCCCCCCCCTCCCCCCCTCCTGCCCCCCTCCCCCTCCCAACCTCCCACCCCCCCCCCCCTTCCCCTCCCCACCTTCCACCCCTCCTCCCCACTCACCCCAGCCAGGCCAGACCCCTCCGGACAGGTATCCGTGCACACCTCCCCTGGCTTGCACGCATTATCACAAATGAACTTCGCCACTGGTGCTGCCCCTGGTTTCGGTCCGGTGGGTGAGTACAGTGCCATGCACCCATAGTGCAAGTGCGCTGTGAAGTTCAACCCCAGCTGCCTCCTAGCTTCTTCACACCAATTGATGCAGGCACCATTGGGTGTTAACCTCTGCCGGTCCAAGGTGACCCAGCCGTATACGTCAATGCGGGCCGAGTAAGTGCTGTCGGTTTCGTTTGTGCCGAAAGTGATCTGACCCCCAGACATATCGTAGAAGGCCTGCAATGAAAGGCATGCACAGTTGCCAGGAGGGTTAAACAAAGCTTGTCGCATTCATTGGGCTAACATACCTTTACATTTTGTGACATGCCATAGCAAAAGGATGCCATAGGCCCGCACCTACGGACAATTGGGCATACCTAAAGACAACCAGACACACACATGCACAGCACAAGGATATAATGCTAAAGGACACCAGCCAAGCTTCCACTTGCCAATTGTTGCTGAAATGTACAATAGCCAGCAGAGACGTGTGCCAACGCCATAAACCTTCCAATCTCGCAAGAGACCATCATCTGAGAGTAGCAGCTAAAATAATGCATCTCCTGGTTATACTGAACTCTTACATGACTGGTATGGAGACACATGTTTGCAGCAGCCACCCCAACTCCCCCTTCACACCTGTCCCCTGCTCACCCTATTTATAGAAGCCTTGCCATCGCACTCATCCGTGAAGGTCCTTTCAAACACGCTAGGTGGGTACTTGTCTGGTATCTGTTCATACCTTGCCCCTCCCCACTCGCAATCACAATCAGCATAAGCCGCTTCAAAGGGGTCAATGTGAGAACAGCAGTCCTCTTTCCGTGGATAGTACTCCCTCGTCCACCTAATCAGCAACATTGCAAACGGCCGAGCTTTGGTCCCTTTCAGCGTGAAGTTTGTAGTGCAGTTATTATAATCGAGAAGTTCACCGGAACCCTCTACCATGAACTGCCGCCGGCTGCCGAAGGGGTCTCCTGCACCTCTGAATGGTACAGATGTGCACACACTGCTGCCCCCACCCGCTGCTAACGTAGTATCTTCCCATGCTGCAAAGTTTCTTGTTTGCTGGAGAGCTCCTCTAGCAATGATACCAGCTAGCGCAGCGTCTGCTACAACTTCACTGCTGCTGCTGCCTGTATCTCCCACTGATTGCATCTCCATGGGCTCCCTAGCACCCATAGCCGTAAGCAAATCAGTGAGGTACTCTGGATACGATTTCATCGGCACTACTTGCGGATTGCTCAAACCATTCTGCGGTTTTGCAGTAGCGGCACCAAGGCCTGGAATAGCTCCAACCCCAGAGGGTGTTACTGCTGCTGGTGCTGCTAGGTCATCAGTTCCAGGTTCTTCTGGATCTGCTGCTATGTCCCCTCCTGCATCAGCTGCTGGGTCTGGTGTACCGGGGGGTCGAACTCTTGCTGTACTGCCTGACGTTGCATTAGAGGGGACCCCAGCACCTGCAGCTGGAGTGCCATTTGCAGGGACTCCTGGAGTGGCACCTGGTGTCACTCCTGGGGAGGTCCCTTGGGCACCAGGTACCGGGGTCAGTGGTGCCGGGGTCTTGGGTGGGGGTATTGGTACAGGGGCAGCAGCACCAGCTGCTGCAGGTGTGGCACCTGGTGTGGTGGGGGTCGCCCCAGGTGTGGGGGTGGTCGGAGTTACCCCTGGGATAGTAGGAGGTATTCCTGTGGTGGTAGGAGTGACACCTGGGGGAGCTGTGGGAATGGGAGCGGGGGCTGCTGGGGTGACGCTGACAGGAGGTTTAGTGGATGGGGTGGTGCTAGTATTGGGAGCTCCCAGTGTAACTCCTACGGGGGTCTGCACTTCAGTCCCTGGGACTGGTAGGGTGTCGGATGCCGGGATCAAACGGCCCTGTCCATATGTTATCTCTAGCAGTAGGCTAAAAAGCAGGAAAGCTCGCAACCACGCCTTCATTGCGCTAATCTCCTGCAAAGCGCGAGGAGGGGAGTTAGCCGACAGACCAACATGTTGGACCCACTGCTAATGTCAGTTCATTGCGCTTCAAGGGAGAGTTGTCGATGATACTCTTACGCAGCTTGTTAGCAAGACCTCGAAGTCTTGCGGGCTGTGCCCTCATGGAGAGGGATCCAGTGTGCTAATACATCCAGCATAGAGACAATGCATGCAGGCGATACGCACCTCGGGCTCCTTAACAAGCTCCCCCTGGCCTGAGAGAAATGTAGTCTACGAGCGAGGGTGCAACGTCTCCATGGAACTACCGGTTGCGCAGTTAGAGCAGCTATGTCCGTACGGTTTTCAAAATACGGAAACTATAATCCAAGCCAACGTCCTATAAAGAAGGAGAACTTCTAAGTGGGGGTGTCCGGCAGATGGGTGATTTGCTCTTGATACCTGTCAGTTCAGCTCAGAATGTATTTGTCGTTTTTGCCTAGCGGCAAACCTTGGCTGTCGAGGGAGCTCACAGCTTAAGTTTACTCGGCAGACACACCTGGCCACTTGGCTGGTGTGCGGTGAAGGCTGAAAGTGAAGTGAGGTGAGAGGCCCAAAGCCATCGCGTCAATCTGATCGGATGTGTCAGCGGCACGTGGTAGCCATCCTTCCTTATGTGTAGCAGTGCGGAACAGGAAGGCGCTTGCACTGGCCTCCAGTGCGCGGGGCTGCTGAATGTGCCTCGTTTGGCATTGTCACCGCGTCGGAAAAGAGCGCCCCCGGTTGTTCTCTCAGGCTTGCATACATTTTGGTATGAGCACACTGTCAAGCGCGTACTTCTTTGTTATTGGGGCTTCCGCAACAGCCACCCCATACCCATGAGGCAGTTGGCGGAAGCTCCGGGCGCGTTCATGCCTTAATACTGGTTTCAAGGCACTCAGACGGCGTTCGCTGTACTCCCTATGTCTGGTACCGTACAACCATGTGTGCTTTCTCGGCCCCACAGCTCGTCACGACTGTGAGCATGTTAGACCTGATCCAGTCATTCCCCGCAAAGGATTTTCCGTACTACCGAGACTTTCGCGAAGTCTCGAGACGATTCAATTTCCGCTGCGTCTATCTGCTTATTCTTGGCTGATACATGCACGATCGTGTGCCAATAGTGTTCAGTTTTACGGAGATAGTTGGCATGGAGTGCTGTATGCAAGGTCAGGGCAGGCGTACAGGGGTACCGCCCTTGAGGCCGCATGGGCATCGCACAGAGGACGCTCGCCGAGTCCATGTATGGCAACAACCTCCCAAATTGTCTGTTTGGTTTGTGAAGGGTCAGATTCGATTAATAGCATGCTCCTAGCAAGGGATTTCCAGCAGCGCATGGGCAAACAACCGCAGCAGCGAGGGCTCTAGGGCTTAGGGTCTAGGGTTCAGGCTGGATATCCATTGGATATCCCTGGATAACAGGCAGTCTTCTGCCATGCATGGAGGCTGGAGCGCTGCTATAACCTCTGGAATCATAGAAGACTAGATCATGCGTATCTCAAGTCCCCCAGCTGGTCATAGCAGTGCCATTGCATGCTTTTGGCGGGCACCTCAGGTCGAAACTGTAGCCTTGAACATATATGTGTACGATCGCATATAACATGAAGCATATAAGTGTTGACAATGCTACCGGCACTCATTCATGGCATGATCAGGTCAGCTCTGCAAAATTCTCTCAAGCATGCGGTCTGACCTGCCGACCGAGGCGCCCAGCAAACTCCCTCAGGTGCAGTCCAGGCACAGTGGAGCCTGCTTCGACTTCGTATTTGCAATTAACGCGGTATGGACGCTAGCTGGATGCAGAAAGGCGCTTGTTAGGGACTAGTACGGTTAAAGCTATGCGACAAAAGTCTGGATACTTGTACACTCGGCAAAGAACAGAACAGACTGTTTTTCACTGGTGAAATAGAACGTTGTTATCAATGGCCCTGATACTGTGACCCATTACAAGGTACAGGTGTCACTCGTGGGTCTCCAAAGGCAGCACCTGCACTCAGCTCTTCGCAGACTGCCTAATAAACAAACAGAATTTAAGGTCCGGCTGCACACAGAGCAGCTGAGTCGAATCGACTATCCACACCTGGGTCCAACCACGTTTCCCTACTCCACGGGACAATGAATCACCACATAATCGGAAACAAGCAACAACACATGTCAGCTGCAAACCAGACAACGCAAACCAGACATCGCATGTCATTTCCAAGAGTCACCAACTGGTGAAAGGAAAACAAGTAGTCCCCTTCTGATAGATCTTCCTGTAGCTAACACACCAATGGTGCCTGAACCCAGAGTCTCTGCAAAATTCCCATCACACACACACACAAGGTCCATACATTAATGCAGTGAGAATTTAATCACCACGGGCGGCTATTACCATTGCCAATGACAGAACTTGATGAGCTGCCATCAGATCCGTCTGCTGCGCTAAGAAACCAAACACAAAAGAGATCAGGCATGCGTATAACAAGAACAGATGTCTCTATTGCCAAAATTAATGGACGTTCAGTAGTGCTCAGGACGGAACAACATAAAACAAACGAACAGCTGGGACCCCAGGGTCGGCAGTGCCATGAAGAAAATACCGTAGTGCAGACATTCCCAACAGTATCCACCCTGTGACCTAGTGCCAGCACATAAACACAAGCAACAGCTTTGGAAGGCAAATGTGAGGCCCTCACTAGAGACCAGGAAAATCCAAGTGGTGCACCAGTTCCGCCCCAACCCCCGTGAAATTGCTTTTTCAAAACACAAGGCCACCTCTCCTTGCCCACCAAAACGATACATGCCAGGATCTATTACCAGTAGTTGCCAACGGGGATGTTAATCTTTGCATTTTGGCACTCAGTGGCAGTATACCTGCACTGGCCATGCTACTGTGCCCATCACCTGCTCATGATCTCCAAATGTATTACAATTGCTACTTCTCCACTTCGTCCAATGTGCCTTGTCACATCCTTTGGCACTTTTCTTTGGTCCGCTGTGTCCCCCCTGGCTAACAACACCAAAGCTAGAAGGCACTCAATTCACCTCTAAGGAAAGACCACCACAAGTTTGAAGCTGAAGGATTATGTTTCAGAATTACTCAAAGTCTGTGCTGCTGAAAAAGCAGTGAACCACCCATACCACTCAATGCCTCGTGAAGCCCAAGCATGCCCCCGGTTGGAGTCATGCTTGGGTGCCCAAGCATGACCCCGGTTGGAGTCATGCTTGGGTGCTGCACGGCCCAGAGGGCAGTGCAGTGGTCTCTCTTAAATCAATGCCTCGTGAAGTGCATGAATCATGCATTTCCATTTCAGGCAGTTGCAGATGCGTAATGTATCACACAATGCCTGTGCACCTGACATCGCCACCCCATATACCTGTCAACAGATGCTAGCACCTATTTTCAAAATTGCCCCAAGGACCCCCTCTCAGACATCCTTCTCACCAAGATGACTATGCTGGTACCTGAGCTGTACAGCCAGCTGCTGAAACTGCAATCGCAGCCTCCATCTCCCTTATGTTAGCTGCTGCAGCATTCAAGCCTTTTCCAGCGGTGCCCCAGCCCCTGCAGATCCCAAACTAGCGTTTCTGCGATGCCCCCTCATGACCAACTGCTGCACTGAAGACAGAGCAGAAGCACGCCACTCTTTACCACCCACCTTACCCCCACTTTCTCCACCACTTCCAGTGCTACATGCATCTCCGTTATCTCCGAGCACCCCATGCCCTCCTGCTGCCCCACTCACAGCTCCGGCAGCAGATGGAGTACCCTGTTGCTGGCTCCCAATAAAGCCATGGCCACTGCTGCTCGGCACTGCTGCTTTGCTTGCTGGACTTCCACCCCCAACTCCTGCCACAGCTATGCTGTTCCCAGCTGCAGAAGTAGTCTCTACCTCTCCTCCCACCTGGCTCCCTGTGCTCCTGAGCCGCCTGTGCCCCTTGCTCCCAGAAATGCCGTCACCACCATGGTGGCTGCTACCACCACCACCTCCCCCAGCACCTCCTCCATGCTGCTGCTGCTGATATTGCTTCCCACCTCCCACCCCACCCCCTGTCCCCCCAGATCCCAAACTCGCCCCAGAGCCATCCCCAGAGGACTTGCCCCTCCCATTGCTGCCAATGCTACCATTCTCCTCCCCTGTAGAACTTGTGCTAGTCCCTGTCCCCTCCTGCTGCAAAGCCGCCTCCAAGTGCAACTGATCAACACAGGAAGATGGCCGAGCTACCTTTGCTTGGCTGCTCCGTTTCTGTGAGCTGCGAGCAGCAAGCGCAGCGGCATGTGCGCGCGAGATATACGCAGAGGCTGACAGCTTGCTACCGCTGGGTGGTGTGCCAATGCCTGCATGTGATGATGTTGCGGAGGCTGAGTGTGGCTGCTGACCAATTGGCACCTCACCTGCAGAGAGCAGTACATTTCAATAACCACTGAAAGATGCCAACAAGTGCTGAGATCACACTGGATGCGAGCCACAGACTGGGACATGCATCACAATAGCACAGCAATGCGGATTACATCCGTTGCGGGCATAGTCCACATATCATTTTGATCTGAGCATCCATAGCATGATCATAGTCATTCTGTGAGATCAACTTTAGATTTTACCCTGGACATGAGAGACGATATGCAATAACTCAGGTTGAAGCCAGGCTGGTACAGCATATCCACCAGCGCAATTTGATCACACATAGAACTATATTTGGCTGGTAGTTTCAACTACTAAGACGCAATAGACCCCCCAAGGAGGTTCACAACCCCACTGCAGCAGATACCCGACATTCTAGCATGACTCTGCTTAATCAGCTTGCCACTGATCACTCACCACTGCCGCCTGGTGTTAGCAGCCATGTCCCCCGTCCAGCATCGCTGCTGCTGCTTGTCCTCCTATGTGTGCGGGGAACCAGCATGGCACCACTCCCCCTACCACCAGCACCCGACGATGTTAGCAGTGCGCTTACCCCTGCATTCCCAAACTGCCCCGCCCTAAGGCCTGCAACTGCTGCATCACCAAGTACCATCCCAGGGGCTGAGGCGTTCGCTTTCAAGCCTGCACCCTTTCCTACTTCACCATCATGTGGAAGAGCCACAGAGGGAGTGCTGTGGCTATGGCCATGAACAGGAGTCAAATTGGGGCTTAGATTGTGGCTGCCTTTACGGTCATGATGCACCGGGACATTGGGGGTAAGGGCTTCTGGCTGATTGGTGCCACGGTTACTCAAGGGTGTAACCTGCCGACTGGCGTGCTGTTGAGATACTTGCCTTGGTGATGCTGGCTGCTGCTGCTGCTGGAACAAACGAGCCATGCTGTTGCCATTTGCCGCTGTGGGTGTCCCTACAGGGCTAGTCATCTGTGAGCGTGGGACTGTGTTGAGAAGGTCACCATCTGTAGAGTTGCTTGACCTGCAACACCATCAGAGTAGCCATTCAATCATTCGTGTCATAGACTAGTCTAAAATTTAGATCACTAAAGAGCACAACAGGCTGTGTATAGGAAGAATACATTACAGTTGAGCTCATGACATGGACAGCAGGGAAGCAGACTGGAGCAGGGATCCAATACGTTAGCCCAGGCAGCACCTTCAGATGATCTGCTTCAGTGTGCAAATGAAATGTGGCCAGAGCAATGCAAATGCCCCGCAAGGGACCATATGTACGGGTGTAGTGAACTTCTGAAAGCAAATGCATCGCAACTCTCCTGACAGAACATCTCACCTGCTACGTCTGTGCTTTCCAATGAGCTTCTGCCACGAAGAACCTGAACTCAGAGGCACCCGCACCCCTGCCAGATACTGCCCTGCTGTACTGACTGCACCTCCCAAAAACCCGCTAGAGGCACCAGCACTGTTAGCTGCCGCAGGCCCAGCACCAGCACTGCTGCCGTGTGCGCTGCTAGGTCCGCTTACATGGCCAGTTAAAGCCTGAGAGGCACCTACCCCAGCTCCTGTTGTCGGCAGCTTGGGTAGTGGTGCTGATGGTTTAGGACAGGGTGCCGGGGCTGCTCCTGTCGCTGTCACCTGCTGGTGTTGCTGCTGATGAGATGCTGCCCCAGCAGTACCACTTGCTGCCCCTGCTGCTCCAGTTAGCGCTCTTGGTTTCCCGCTTGCACCACCTGCAGCTGCTTGTCCACCTGCTGCTGCTGCTGCTGGTGCTGGCTGCATGGTTGCTGGCCCCACTCTTGACTGGTAGCCTGGCCGGCCAGCCAATGTATCCCTGAAGCTTGGGTTCCCCGGGTTCTGACTGTTGCCGTAACCCTGCTGCTGCTGCTGCTGGAAGCTTGAAGGGGCATGCAGTGGGCGTGGTAGCAGTGGCAGCTCTTTGCTCGTATCCAGGTGCTTGGCAGAGGTGCAATCCAGTTGGTGCAGCCTGAAGGCACCAATGAGTGATTCTGGGAGCTCCTCGGGTGTCTGCCCCTCCAAGAGAAAGCCAAGATCAATAACCAGGGTCTTGGTGGCCCCGCGAACCATGCCTGCACCACAGAAAACAAGCCTTAGACATGACCCCAATTCCTTCTAAACATCCGGTTATAGTGTCCTCTTTAGATGGTAAAGGGCTAACCTTGATGTCGTGTCCTGTCATGTTTAAAGGCGTCCACTGTGCCCTTCTGATGAACCAAAAAATCTTGAAGCTTTTACTGTACAAATGCATGCATGCAAACAGCGGAACGTCACTAGCAGTAGTATGAAATTGGATAACAATAGCAGGTGCCATACACATGTTACCACAGGACTAACAGACATGTCCCAATACTTGCCTGTGATGTATGCTGCTGCACTGCTGGAGGTTACGTCCACCGCAGCCTCGATGTAGCGGTCCATCTGGTAGTATGTAGTCTTGAGCTTGGTGCCAACAATCACTGGCACGGTGCCTACGCTTTGCTTGATCACCCAGCTGCCTTCTGCTATCCCTGGTATCAGCTTGAGCATTGAGGTGCGCTCCTGGTCACTGGCATTGAGGAAGCGCCGGAAGGTGTAGTCAAAGGGCTCCCAGTCCCACTTGTCAGGTGCAAAAGCTGCTGCAGGCGATGCTGGAGTGTTCTTACTCTCCGGGCTGCTGCTGTAGCTGCTGCTGGCCCCATCAGCATCAATGGCTCTGCTGCTTTTGGTAGGGTTGCGGCTGCTGCTGCTATGACAGCTGCTTTCAGGCTCAGCCTTGCCATTGCTAGTGCTGCTGGCAACATGGGTGATGGAAGGCGTCCGCTGGAACATCTCCGTGACACTCTGGATCACAGTTGCATTGCTCTGGCTGCGAGCATTAGGGGTGGCTGGCTCCTTGCTGCTGCTGCTACCACCAATTGTGGCTTCCGCTGCGCTGCCTTCAGCAACAACACTTGTGCTGAGTTTAGCGGCAAGAGCACCTGGTGGATCAGCTTGGGGCTCCTTTGCCTGCCTTGACTGCTGCTGCTGCTCCAGGATGCTGGGGTGGTGCTCATTGATGAAGACAGCAACGAGGCTGAGCACTGGGGAACCAGGGATGATGAGGTTCACCACAAAGCTGTAAGCAGCATGGTTCTGCCTGCAGCACAGTAGAGCAAGAAGATTCATAATCTACTACGAAATACCTCAACCTACTAGCAGCATGGGAGATGGAAGAAAATTAGCATGTTTAACAGTACACTTTCCAGTACAATAAATGCACCAGCATACAGAAAGCACTGTAGTCAGACAGAAGAAGCCAGCAATCTGCCCGCCAACATCTCTTGATTACAGAGCACCATCACTATGCAGAAGATACAGAGTAAGATATCCTACTGTTCCCAAACCACAGTGCATAGTGTCTGTCCTTCCCCGTCCCTCACCTGACACAGGGCAGGAACCTGCTGATGTGCTGTGTGGGCTTGTCCGTGACGACCAGCTCCACAGCCCCCAGTACAAATTGACTGTAGCCGGCATCTACCTTGGCCTTATCTTCCAGATAGTTAGGCCCACGCACTTTGAAGGGGCAAGGGGTGCCTGGGGTGTGCAACTCGCTGTAGATCCTGCAGGGAGCAACATTCGACAATTCATTTGATACTCATCCAAGAGGGCTGAACAAGTTGTTTCGGGGTTGCTGGCAGCTCCCAGCCATACACTGGGAGCTTTGGCAATGGACGAGCAGGCCATGCAGACACCAAAGAGGTGGTTTTAGTAGCAGGGATGGTTGCCACTATATGGCCAAACGGTGGCAGGCCTAGGCCTACCCAAAAGTGATAACAGACAACAAGCAGGGATGCATTGAAAGTAGTAAGGGCACAAAGTGCATGTTTTCAACGGCAGGCGACAGCCATTGCTTACTTGGGGTTCAGTGTGGCAAGCTTAGCCACGGGACCATTCGGCCCGCCCTCATAGTAGTCTGCTGTGATCCCTTGGGTAGGTATGGCTGATGCCTCACCAGCTTCAGGCGCAGAAACAGCCCCTGCAAAGTGGCAGCGCACAAGAACCGCTCAAGCAGCTTTTGCTGGAGGATTTGTCCCATAGCATATGCTGCTATGGACTTGAAGGAAGGTCGAAAATCGCCCTTGACTAAAGCCCTGCGCCTCAACAACTTCAAATGCACCAGACACAAAATAACCAATGATGAGCCACTCATAAGCAGAGAGGCCTATGGTGATTAACTCGCCTGTAGACCGCTACTCCACAACAACAGCTAAAAGTGTGCCCATACCATGCGCTTTGGAAGAGGTAAGACCCCGCCACAGAGCCCATGGGCCCACAGCGGGACACACCAGAAACACCTTACCTTTCCGCTTGCTGCGTGTGCGAGTCATCCGTGTGCGCATCTTCCCAAGCGCCATCCCACCCTCACCGCTTCCCGGGTAACCTTCCCTGGCACGTGTCACTGAGATTCCTGAAAGCAAGGCCCTAGTACCCTCGGCACCATTAGCCGCTGCAGCGGAAGCTGTAGCAGTAGCATCCCCGGGGCATGTATCCCCTTGCTGCCTCTCGAAGCCCTCCCACTGCATCCCCTCTTCTTCTTCCTGCTGCTGCTCCTCCTGAAGCTGCTGCTGCCGCCGTGCGCGCCTGCGCCGCTGCCCAACCGCCACATCCTGTGATGTAGAACCCAGCATGGTGAAAGGCTGCACCAGGAAGCGCCGCTGCTCCACTTCATCTTTGACTAAAATTACTGCCATGAGCATGCGTTCGACGTAGGCGTCCACCCAGCCAAAGGCATCAGCAATGGGCTTGAACCAGCTGTCTTCGCCACAACTGCCCCCTAAGTCCACCTGCAAGCACCATATTAGCTCAATATCAATGTTGTCCGTATACTATGCACCACAACAGGGAGCTTGGCAGTGCACCTGCAATGCATATGCAGTGCCTTCAAAGCTATATCCTTGCCCAGTATCATATAGGTCGGCCTGCAGGTCGTAGAGCTGGGGGACACGCACAGGATCCTGCAGTATTTAGACAATGAGCATCTGCAAAAAACAAACTGAAGCGTACAATGTTCCTACGTGCAAGTGTCCTTATCACTTGCAGCTACACCAGCACTAGGCCCAGCTTATCTTACCTTCAGAATGCAGGTCACCAAGCACTCTGGAGAGTTTCCCCCACTGCAGTCCTCCCTAGGAGAGATGGTATAGCCGCCCCGCACACTTGCCCTCACAGGTTGGTACCAGTGCCAAGTGGGGAACCAGCTCTTGGCCCATTCTCCCCAGCTCCTGCTGCTAATACTGGTGGTGCCAGCCCCGCCTCTCGCAAGCTTTCCATCTGCTGACAGCTGCCCTTGCCCATGCTTCCCCCTCTCAATGGGACTGCTCACATTACCAGTCGGTGAAGGCAACCCAGGCCTGTTGCTGCTGCCCCACCAGCTACCAAGCATCCACCTCCCCAAGGTATTGCTTCCACCGCTGCTGTCCCATGTGCTGCTGTTGATAGCAGCAACCCCAACACTGGCAGCTGCAGCAGCAGTGGCTGCTCCATGGGTTGTAAGCGAGCGGGAGCGCCGAGTGGGGTTGGTATGAGCTGGCTCGCAGCTGGCAAACAGAATGACATCCACCCCTGTGTCCTCCCGCTTAAAGACCCGTTCGACCACCACTTCACGTGGAGCACATAGGCGGCGTACCATCCCAGTAGCTTCTACATGAATGCGAACCACCTGCAAAAAGGCATGTATTGCGTACACTGATTTCTAGTCTATAGGCAATAATTGGCTGTTAAAGTTCACATGAGCCAACACCGGGATAGCGGTACTGCTTCTTGGCCCCAGTGTTGACCTTCCAATGAAGCAGTAGACAGCAAGCTATGCTGCCCAAAGCAGTACCAACAATTTTTACTTGCACACTCCCATAAGCAGCATTCAAACTATGCAGCGGTTGCCAGCACGGCCTCAACGATGGCTTTGCGCATGACCATGCAGGGAAAAACATCTAACTGCAAGGTGAAATTCCCAAAGGGGAAGGAGTTTGCTGCTCTTACTGCATCTTCTGGGTTCCTGGCGAAGGTGCTAGCAGGACCTCGAGGCGCAAGAAATGCCCTTGGCTCTCACCTGCCTCTCTTCTGCATCCTCCAAGAGCTCAATGCGTGAGGCTGGACCCAGGATGGTTGTGTGGGAGCTAAGGTCCATGAGGACAGACAAGCACTCATCTGGAGAGCCACGCACAATGGATGAAGCCATGTACTCGCCACCCGGTCCAGTGCTGCTGCTGCCACCTTCGTTATGGTGGTAGATGGCCACCCCATTGGTATGCCGGTAGGGCACCCAGCGCTGCTCCTCATAGTACTCATCCTCATCACTGGCACCCTCAGCATCACTGTAGTCCTGCAGGATCATACATGCCACCAGCTTTTGCTGCCTTATACTTTCCCGTGGTACCCAGTTTTCTAAATCCAAACTAGCAGCACATGAATATGTCCTCTAAGTATGCAGAATCTGAAACAAGCTCCATATGGTGTGTGAGCACCAGGACCGCTACAGGAGGACAACCCGGTGCAAAGAACAGCTTCCGGCCAAGGAAGGCATTCTTATGCAGCTTAGTATGATTATCCCTCACGTGTTTTCACTGTAAGCAGCTCACATCATGCAACCAATCTCAGTCAAGCTTACCTCATACTCATCATCGCTTTCATCATGGTTGTAATTAAAGCCATTCTGACCGTGCATGGCTTGGTCGCCATGGCCATTTGTGGTGTCTGTGTCTTTGCCTGCGCAGGATCCAGAACAAGAGTAAACTTGACATGCACAGCACAGGACAGTGTTTATCATAAGAACGCCTCACTTCAGATCCCCAACATGTCATTGGAGGAGCAAACATACTTGCAGTAACATGACTGCCTCTGGCTGCAGTCTCCACTGCTTCTTCAATCCCAGAAGACCCTTGGTCACTGTCAAGCTGGCAGTTAACCCCTGTCCCATCCACTGAGCCGACACCTGGCACCCCTCTTTGTGGGACGGCAGAATGTCCAGCCTACGTACCATGCGGAAAGGCAGATCGCCTGCTGTTAGCTTGCCACTCATCCAGAGATGTGGTGACCTGCACATGGTCCTGCAGACATAGGAGTTGGAATGCCATGATTCAATGCCAGAGACCGGTGATTGGCATGATGCCGGCCTCCATCCACAGCTAAGCACATCTCAAATCTGCGCATGCATCTCTGGGCACAGTCTTGATGCTAAGCATCCATCAGCAACCACCCTGGACCAGTTTCAATTAGCATAACATCATGCACAAGGCCCATCTATTGGCCAGAGCTGCAACAGAGACCTGTAAGCTGGTAGTTCTGAACATATGCATATGGATGTGGTACAGAGTGGGGCACTTAGCTAGTTGTACAGCCAACTGTACCTGGGAGGCCTTCCGTCCCACAATGGCATGGACTAGGTGCGATGGTAGGCGCAGAATCTCCTCCAGGGAGGAAGACTTGTTGCTGGGAGACACCAGCTCTTCACCGCCTCCAGCACTCCTCTGCCACGTAAACAAAAGAGCAGCTAGGTTGGCAGTTGTCTACTTGATTGTGCGAATTCACAGACGCTATATGCAGGGCACCTACCATTGCATGACATATTTCACCATCATACACAAAAGGCTGCAAGCTGAGTTGTCTGCTACTGCCTCTTGATGGAGCCTAAAGACAAGAGGATAGAGCACATGCGATTGTCGCTGCAAAGGGAGAACATGCCCAATGTCGTTGCCAACTTTTTGTCGCTGACCCAATCCATAGGATCCTGCTCATCATGGATGTTGCTTGCCTCTTGTAGTAACCGCGCAGTAGGATCCTAATGGATGGCTAAGCTACTGCTCCTGCTGCTTGGTCCCCTGTTTCGCAACCTGCCATGGATCCTCCTGCAACTGCCAGCTGAATATCTGCTGCATGCTTGGCGGTGCTCCTCACCTGCCTTACCCGCAGCCACGAGATCTGCTGCTGCACAAGGTTGTGCCATGTGGTTGCCTCTTCCAAAGTCTCCCAGCCCAGTGTAAGGGGGGTGTAACCCTTAGTAGCAACCCAACTAGTTGGCCACGTTATGGAGAAGCAATACTGCGAAACACCACAACATCATCCTCGTCATGCTTACAGCTCTCAAAGCAAGGTGAAATGCCACTGAAGCAAGGTTTAGCTGGGCCACAGCTGGCCTGTCTGTTTTGTTAGTAGCATACACTACAATACCTCCTGATGGGAAGGCTGTCCAAGCTCTTGGACTGCTGTTCCTGCACCTCACCTTTGGAGCCAGGAGCAACTGAGGTGCATGGATACAGATCTGGTCATGTAAGCTTCCAAATGATGTGCATGGACGCATTGTCTGTACTCTGCCCAAACATGCTGGATATAATCCCTGTCCATGAATGTGGTCCCTCCTAACGGTGCCTGATGGTAGCTACAGCTGACAGTAGTTAATCCGGCCAAGCTACACATCGTATGCAGACACTAAAGATATGAACACGTTGAGTGCTCAGCCGCAATCAGTGATATCGAGTACTCATGGGGTGTTTGCATCATGTCTTTGTGGACATACCAGGTTCACAACTTCTCCTTGGCCTCGAACAGTTGCTGTCACTGTCCAGGTCCGTGGAGGACGAACTGTCCGCCTGCACTTTGTCAACTCATCTACATACTCCGGCTCCAGTTTACAACCCCTGTCCAGCTGCCATCCTTTCTCCCCAGAATCCTTGCCGGTTGAGTGGTAGGTTGCCAACCGGTCCCGATACAACTTCAACCTCCGCTTGACCACAAGCTCGGTAAACCTTGTTGACTTGTAAACGTAGCACTCAGACAAGGGCTCGTCCCAATTGGCGGGATCAGGGCTTTCCGGACGGCCAGTATGAGAAACTGCCATCGTTCCTACATGCCGTGAAGTGAGGAACACCGAAGCCAAACAAAATCACGTGAATGCTCTGCACATATACGTAAAGCTTTCACAAATGCATGAGCTGACACAAACTGCAAACAGGTCTGTGCGACGTTATTCTATCAGCTTCGGGGTCGCCCATGCAGTTGTAACGCGTCCTATGAAGGTCTCTGAAGGTGCGAACAGTCATACCGCACCATCCCCATAGCAATACATATCTTCAAGATTGAAAATAGGCAGAAAGCACAGCTTGAAGTGAGGCTTGCAATCGAATGCCGAGGTCAAGTGGTGACTCAGTCACACCAGGAAGTCAATCACCAACGAGAAGCCAGAAGAGGACAAAATGAAGAATCTTGCCTTCCCATCTCAACGTACGGTTTGCATGCATGTGCGCGATGCAAGTTTGGCCGGACTAGAGTGCCAAACGCGTTCAACATGTTGCACCATAGCAACTGCTGTTGGTCCCTCTCGCGTTCGTCAGGACCCTCGTATGGAACAGTAAGGAAGAGTGTAAAGGTATGCTCTGGATGATGTGCTGGCTGCCTTAGAGCGCCTTGGGGGCACCTTGGACGGGTCGCTGCAACTGAACTTTCGACAGTTCCATCGCAGTAATCGTCGTGCCACAGCTCAAAGCAGGGGGAGCAGTACCTGTGTGAGTTGACTAACTTGCCACAACTTCAGCATGCTAGAACTAGTTAGGCAGATGCATTGGCATAACGGGGTTCGAGGAAAGGCAGGAGCAAGGATATCACTGGGCAGCAGGCATGGATCTAATGAGACAGGGCACATTAATTGGACAATAGGCACGTAAAAGAACAGGTCAATCTATGCATATGCAATCGGTCGCGCCCTCTGTGGAGGCAACAGCCAGAGTGACCAGCCAGAAACATAAGGAGTGAGTAGGTGTGAGCGCCACGAGCAGCTTTGCATCCTGCAGCCGACAGCCTGCACGACAACCGCAGTTTTTCGAAAAGTACAAGTCAACTTGGGCGCCCAACTGTCAAACTATTGCACCCCACTGACCAGCATGCTCCATTATGGGCGCCTGGATGGACCAGATCAAACTTTGATTTGTGCAGTTTTCTTCTGTAGCTGAATTCTAACGCGTTGATTACTAACCCTGTATCTTCCGTAGGTGGATGTTCTGGCCCATGTACACACACATGAGCTCATTGAGAAGCGTGTTAGGGTCATGGAGCTGGAAGCTGAGCAGATTGCGGTATGTCTACCATAGAGCCTTGCAGTAGTCAACATGCTCCCGAAGCATGGTAAAACTGCTACGTCTGGGTGTGTTGCAGGGCCTTTGCAAACGAGCAGAGAAGCAGTACAATCAAGTCAACCAGGTATGCGGTTGTATGGCAGGGGAAAAACTCCTTATGACTGAAGGCAAACATTGTATCTTATCGTACTTGTGTTATTGTGTTTTTCTTGAAAGGTAGCAAGCAAATGATATCCACGAGAAGATCATAGCCTTGCAAATGCCACCACAGCAGCTGACTCCGGCCTCATGTTTGCCATGGGATATCCCCAGCTTGTACAGGATGTCCTGGTAGATGAGTACCAGAGGATCATCAAGGCCAGAGCGCTTTACATGCGACAGGAGGATACGTCCCGTGAGGCAGCTGCTTTAATGGAGTTTGCAAGCCAGCACCAAAACTCAAGCTTGCAGGTATGCGAACATGGGAAGACCGGCCTGGATCTGACTTCCTCGAAATATAGTTATCTTAATCACTGAAGCTGGGCTGTATAGTCCAAGCTGTTTTCTGGAGATGGCTTGCATTACAGAGAATGGTATGGACATGCCAACTCTGCGCCCAGTGCATGACAGGTTGCAGACACATGCATGGTTGCAAGCGATTGTCTTAGGCTGAGACATTTTCCTGCATACCTTGCCTTGCAGTATGCTGTGAGAAACACCCAGCCGGAGGTGTCTGTTCAGCTGGTTGCCGAAGCACTGGAAGCAGAAGCTGAACGCTTGAGAACACAGATCATTGCCATGAGAAGGAGACGACTTGAGGTAAGCAAGTAGGAAGGATCACTCAAGACGTCAATTGCTTCAACTATGGTACTGGTGATCCTTTCGCTTGGTACGGCCGCAGCCACAGACCTTCAGCTTGTATCCACCCGGCAAGCCATTTCTATATGCACCTATCCTGGACACATCCAGAGACTTTGCCATAGCATGCTCCTTATCTGTAGCATGTACCCTATCGCAAGTTTGTAGAGATCTTGCCAGCACACTCATGTCAATAATGAGCAGAAGCTTATGCTAAAGATGTGCTATACTGCATTGTCAGTTGCTCCATGGTCCACAATCGGCCAGCTAGCTGGACGTAAGCACCTTCACTTGTATGCCTGTTTGCTTTGTTTGCATTGCAGATGAGCTTCAGCATGCAAGTGGAGCCCAGCACCAGTGCGGACTCCGATGTGCTCTACCAACAAGCCTTGAAGCGGGTATGTCGTGACTATTTATCAATGAAGTCCAGAGTGTAGAAAAACCAATGCCTTACATGATCAGACAACTCTCATTGCGAAGCAGTGTCACTGGCCAGGGGATAGCTGTGTATGTGTGTGAGCTTGCTGTGCTTATCACACTGTGATGCTGCTGCTTTCTAAACCAAGCACCAACGCCCAGGGGTCTCGTTTTTTACTTGTACTGAAGCTGCTTTGTTCGTAAGTCTTCTTCAACTGCATACTGCAGGTGTGTGATGTACGGCGGTGCAACAAGCAGATGTATGCAGAGATGATCCTCCAGTCAGCACGCCAGGCATCCAAGCACAAGATTCGTATGAAGGTGGTGCAGGCATTGCCCAAGGTCATGTGCTGGGACACAACTATTGCCAGCAGCAAGGTGAGGATCACTGCCGCTTTTGAGTGAAACATTGAATGGTGTGCACACGTGTGTTAGGGACATTCTCTTCAACAGCAAATGGCATGAGTGAACTTGCAGCATACTATCATCTTACTTGCGAGGCAGAAGCCTCCTAATCATTGTGTACTCTGCAAGGGTCAACCCTCTCAGTCATAATGTATGTGAGTAAAACTCTCCGGGGTTGCTGCAAACATTTCAGGCTGTTACACCTGCTGCTTGCAGGCAGACACATCCACAGTTTACATGGCATGCCCTCCTTCCAAGGAGACAGAGCAATGCATGCGGCTGGAGGCAGCTCTTGCAGTGGTGAAGAGCTTGCAAAGGGAGCACCAAGATGAGCTGGTCATGTTTAACAAGGTCAGTTTCTGGCAACAGTCACATATGCATTGCTGCTCCTGCTCTAGCGCAATGGATCTTGCAACTCATTACTATTGCCTCCAGGACAATGGTGCCGTGGTGAAGGCTGTTCTCCTTGCTTATGTCCAGATTTTGGGCTGTGGGGGGTACTGGTACCTTGCTTCCTGGACATGGAGACATGTTTGGGTCGCAAATATGCTCTTAGAAATGGACCCACTACCACACACATTGTTACACAGCATCATCATTGGCCTGAAACTCATGGCGTATCCATTCCAGGCCAAAGAAGAGGAGGTGGAACCTGTGTTTGCCTTCATGGACACCCTTGCAGCCCAGCTGTGTGCTTCAGAAGAAGAGCTGGCTTTGCTGCTGGAGGAGATGCAACAGCATGCAGCGGCTGCTCAGCAGCTACGTAGCAGCATCGTTGTTCTGAGCCAAGATGAGACCAGCAACACTGACAGCTGTGACCTGCAGACATAGCTGACAAGGCTGGTGACAGATGAAAGGTGATGTGTCCGCCATTGTGGACAAAGACTGCTGGATTACTGCTGAAAGTCTCAGCTAGCTCATCTGCTGGAGCAGGCTGTACAACACAGCATGCATGCCCATTTGCATTGTGGGTAAGGTGCACTCTGGTGAAAGGCACCTGCAAGTGCCAGCAGGGGTGAAGCAACAACAGAGAAGAATGATATCAAGGGAGTTCTGCGATTAGTTCTGGGATCTGCTGGTAGGCTGTAGAAGAAGACAGATTTCTGGTGATATGTTTTACAGGCTGTGCCTTGTGTGCAGTCTGCCCTGCCCTCTGCAGCTTGCACAGGCAAATAGCTTGAGCTGTCTGTTATGAGCAGCAAAATACAGTTTTTATAACTGACCTTAGTAGGCTAGGGCCTCTGGGAGTAGATGACCATGCTTGTCCCCGTAGCTGCAGCCAGCAGGATGCGTCTTGTGATGTGCACATGCACGCGTCTGGTGTGCCGTGCCAAAGCCTTGCATCCAAGGCTTGTGGCCGTCTTACAATAGGTGGCAAATTGGATATGTTGTCCTGGTGTTCTTCTGGAGGGCAATGCTTTGGTCTAGGCACCGCTTTTGCATCCAGGCAAACCTCTCACACAACTGGAGGGCTCCAGCTGTTCTTGCTATTACTCCTTGGGTATAGAAGCATTGAGCTACAGTGGGCTATTATCTTGTCTGCCGGTGACTGTCCCTTTCGTCGTGTATCTTTTGTCTCCTAGAGTGACTTGACCTGATGGGGTAAATGCGTCATGCATTAACACCCCAATTGCACACTCCTAAAAGCCGCAAGACTGCTGTCCCTGCGACTGGCAGATCATGGCTTGATAATTTGAAAGTGTGAAGTGCTTGCCCAATTTTGGGCAAGCAGTCATAATGGGTGTGTTCCGTTTGCTTGGCTGTCATCTGGGAAGCACGACCTAGCAGCCCTTTGCGGTTGCCACACCTTAAATGTTTGTTGTTGTTGTTGTTGTTCCTCATCAATGCATTTCAGTACACTGTAAACAAACAAACGATCTTTTACGTCCGGGTCCAAGACCGGGAGTCAGACTGACTCATCGGACGGCCTTGCGGCGACGGTGTTGCCCAGTTGATCGGACCGTTAGCCCATCGAACAGACGAATCCATTCTCAAGACAACGCGGATACCTGTAACCTTTTTCTTGAGAGGCCCCGGTTCAAGTACTTGGGAAGTGTGCTTGTGACTGATGGCAGGTTGGATGTGGAGTTGAATATCAGGAGGGGTAAGGCTGTGGGGAGGTTTAAGCAGTTTGAAAAGATGTGGGGTACCAAGCATCTGTCATTGGCTACGAAGGTGAAGTGTTACAAGGCATATGTGTTGCCAATTCTGCTGTTCGGGAGTGAGTGTTGGTCCCTGACCAAAGTGCAATCGCAAAAGCTTGAGCGGGTGCACTCTAGCTGCCTTAGGAGCATCCTGGGGGTCAGGCTGTCAGATCGGCACACCAATGAGCATATCAGGAAATCATGTGGGGTAGCCACCTTGTCAGCATACATCACAGCAAATAGGCTGAGGTGGCTGGGGCATGTGGGCCGCATGGAGGAGGGCAGGTTGCCGCATATTGCGTTGTTCTCTTCATTACATGGTGACATGACGAGGCCAGTGGGTAGGCCTCGCCATACCTGGGAGAAATGCGTGTGTGCAGATCTGAAGGTGCTTGGTCAAGATGAGGGGAGCTGGGAGGCTTCATGTCAGATTAAGAGTGCTTGGAGGAAGAGGTTGTGGGATCTTACGCACCCTTGGGAAAGCCAACGGTTAGTGAGGTGTAGAAGGCGCACTAAGCAAGCTATTGATAAGCATGTGGAGCGCTATGTGGTGCCTTTCAGTGGCTGGGAGGATGGTGGTTCACCAGTACCTAGGTGGTGGGAGCCACCTCCAGCCCCTACTAGGGTGGTGCTTGATCCTGCTGCCTCGCCGCCACCCATGTGTGATGGAAGTGGAGCAGGTTTTGGGTTTTAGTGGTGGTGTTTGCTTCCCCTTGGTGTGCACGCCGTTGCATCTAGCCTCAGCTTGTGTGTGGCAAATCCACCATCGGTTGTGTGGCTTCGTGATTGTGATCAGGAGCCTTGTGTTTGTGGCCTAGGTTTGTTTGGCCATTGGCATTGCTGGTCTTGCGTTTTGATTGATTGATTGATTGGCCCCGGCTAAGGGCGGCGAGGAGACCGGGACTCGAAAACCGGATTTGAGGATTCGAAGTCCTCTGCTTTACCAATTAAGCTACCCCCCAGGGGTGCTAAACCCTGGTAGTTGTCTTGCGGCTGGCCTTCTAGGCGGGGCCTACAACCCTAGCTGTCAGAGGCTATAAAAAGCAGTGTGGATTGGTAGGGCGGAGCTAGTCACCTTTCACAGCCAATCTGCAGTGTGGTCGAGCGAGCTGCAGTACCAACTCTCTGACCCTGGCCCACTCAGGGGAGGCACTGTTCTTTTCTTATTACATTTCATGATATGCCATAGCAAGAAGTGCCATAGGCCCCGCACCTCAAGCTGTCACAAAGAACAGCAAGGTGGAACAGAATACGGGTAAACTTCGGCATGTATGACAAGATATGCCTAGACATGAGGTCCAGCAGCTAGGTCAAAAACACCCCAAACCTCCACTGCCCCAATGCATTGTTCATCGTGTATGTTGTGCCAACGGCATGTGTGGACAACTACCTCAGAAGGGGCGTGGTGATTTGGGTAGGCCGAGGTAAAAGGGCTACTGGAGTTGACGGCTTTCTGAAGAATGGTCTCGGCCATTCCCGCATGATCGTCCTGAGATGAAGGGTACAATTATAGTTCAAAGTATCCCCCATGACTCCGTAAGGGTCGCAGGGCTAGTGCCTGGGGTGGGTTTCAGTCCCATACTAGAACGTATTCGGTATTGTTTTGTATTGTTTTGGGTCTAAATCCTGCATATCCTGCTGGTGTGTGCTGTAATCTGTATGTGTTTATCATGCATGTCTCTCACACTCTCTCTCTCTCTCTGAGGTTGTACTCATGGTAGTGGGTACTACCCTCACCAGTAGGCTCTACTTCCTTGATTACCGTTCTATTGACAGGACGTCGGGCAGTAGTGACACCGGTGCCGAAGACTGCCGACTGCGAGGAGGACTGTGTCCTATAGGCCATCCCAGGCTGCGCTTAGGGCGTCTATGTGAGCGCCTCCGTCAGTAGCACAAGCTCGGCGGCTTGCAGAGGGGCAGCAGGCGCGGAAGGAGCGGAGGCTGCGATGGACACTCGCTTCCGACCGGTTTTCCCGAAATAACTTTTGCCAGCAACCCTTTTTTTGCCTGGAACTCTGCATGCGTGTATGCTATGCCTTTTTTGATGGCACTGTGGTTCGGCCCGCGGACGTTACCATGCTTTTACAGAAGTGCCTCCTGGCGACTCATGTAGCGGTGTTCCCGAAATAGCTTCTGCCAGCAAGCATCTCTGTCCCTACCATTCTGCATGCATGTCTTGTCTGTGTTCCCTGACAGAATGCCTAGACGTGCGAAAGGCTTTTGGCTGTCTTTACGCAAGTGCCTGCGGGCGACTATGGTCAATGGGGCGGACTGGCGGGGCTAGATACCTCTTAGCAGCAAGCACTGCTTGCCATAGAATTGTGCAAGTATTTGGCTTTATCGGTTTCACCACCCAATCTCAGACTGCAGCAGCAGGGCTTTACACTGTCTGTGCGACAAATGCCTGCAGAGGACCAGCACTTAGTGAGGCCTAGGGGATGAACTTGGGGCAACGGCACCTGACATTCACCTTCTTAAAATGACATGCACCTGCATAAATCCAAAAAACTGTGGCGTTAAGAACGGAGCTACAATTGGTTACCGTTCAGGATGTCGAGCAGTAGTGACACCGGTGCCGAAGAGTACCGACTGCGAGGCAGACCGTGCCCTATAGGGCATCACAGGCTGCGCTTAGGGCGTCTATGTAAGCGCCTTCGTCGGTACCACAACCTCAGTGCACTGCGGAGTGACAGCGGGTGCGGAAGGAGGGGACGATGCGATGGACACTCGCTTCCGACCGGTTTTCCCGAAATAACTTTTGCCAGCAAACCTTTCCTTGCCTGGAACTCTGCATGCGTGTTTTTTTATGTCTTTTTTGATGGCACTGTGGTTCGGCCCGCGGCCGTTACCCTGGTTTTACAGAAGTGCCTCCTGGCGAGTCATGGAGCGGTGTGAGTCCCGAAATAGCTCCTGCCAGCAAGCATCTCGGTCCCTACCATTCTGCATGCATGTCATGTCTGTGTTTCCTGACAGAATGCCTAGACGTGCGAAAGGCTTTTGGCTGTCTTTACGCAAGTGCGTGCGGGCGACCAGTGATCAATGGGGCGGACTACTGGCGGGGCTAGATACCTCTTAGCAGCAAGCGCTGCTTGCCCTAGCATTGTGCAAGCATATGGTCTTATCGGTTTCACGACCCAATCTCAGACTGCAGCAGCAAGGCTTTACATTGTCTGTGCGCAGAGGACCAGCCGACTTAGGCCTAGGGGATGAACTTGGGGCAACACCTGACATTCACCTGCTTCAAATGACATGCACCTGCATAAATCTAAGAAACAGTGGCGTTGAGAACGGAGCTACAATTGGTTGTACATACTACGCCATTAATAAGTGTGCCTAAATGTAGCAAAAAAAAGCAATTTATGGTTTGGCCTGCAAAGTGCTATGAGCAGCTTATGAGCAGCCCACATCATCCTTAGATCTACAAGACAATATCTGAGTTTCTGGATGTTGACAGTCATGTGTTTTAGGTCACAAAACTCCTTCAGGGCATTTGGACTAGTAATTGGGACTGCAGATTCGCAGCGGTCTCGGCCATCCAACAACAACACATCATCCGCATACATAAGCATTTGACAAGCATAGCTCTTAGCTACGTAATCTCGCTAGCTTTCTTGATGTCTGATGTCTCCACTCTCGTCACTTTGGCTCTCAATATCGGTTATCCTCAACACACACTAACAAACTCTATATTAAACACCCCCAATGAAGCAGCAAGCCCCTTAATAGGCTTACAGCTTAGCGGAAGCAAGATAAAAGGAACATAAGTGCCGCTCCTCTAATCCGTAGGGAATAAATACCCATAAGCAGGGACCAACGTTCACCTCGCCCTACTACCGGTCTCGTAACTGCCGGTTGCCAACGGCCGGCGCCGGGCAGGATCAAACCGCCCGCGACCTAGGCGTTGCAACCGAAGGAGTTGTCCAAGAACCGTTTCCAGGACAATGTAACGTATCTAGGACAACGTAACGTTAAGGTGTCCTTGACCGGCCGGAACCACGGCGTGATGCATACTCAACTCATCTCGTCGTCATAACGTACTAGGCAGTACATGTACAGGATTGAGGCGTCCTGTTACATTCCTCCCCACTTAAGTATGATTGCCCTCAATCATACAGAGATAATTCAAGGGAGCACACAGAGATGACAACAAGGCCAAGAGTATTGGTAACTTTTGAGCTGTAGTTACCCTTAGCACAGCATGCTAAGACCTCATCATGAGCGCTCATCATAGACCAGCCAACTTCATGTTGCATGGCTTACATAATGTGTCAGAACATTAGAACAACCTAGCAGCAACTGAAATCCCTCATATGCCCATGCAAAGCTCATACTAAAAGGGTCTCAAGGCCGGCGTCAAGGGAGTTAGCAAAAGGGCCGAAACCTTCTGAGCTCCATGAGTTCAGTTCAGCAGTGATAGCTCATAATGCCTTAACACTGAGATGACCTATCCATTGATAGTAAATGAGCTAGAGACGCTCCGAAACCAAATGAAGCAGCAAGCCCCTTAATAGGCTTACAGCTTAGCGGAAGCAAGATAAAAGGAACATAAGTGCCGCTCCTCTAATCCGTAGGGAATAAATACCCATAAGCAGGGACCAACGTTCACCTCGCCCTACTACCGGTCTCGTAACTGCCGGTTGCCAACGGCCGGCGCCGGGCAGGATCAAACCGCCCGCGACCTAGGCGTTGCAACCGAAGGAGTTGTCCAAGAACCGTTTCCAGGACAATGTAACGTATCTAGGACAACGTAACGTTAAGGTGTCCTTGACCGGCCGGAACCACGGCGTGATGCATACTCAACTCATCTCGTCGTCATAACGTACTAGGCAGTACATGTACAGGATTGAGGCGTCCTGTTACACCCAAACATATTCTCCTAGTACTGAGACCACGCTGCTTGATCCTGTACAAACGCACGTCTTTTCCCACCTTTGAAGTACAACCAAAACCCTGTGTGCGTTCTGCCCGAGATCATCCCACATCCTGGACAACAACTTGTTGCTGCAATCTGAGTGTCTTGGGTGCTTCCACCGCCTCTTGACGTGGTTAAACGCCTTACTGTACTCATGGAGCTGCATGCATGTCCCCCAAAGCAATAGCGCGCTTCAAAGCCTGGTACTTTGCTCTACCATGCTTAAACCATGGATGACCATGCGTGGAGCTGGTCCCAGGTGAACTCTTGACAACTCCAAAAACACTACAATCTGTTTCATGATGACAGCGGCGTGCAGCAGCGCAGCGGCTTCAGCCTTGCTAATTCCACCATTTGCCCCCTGGTAATGAAGACCCTGAAGCTTTGGTCCAAAGCAGCTCCATACTCCTCACACTTTTGAGGAATTTCTTGGAAATAGGCCCATATAGCAAACACTGAGGATCTTCCGAAACATTTTGTTTGCAGCCACTGTTACTGCAGCCTGCATGCTTATAGTTCAATGGTGCAACCATTCTGGTTGCATTAACTTCAAAAAGTAATTCCACCTGGGCATCCGTCCCAAGAGACAAAGTATGGCATAAGCCTGCTTATTTGATACCCATCTGTACCAAACAAAGCCCAGCCGCCAATGTGCGGTAGCAGTTATTCTACCGTAGCTGAGATTTGTCAGATGCAAACATTATGATACCGGTAGCTGCCCACTGCATCACACATGCTCCCTGCAAAGTAGAACCTTGTATTCCCAAGGACTAAGCCTGGCCTTGTGCAAGCAGGGCACGTAGGATTCAAGGATCGCATGCAGATATTGTCCATGCTAAGACACTTAATGCTCAAACAGCGTGCCAGTCCACATAATGTTCTTCATGAACAAACAAACAGGACATGTAAGGTGTGACAACCGCTAGAGGGTTGCTAGGTCGAACCAAGTGGATGGAGCTAAAGCCACTGGATGGATCCCAACCATGGAAGCATCTAGAGAGCTTCAATAAACTCCTCATCATCAGACAATTCGCCAGATTCATCGCACTCAGAATCACAACACACCCGATGCCACATCCCCTTCTGCTTCTCTCAAGCATGCCGGCTTGCAGCTTCTGAGGTTATGGTTTTTGCCAGAAGGCGTCAATGATGGTGAGTCCTTCATCAATAGTGAATGTAACGTTATTGGCAATGCCAACTTTGAATGCATTCATCAGACCCTGGACATCCAGCTGGGTGCGCCCCTCAGCCTCAGCAGCTGATTCAACCTACAGCGCATAACATACAAAGACACATGGCAAGTGTGGGGAGTACCGTTGAGCAGAGAGTGGCAGTCCATTTCATATACCACAGTTCAACCACAGTAACAGTGCTGCTGACACTATGCCCCACCCCTATGGACGAGTACGGTATGAACCAACCAGCCCTGCCCAACCCGGCCCCGTCCGCCCTCCCCCTGTCCACCCACCCCACCCCAATGGTGAGGAGTGGCTGGTCTGACCTTTCTGCCTTCTCACAATGCCTCTCATCCCCCCCAAGCCCCCCAGAAAATAAACAGTGACACTGCACCCCAAGTCCCTCACCTTCTTAGGCTCCATTGCAGCCCCAAACTGTCCTTCAGCCCCGCGTTGTTGCTACAGGTCAAGAATGGGCATGACACCACCTGCTTCCAAACCTTGAGACTAGCCACAGTGGGGAGGCTTTGAACCTTCCCTTCCCCAACTATGACCCCCCCTCCCCCTCCATGACAGTGTATGTCAAACCCTCCATTTCTTAGTCTGAACTCCCCCCTTCATGCCTTATGGCCCCTGCCCCCACCAGCACCCCAAGTACCTTGGTAGCACTGACCCCACTCCCACACCTCCTGAGTCTGCGCCCCCCCCCCCCCAAGTCCTCCACACGTTTACCCCCCCCCCCCCCTCAGCACCTTAACCACCCCAATGGCGTTGGACCGCAATCCTTATACTATAACCTCAGTCTAGGCCCCCCCCCACCCCCTGCGGCCCCCTTGCCTCTTTCCCCCTCCCCTTCCTCATTACCACCTGCCCCGCTTTGCCCCCAGGCAAAACACACCGACCTCTATCCAGTGACCCTGCACCCCCACCCTCCTTGGTCTGGGCTCTCCTCCCCCACCCCGCCCCGCCCCTTACAACACTTGGTCCCCCCGACAATACCCCCGCCCCTTGTATCACTTGGTCCCCCCGCCAATACCCCCAGGACCCTGCCAGTGAGCCTGCACCCCAATCCCTCACCTCCTTCATCTTGACCTCCCCCCTGGCCCCCAACACACACACAGCCCCCACCCAGCAAAAGGGCCCGGCCCCAGTACTGCTGCACCCCCACTCCCTCACCGCTTTAGTCTTAGCCTCTCCACATTCCCATTGTCGGTCCACCACTTGCGGCCCCCAGGACCCCCCCCCCCTTCAAAGGACCCCAGTGGCACCCCCCCCTCCCCTTCTTCCCCTTCCCTCACCTGCTTTGTTGCCGTCCTGTACCATCCAAACCCCTCAGGCCTCAAAGACAACAACTGACCCTGCTGAGCACAGCCCCATGCATCCCTATCCAAACAAGGGCAGCTGTTGCTACCACCAGTCGTGCCACATCCACTGCTGTTGCTGGCTAGGTAGGCCTGCCAAACCGGTGTGTGATAAAAATAGTGTCTGGTTGCTGTCCAGTTGGGACCACCCAGACGAGCAGAGACACCGCTTGTGCTGAAGAGTCCGTTGTCAATCACGAGGAAGCCATTATCAGTAAGAAGGGGTGAATAAGCAGCCATCTCAAAGGTCCTGCATGTAGTTATCAGTACGGAGGGGTGAATGATTATCAGTAAGAAGGGGTGAATAAGCAGCCACCTTAAAGTTCCTGCATGTAGTCAGTCATGCAAGGGAATAGGTCAGGTACTTTACTCCCTTGTACAAATATACCATCAAGGGCTTAGCATAAGGACAAAAGTGGAGTGGAGTGGACGCTGGAGTTAGCAAGAGAGGGAAGGGCTACGGGTAATCTGCACACCCAGGCCTTGGAGCCTTCCTGTAATCGAGTTGGGGATCAAGACACATGCTCTTTGCATTGCTCTCTCTCTCTCACTTTTCTCTGTGCACTGAGCAAAAGTTAGAGCCTAAAATGTGATTTCAGTGCTACAGATTGAACTTTCATAAGTTTGGCAGCAAACCTGCTGTTACCTATACACTTCTCCAGCACTGCTTGGCCTCTTGTCCAAGTACATATGGAAGCAGTACCATCCCACTCCCCTTCAACGCAGGTCGCAGGGACCATCCCATGCAGATAGTCCCCATCAGCTTCTGTTTCTCTACTTTCCTTCACACTGCCACATCAATGCTAGGCTCGGCCCGGCCCAGGTCAGACAAACTGGGTTGGTTAACACAGCAAGCAATGTCGTAAATCCTACCTGGTAACAAGATGCCACGCCATCATCTATTCACTTGGCATCACGCCCCATGGCCATTTGAGTTGTGGTGTGTGCACATCTTAGTAAATCTAGAACAGTGTCTTAATCCATTTTTCCTGAATCAATAGGGTCAAGTTAATCCCCAGGGTCGCATGCATGCTGCAAAACTCCAACAAAAACAAACAAACAAAAATGCCCCCGATACTTATAAACTAGGTTTCCCTTGTGCACTTGTGACACCCACAACCTGTCCAAACACTGCACAGCGATGAAAACAACTCATGACCTCTGTAGGGTGCATAGCACTCCCTTCATTTCTTTACCTTGTGATTTCTGTTACAGTGGCTGTTTAGTAGGTTGATTGCCCGGTAGAGATTGTGACAATGTCGTTAACCTGCACAAACATGGGTGGGCAGGTGTGTTCAATTGTGATAGTTCTTGGGTAAGCAATGCTGACTAGATCTTGAAACAACATGCAGGGCAGAGATTGCCACAGCCAGGTGGCTGCCATCAAAGCAGGCGTGTGGTCCTTCTTATGTCACTGCTTGATAAGAGAGAGAGAGAGAGCTACGCAAGGAGGGGCGTGAGGTGCCCTCCCGCGTAAGATTAAGGGAGGGGCCCATTGGTGTAAGGATTACACTGGGCCAGCCTACCATAGGATAGTTACATCCGTGGGTGGGCTTCCGCCCACCCGCCTTTGTTAGCTTACTTTCTTGTAGTTCCTCCTGTGCCATTGAGGCTCTTTGGGCTTTTCCAGTTTTCTTTTTGTTGTGTATATGCTGTGTAAGGACTTGACTGCTGCAGTATGTACTTCTGAAATGCATTGCTTTAGAGCTTGCCCTTTGATACCGAGGGCTTGAAGATTCATGGTGGTACTGTTGTATATGGTGCCTGCAACTCCAACAAGCAAGGGATAGTACCATACTTTGGCAGTGGGGTCTATGTCTTTGATTTTGTCAATGAGTACTTGGTGTTGATAATCAGCTTTGCTTTGCTGGCCTGTTGGGTCTGAATCCCTGCAGATCTTGACCTCTAATATCCAGTACTCTGCTGGGTTGTTTCCATTCTTGGGTTTGTAGAGCATACCATCAGGGCGCTTATCGGTGGTGCCTTGTGCTTGTTGCACTGCCTCCTTTAGTCCCCTTGGAAGGAGCTCCCACGGGATGTTTCTAGACTGGTGGGCCATGATGCCGTCTTCTGCACAATTTTCAGTTGATCCAAGGTCCATTTGAATGACAAATGCTCCTTTGCGTCCCCTTAACACTCTTGTCATGATTATTCGGCCGACCTTGTTATGCCTGTTGATGTACATTCTTTTCAAAGCTGGGCATCCTGAGGCTGTGTGGTGTCCGCCATCCTCGTCACCGCACAGGAGACATTTGCTACTAGGTGCATGTCCACACCTATAGGCCATTTTCCTTGTCCACATGGTCCCGTACCGGTAGCGCAAAGCGGCTTTTCGTTCTGCATACTTGATTTTTCCCGAGGTCATGTACTCGTTGCTAGCAGGCAGGTCCAGTCTTTCCTCAATCCTTTTAAAAGCCTCGAAATAACAGGTAGCTCTGTTTGCCATCCCAAAGCGACTCTTTTGGTGGCAGTAATGACGTACCGAGTCGTGAAGGTCTGTCAAAGGGTTCACCCGCTTGAAACGGTCAATCAACGTGCGCTGCCCATTGGTCCGTGACCAACGATTGTTCCATTGGGTCTTGTGCGGCCAATATTGGGTCAACCTGTTGTTACTAGGACTTTCGTACTTCTCACATTCCTCATAGTCGGAGGTGTCCCCTGTCGCAGCCGCCTTAGCGATTGCGTCCGCTTTTTCATTACCGATTATGGAAGCATGGCCCTTGACCTTGTGAAGGGTTGTCCTCAGTCCCCTGTTGACGATCTCGGTTACTATCTCTTTAATTAGCTCACAGTGCTGGTGATTTAGGAGATCTTGTGGGCGTCTCAGCATCTTTTTGATTTGGTACATTGAGCTGAGGCTGTCGGTGGCTATCATGTGGGCTCCATGCCTCAGCGCAGCAAGGATACCAACCAGTTCTGCCCTGTTTATGGTGTTCTGGGGTTGGCTGTCGCCTGCAGGGACAATTGGAACCCCACGTTCATCGTCCTCATTGGCTGCTTGTGGGGGGAAGTACACTCCTGCCCCTATGCCTGGGGCATCACACTCTGCATCTATTGGTGATGCTTTGTGGCTTGTTTGCTTGTAGCTACCATCTGTGTAGACATAGTTTTTCCAATTGTACCGGAGGGGTGGGGCTGTTGGTAGGGCAGTGGCTAATTGCGTTTCCAGGTCATCCAGTGTAGTGCTGGCGTCAACCATGGCTGGAGGGTCTTGACTGGTGGCAGAATCGTCCCGGAGGGACTCAGAGCCGTTTGTTTGTTTGGGGTAACCCATTTTGCTGAGCTGTTCTGGCGTCAGCAATGTTGGCTGATGAGATGTGCTGGGCGGGGCATTACTGCTTGGGGGGTTGTAGTACATGCTGATGTCTTGTATCTCTTTGTCGTCCGGCAGGGACTGATTAATGGCATCCTGCAGCGTTTGCAGAAACCTGGTCATGTAGCCGCTCTCCCAGTAAGGGAGGTGGGCCTCAAAACCCTTTGCGTTGCCTGTGACAATGATATTTACGTCCCATCTAGGGTTTCCTGCATACATGTCGCCCCGTTCCCAAGTTGTGGGTTTCTGGAACCTGAAGTGTTTTCGGGGTATTTGTAGGAGATGCATGCAGTTTTCTGGGAAGTGTTGTAGCCATGCAAGGTAGGCAGTTCTGTTTGCATCGGACCAGGCAGGCAGGATATGTATGCCAAAGACAGGGGCTGTTGTGTTACGGGCCGCTGCTATGGCAGTAGCCATGTTCTTATTCAGGTCTTCGTCCTCATACTCTGGGTTGTGCACGCTTCCGCCGGTCCACCTATATCTGTAGCTATCCCATTTTGCCCCAAAGATTTGGTCCCTTTTGTGGGCGCTCCAGTACATCGTAAATGTTGGGTTGTAATTGAGTGGGCTTGCGAATCTCTCTTTTGATATGTTTGTGAGCTGCCTGAGAGCCTCATACACCTCAGGGGGAGTGGCCCAGTGGTTCTTTATTTGGACCTTCCTAATGGCTTTGTGATCTTTGATCTGTGCTCCATCTCTGTACCTGCACATGAGGGCATACAGTTCTTGGGGAAAGGTACCTGCCTTCAACTTCCGCATAACCTTTGGTTTGTGGCGAGTGCTGTGGCAGTACTGTTGGTACAGTATTGCTGTCCTTTCAGGGGTGACTGCTTGATAGAATACTGGTTTCATCGAGGAATCCGAAGCAGCAACAACAGCTCAAGAGAGAGAGAGAGAGAGCTACGCAAGGAGGGGCGTGAGGTGCCCTCCCGCGTAAGATTAAGGGAGGGGCCCATTGGTGTAAGGATTACACTGGGCCAGCCTACCATAGGATAGTTACATCCGTGGGTGGGCTTCCGCCCACCCGCCTTTGTTAGCTTACTTTCTTGTAGTTCCTCCTGTGCCATTGAGGCTCTTTGGGCTTTTCCAGTTTTCTTTTTGTTGTGTATATGCTGTGTAAGGACTTAACTGCTGCAGTATGTACTTCTGAAATGCATTGCTTTAGAGCTTGCCCTTTGATACCGAGGGCTTGAAGATTCATGGTGGTACTGTTGTATATGGTGCCTGCAACTCCGACAAGCAAGGGATAGTACCATACTTTGGCAGTGGGGTCTATGTCTTTGATTTTGTCAATGAGTACTTGGTGTTGATAATCAGCTTTGCTTTGCTGGCCTGTTGGGTCTGAATCCCTGCAGGTCTTGACCTCTATTATCCAGTACTCTGCTGGGTTGTTTCCATTCTTGGGTTTGTATAGCATACCATCAGGGCGCTTGTCGGTGGTGCCTTGTGCTTGTTGCACTGCCTCCTTTAGTCCCCTTGGAAGGAGCTCCCACGGGATGTTTCTAGACTGGTGGGCCATGATGCCGTCTTCTGCACAGTTTTCAGTTGATCCAAGGTCCATTTGAATGACAAATGCTCCTTTGCGTCCCCTTAACACTCTTGTCATGATTAGTCGGCCGACCTTGTTATGCCTGTTGATGTACATTCTTTTCAAAGCTGGGCATCCTGAGGCTGTGTGGTGTCCGCCATCCTCGTCACCGCACAGGAGACATTTGCTACTAGGTGCATGTCCACACCTATAGGCCATTTTCCTTGTCCACATGGTCCCGTACCGGTAGCGCAAAGCGGTTTTACGTTCTGCATACTTGATTTTTCCCGAGGTCATGTACTCGTTGCTAGCAGGCAGGTCCAGTCTTTCCTCAATCCTTTTAAAAGCCTCGAAATAACAGGTAGCTCTGTTTGCCATCCCAAAGCGACTCTTTTGGTGGCAGTAATGACGTACCGAGTCGTGAAGGTCTGTCAAAGGGTTCACCCGCTTGAAACGGTCAATTAACGTGCGCTGCCCATTATTGGTCCGTGACCAACGATTGTTCCATTGGGTCTTGTGCGGCCAATATTGGGTCAACCTGTTGTTACTAGGACTCTCGTACTTCTCACATTCCTCATAGTCGGAGGTGTCCCCTGTCGCAGCCGCCTTAGCGATTGCGTCCGCTCTTTCATTACCGATAATTGAAGCATGGCCCTTGACCTTGTGAAGGGTTGTCCTCAGTCCCCTGTTGACGATCTCGGTTACTATCTCTTTAATTAGCTCACCAGTGCTGGTGATTTAGGAGATCTTGTGGGCGTCTCAGCATCTTTTTGATTTGGTACATTGAGCTGAGGCTGTCGGTGGCTATCATGTGGGCTCCATGCCTCAGCGCAGCAAGGATACCAACCAGTTCTGCCCTGTTTATGGTGTTCTGGGGATGGCTGTCGCCTGCAGGGACAATTGGAACCCCACGTTCATCGTCCTCATTGGCTGCTTGTGGGGGGAAGTACACTCCTGCCCCTATGCCTGGGGTATCACACTCTGCATCCATTGGTGATGTTTTGTGGCTTGTTTGCTTGTAGCTACCATCTGTGTAGACATAGTTTTTCCAATTGTACCGGAGGGGTGGGGCTGTTGGTAGGGCAGTGGCTAATTGCGTTTCCAGGTCATCCAGTGTAGTGCTGGCGTCAACCATGGCTGGAGGGTCTTGACTGGTGGCTGAATCGTCCCGGAGGGACTCAGAGCCGTTTGTTTGTTTGGGGTAACCCATTTTGCTGAGCTGTTTTGGCGTCAGCAATGTTGGCTGATGAGATGTGCTGGGCGGGGCATTGCTGCTTGGGGGGTTGTAGCACATGCTGATGTCTTGTATCTCTTTGTCGTCCGGCAGGGACTGATTAATGGCATCCTGCAGCGTTTGCAGAAACCTGGTCATGTAGCCGCTCTCCCAGTAAGGGAGGTGGGCCTCAAAACCCTTTGCGTTGCCTGTGACAATGATATTTACGTCCCATCTAGGGTTTCCTGCATACATGTCGCCCCGTTCCCAAGTTGTGGGTTTCTGGAACCTGAAGTGTTTTCGGGGTATTTGTAGGAGATGCATGCAGTTTTCTGGGAAGTGTTGTAGCCATGCAAGGTAGGCAGTTCTGTTTGCATCGGACCAGGCAGGCAGGATATGTATGCCAAAGACAGGGGCTGTTGTGTTACGGGCCGCTGCTATGGCAGTAGCCATGTTCTTGTTCAGGTCTTCATCCTCATACTCTGGGTTGTGCACGCTTCCGCCGGTCCACCTATATCTGTAGCTATCCCATTTCGCCCCAAAGATTTGGTCCCTTTTGTGGGCGCTCCAGTACATCGTAAATGTTGGGTTGTAATTGAGTGGGCTTGCGAATCTCTCTTTTGTTATGTCTGTGAGCTGCCTGAGAGCCTCATACACCTCAGGGGGAGTGGCCCAGTGGTTCTTTATTTGGACCTTCCTAATGGCTTTGTGATCTTTGATCTGTGCTCCATCTCTGTACCTGCACATGAGGGCATACAGTTCTTGGGGAAAGGTACCTGCCTTCAACTTCCGCATAACATTTGGTTTGTGGCGAGTGCTGTGGCAGTACTGTTGGTACAGTATTGCTGTCCTTTCAGGGGTGAGGGTGTAGCGACATTTGCCATCTGGTGTGTATATGCAGGCGAGCGTTTTTATCCACATTTGTCCATCTATGCACATCTCTACCTCTCTAATAAAGACTTCGTGTCTTCCTGTGGGGTGGATATCAGCATGGGGGTTCATTGGTGATGTGTCCATGTCGAAAAGGTTGCTGTACTGCTGTCCAATGTTGATGTTGTATCTTTGAGGGTGATCGGGGTAGTAGTCGCCTTGTTGCTGCAGTGCCGATAACCCTTGCTGAGCTTGAGCCAGCTCGCCAAGTGCAGGAGTTGCCGGGGACCGGTCATTTGCTGCTGCTGCCTGTTGCAACCGGTAAGCAGCAATCATCTCAGCAACAACTGGATTATGTGCGATGAGGTCACTCTCACTTTCTCGACTGGGCTTCCTATGGACGTTGTAGTGCCTTATATCAAGAGGGAGGCCTTTAGTGGCATACTGATCCCTGTTACATTCAATGCAGGTCCAGCCTGTCGTGACATCCTCTTCCAATATGTCCCCTGCAGGGCGATGGGTTAGCGGGAGACAATCAATATGATATCGTCTGCTACATATGCTGCAATGTGCTAGGGTTGTACGTGCAGGGATTCGTCGTGCTGGCAGGTGGGCGTTAGGACAGCAGCATTCAGTCGGGAGGTTTGGTGTGTTGCAGACTTCATGATGGGTCATTGGCTGTAGAGCGTGCTCTGGAGCATCATCAATGTGATAGCCCTTTTGCTTAGCCAGTTCCACCACCCATCCTTGCATAACTGTTGGGGCCCATCGCACAATGACCTGGTTCTGTGTTGCTACTTTCTTTCTCTTTTGCCCTCGTCCGGTGTGGCGTGCCGCCACTGCCAGACCTTCTATACCTTCTACTTGGTCCTGCCCTTCTGCAAAGTTGTTATATAATTGCTCTCGCATATCTTTGAAGGGCTGTCTTTTCTCATTCTTGATTCGCTGGTAAACGTGATAGCCTGTTTCTATTCGGTACACCAGTGGGGCTGTGATGTCTGTTGCAGTCTGGCGCACACTGCTGCTTTTAGTGTGGCCTCTTGGTGGTGCGCTGAGTGAGGACAGGTAAGCCTGAATTTCTGTCAGGGCTTGCTCTGTGCTTGGGGCATGTGTCTGTGCAGCCCACAATGCTGGGAGAGGTGCATTGCGTATGTCTATGTCATCGATGAGGTTGTGGAACTTCAGCAGCCTTGCATACTCCGGATGGATTGTTGCACCATGTCCTGCTTGCACAGGTGGCCTGCTGCAGTAGGTTCTTTTGTGATGCCTGGCGGGAGAGTGAGCATGTATGCAATACGTTTAAAAGCGGTCAGCGTCCTAACGGTGATATCCTTGTCCAGTTTCAACATGAGCTGTCGTGTTGTAAGGACAGTTCTACCTGTGGAAGACATAATGTCCTGAAGTCGGTGCATACCTACTTGTCTGAGTTGGTGAAGGTCAGCTAGGAGGAGGTCTGGTGGTTGGGGGCTTGCAAGTGCCTGCATCTTCTGCAGGTCTTGCAAGAGTGGGCTGGTATCGGGTAGTTCTGTTGGGCCAAGTCCCTGCTTTTTGAGCTCGACATCTATGCTTGCGCATGCAATCACCTGCCTCAGCCTCAGGCTGTGGTGTGTTAGGGCAGGGCGAGCCATTGCTGCCAGTTTGTCCAGGCAGCTGCCATCTGTCTGCAGGCGTGTACGGCTGAGCTCTCCCACTGGTCCGGGGTCATTGAGAGCCTCTGTCAACCGCTGTATTTGTACAGTATTGTACTCTGCTAGTAGGGAGGGGCACCCTAGACCGCCTTTACTGACGTCTTCATGTGCTACTGCCGTGGCAGTACTGTTTGGAAGACCATATGCTTCTTTGGCTGCCCTACAGAGGGGGCTGTATAACGCTTTGAGCTGAGCTTTGGTGTAAGGGGCCACACAGAATGCATACCGAATTTTTGTCCGTATGCATGTATTCAGGGTGCGCATCTTTTGGGAGGTTGTAGCGTATGAGTGCTTCATGATGTGACACATGTCTCGAATGGTATCCCTGGTCAGTTGATATTGGGCTGACCAGTCAAGGTGCATGGTGAATTGCAGGCCCAGGTAACGGAACGGTTTTCGTGGGTCGTGGAGTGTTGCAGGGGATCGTTGGACCTTCACATCAGTTAGGCTACGCCGGAGCTTCTCCAGATTAAAAGGGTCTTTGGCGTCAGCCCTATATCTGGCACCTGTGAGGAGGGTCTTTGTGTTGTTTATTTTTAGGTGTCCCCAGTCAGCATACAGGGTGACCTTGTCAGCTTGGCTGGTTAAATCCCCAATGCTTGAACATATCAGGTTCAGGTCATCCGCATATGTGACATCTGGGATCTGCTGTTTCAGTTTGAAAAGCGTATCTCGGTTGTTGTATGCACCTGGGATGTATCCTCTGGCACCTACCCTTAGCCAGCGTAGCAGGGGCTCCAGATATAAAATGAACAGAAACGGTGAGAGGCTGTCACCTTGAATTGTCCCTCTGTCCATGGGCATTGGTTCGGTATTCCCGAATGGGGTTGTAAATGCTGTTGTTGCACCCGTGTACAGGTCTTTGACCACCTCTGTGGCATCTGTCGGGAAGCCCAGGTCATACATGATTTGCAGCAGCTTGTCATGGTCAATTGTGTCAAAAGCCTCGGAAAAGTCAACCATAAGGAGATAGATGTCTTTCCGGGTCAGTTTGGCATCCTCAAGCAAGATGGTGAACAGCTCCAGCTGGTCCATGCAGGTTCGTTTGTTTCGGAACCCACCCTGGGTGTAGCTCAGAATGTTGTGTCTTTCGGCATAGTCAGCAAGGACCCATGTGATCATTCTGGTCCATAGTTTGTATATTGTCATCTCTAGGCCAATGCGTCTGTAGAATTGCAGTTTGAGGGGTGTGCCTTTGTTTTTGAACAGGAGCACTGTGGTGCTCTCTTTCCATGCTTTAGGGGTGTAGCCTGTTGCCCACATCAATTGGATGTAACCGTGTAGGAGGTCTTGTCCTTGGGGAGGCAGCATGTTCAGCATCTCATTTGTTATTTGGTCGGGTCCCGGGGCCTTGCCGCGAGCCAGGGATTTGAGGCAGGCCTGAAAAGCTTGCTGGTCCCTTATTTCATTGTGCAGCCATCGTCGTGGAGCAGCACCGCTAGTGATGGCTGTGTTCAGGTCAAAGGTATCTGGGGCGTTGGGTTGTAGCCAGGGATATGACCTTGCTTGCTCTGATGGGTGGTACAGTCCAGTTTTGCTACCGGCACCTGCTGCTGGCATCAGCTTGGGCGTATAATATGTTGTGATGGCTTCCAGGACTCCCTTTGGGTCTGTAACTACTGTGTCTTCTCCAGTTTTTATTGCCCTAAGCTGCATGCTGTTGCGCCCCTTGAATTGGCCATTGATCATTTGGTTGCCTATCTTCTGCCTTTGGTCATACAGCGCCTGCCTTTTGGCAATGGCATTTTGCTTACGCTTTGTCTGGTGCTCACTGTCAATGACCCGTAGTTCCTTGCGGATTTTGGGTTTAATTTGTTTGAGAGAGGCTTTTAGGGGTTGAGGAGAGGTGCCACTGCGCTCAGCTGTTGTGTTCAGTGCTTCAAGTGCTTTACACACGTCTGCAGGCAGCTCTGTTTCCTCCACGTGTTCCTGTCTCAATGCTTGGACTACCTTCTTTCGTAACTTAATCAGGCCATCACGTTGGAGGGCCACAAGTCTGGGCCGATAGTGGTGCCCTGTTGGGTTGGTCATGGTGGTTGGACCTTCTGATAGCATGGTGTCCCGAGTCTGCAGCAGCAGGTCAGCCATCTGAGTGTTCAGCGCTTCCATAAGCTCCCTTTGGGCGGCGGGATCAGCTGCAGTTCCGAGACAGAGGGTCCGGAGGGGTTCCATGCTTGCGGGGTCTCCATTAGATAGGCGCTCCCAGTGTGGGTACACGTCGTTGAGCAGTAAGTGTTGGACTTGGTCATTCAGCTGGTGGTATGCTAGACCATGCCTTTCTTCCACGATAATCTTGAGGCCATCCCTCTCCTCCTTTGTGAGTTTCTTCAGTCGTTTCAGTTTTTCAAGGGTTGCTTTCTCGGCACTGTCAGTTGTGATTGGTGGGGGTGGGAGCATGTTGAGCTTGTGGTAGGGAACACAGACCTCCAAGAGATCATGATCTGTGCCTTTGCCGGTCATATCCCATATCTGTGTGACTGCAGAGGCTGGAAGGGCTTCATTGTTTGTGAACATATCATCAATCCGGCTTGCCAGCTGTTCAGCTGATCCCTTTCTCCATGTGTATTTCCTGCGGTGACCAGCCTGGACAGGGTCCAGCGTATAGAGTTTTGTTTCCTTGATCTGTGTTTGGTGAGCGTTAACAACAGCTCAATAGCATGTCAACGATCCTGCTGTGATACATTGCTGTGTTTGATTGCTCCATGTTAAAATGAAGACGTCCAGAGCATCTGTGATGCAGTAGAAGCTGCGCAGCTGCTACGAGGATCACTTGACATCAGTTCGTGAATGCATGGCACACCTAAGAGACAGAGTTGTTTCACACGCAAGAGCATGACAGGTTGCTGTTGGAGCTACCAAAGGGCCCCTTCAGTGCTGATAGGGTGCATTAAAGTGGGACATACCTTCACAAATTCCATGCGCATGAATGTGCCTGGGCCAAAGGAGGACTGTGGGTCCACTGGGTCAATGGCGACGTTGGGGATGATGATGCCATGATTGGGGGAACACCTGAGCTTCTGTCTGCTGCCATCTGCTGCTGTGTAGTGCAGGTTGACGTATTCGTATCTTGTAGGAGCCTGCAAAGAGAAGCGAAGGATAGGGGTTAGGTTGCCATTGGATTAGGCAAGGACCCCCGCTAGCGCTGCCATCTGCTGCCAGTGTAATGCAGGTCATACACAGCATGCAAAGTTGGTGGGAGCCTGCCTGCCAAAGCAACAAGTGAGAGTTAAGCTACTGCTAAGATGTTTTCAGGAACCTCTGCAGCACTAAAAACCACTCTAGTGCTGCTAAGTGCTGCTGCAGCCTGATTAACCTGTAGGTGGCATGACAGCACCTGGTGGGTGCATGAGTGCATAACCAATGGAGAGACAGACACACACACACACACACACACAGGAAGCTGTGTGCTGGTGTGTGTGGTACACCTATGAGCCCTCATATGAGTCTTCATTGGCTCCCAAGAGATGCCCGTCTGGGCGAGTTAGTAACCTCCTTTTACTTTGGTAACCTATGGCAGCCCACAAGCTACCACATGAGTGCCCTGGTTCAGAATGGAAGGAGCATAGGTTGTGCGATACATCTACAGGTAATATCTGCAGCAGCTTACATGCTTGTGACGCCTCACTCTTTACCAGGCCAGCATGTCATTACCAGACATTTCTGAGACCCAAACAGCCAGAAGTTTCTCTCTGCATCAAAACCAGACTGTAGCAAATGGCATAGGAGCTTTCGCGTGCACAAGGAACCTGGGATGCTAGGGCGCAGAGGAACAAGCCAATACCCTTACAAAGCTGGATCCTTACATGGCGAGCGCTGATGTAGTAATAGACGTCGCAAAGCCCAGCAGTGAAGCCCTCCACCTTTGAGTCACTAGGTGACATGTTTGGTCTCAGGCACTCCACCCGGTCACCTATAGCCAGTTGGTCCATTCTGATGCTGGTGAATGCTCCGGAACCAGTGACCTTCCTGATGAGGGCATCTGCTGGGAAGCAGATCTGCAGCACTGCAATAGTGATAAGCATGCGCGGAATACCTTTTAGAAGCATATCAGCCACATATACTGCTGGCTGCTATAAGCAAATAATCCCTGTTGTTGTCACAGCGTCGGGTGCAGGGCGGTGTAGGATGTATCATGAAGTTTACGCACAAGATAACATGCTCTGCCTGTGAGCTTCCTAACGAAGGCATGAGCAAGCAAGACACCTTGCAGGAAGATCTCATTCATGTCTATTAGGAATAGACGGGATCTGCAGCAAGTAATAGCCCACAAGCAGTTCAGTGTAGGGTACGGTGGGAGGTCATGATAAAGGTGCACCATCAGGAAGGGATCTTAATCCAACCTCTGAAAGGTATACATGTTTGCCTATGTCGTTGCAGGCAACCAGAGTCCATTCACCAATAAACTGCTATGCCCACTCATCTCAATGAGGAAGTTCGGTGGGGCAGAACCAGCATCCTGCACTCGTCTTCCACTCCGCATTAACCCCATTATGTCGTTTCCAGGACCTCGCCAAGGATATCTCTGTCGCATCAATCTCCCCTGCTTTGTTTGATTGTACCAACCTCCAGTTTGGTGGGGCAGCAGGGCAAGCACCAGCCCGTGCACCGCTAAGTCAACACCACCCTATAGTACATGACACCAATGCTGCTTTGCGCCACAGGGATTGGTAAGCCATTGCAGCACATACACCAGCCATTGGGGACTGCACTTGCACGCCAGCATCTGCTATAACATGTTAGACCATGCCGTCATGCACCGCAGATGGTGATGAGCTAGTGCAGCACAAGCAGCAGGCATGCATGCGAGCCGAGAGCCAGCACTTACAGTTGAAGATGATGCCATTGACTGGAGCAGGCTGGGGAGCTCGATTTGGCCCTTTGCATGTGGAAGACGGAGACTGGTTATGCAAAAATACGTTCCCACATACAACATGCACTACAGCATTGGTGGTGGTACTCGTAGCAGCAGGGCGAAGCACTGGCCGAAGGCCAAAACAGCGACAGAACCAATGCATATTGAAAGACCGTGCAGTTTGATCCCTTAAGATGGCGTTATTTCTACAGGTGATATGCTGCTTTAGGCAAGGGAGACAGGGTCAACTAGAAAAAGGCAGTGTGGTATATGACAGCAAAGTAAATTGTGGTGGTTGATGGGCTTATTGAGAAACACACACAATTGGTCCAACAGGTCCGTCTGCAAGTCTCTGTCAGCTAAAGGCATGAGCCAGTCAAACAAAAGGATACAACTCTACAGACAACACACCGCATGTCAGATATGATTGCATTACAGAGGAAGCAACCTGTCATATCTCAGGACAATTCACTGAGACCTTCAGTCCACCTTGCTTAACCCTCCAGGGCAGATAGAGCTGCAAAAAATGGTCCTAGTGGCCAAGGCTTTCTGTTATTATTATGCCAGGAAACTGTACAGAGTAGATTAGGGTACAGGTCTTGATTGTTAGGTTCCCATAGGTATTGCGAACACTGATATCAGGTGGTAGGGCAGCTGGAGCGGCAGCCTTCTACCTGCAGCCCGAGCCAGCCCCACATTTCTCTAACTGAGAGGGGACGCCACAGCATTCAAAGGACCCCCAACCTCCTAAGATCTTCAGTCAGAAAGCCAGCAAAGAAAAGACACAGCTGATACTGATCACCATGGATAGGCCCCTAAACCTCCGTTCTCAGAACCCACCTCGTCCTGTGCAGTCTAAGCTCCAGTCCCCCTAGAAACCTGCCCCCCCCCCCCCCGTTCCCTTCCTGTCCATGCTATAGCCGTTAGCCCATGCTCGCCTGAGGTTCACCATGAATTTCCCAGCAGCAACATCAGCAGCGGATAGGGTCACCATCTCTGTCTGACTCTCAATGCATGCATCCGAGCTGCAGTCGACATTTTGTGACTGCATGGAGTAAAAGTTTGTCCACCCTGCATGGCAGCAGCAAGGACACGCCAGTGACAGAGCATGACTCGTAGAATGGACAAAACATACCGGTAACAAAATATAATTCAATAATAAAAATACCAAACAAATTAAAGCTTTGTGAAAGTGGGCTCTTCTTACTCAGCATACTACTGCTGACCTTGTAGGGGCTGGGGATAACATTGATAAGTACATCCAGTATGCCGGTGCCGTTGGTAGGCCCCAAAGAACAGTGGATGGCAGAAGGCCCACCAAACGAATATCCGGGCATGCTAATGAAGTACAAGTGCCATCTTAATTGCAAGGGCATCACTGCATGAGCACTTGGTAGCAGGTTGCAACCCCAAGCATAAGCCTAAGCGTTATGCTGAACCCTAAACCCTAGCAGCAGCAGGATTAGCTCAGAGTAGGCTTCAACCGTAAGCCTTCAGCTTGACCATAAACCCTAGAAAGAGCAGCTGGCAGCAGGCGCACACGTAAACACCTATCATTTGCGCACTACCTCACGTACCATTCTGAGCATTTGTCCATGACTGATAGGTTGCATTGCTGGTAGTTACACCGCAAAGCACAGATTGCCCGTTGGGGGCCACATCAGATCTATTGATGGGAATGGTGATGTCATTAGTAGCGCCAACAGTGATCTGCCCCACGCCAGCGATCACTGGAGCCACCTCGCAAACCAAGGTTGCACCTGGCGGCGGTGGGGGAGCTGCAGGAGGAAAAAAGCAGGGCAAGCACCAGCCAGTGCACTCGCTAAGTCAACATGATCCTAAAACACTTGAGCCAATGCTGCTATGCGCCACAGGGATTGGTAAGCCATTGCAGCACATGCACCAGCCATTAGGGACTGCACTTGCAAGCCAGCATCTGCTATAACATGTTAGACCATGCTGTCATGCACCGCAGATGGTGACGAGCTAGTGCAGCACAAGCAGCAGGCATGCATGCGAGCCGAGAGCCAGCACTTACAGTTGAAGATGATGCCATTGACTGGAGCAGGCTGGGGAGCTCGATTTGGCCCTTTGCATGTGGAAGACGGAGACTGGTTTTGGAAAAATACGTTCCCACATACAACATGCACTACAGCATTGGTGGTGGTACTCGTCCTGCAAAAACAGCGACAGAACCAATGCATATTGAACGACCGTGCAGTTTGACCCCTTAATGGCGTTGGTTTCATAGATGAAATGCTGCTTTAGGCAAGGGAGACAGGGTAAACTAGAAAAAGGCAGTGTGGTATATGACAGCAAAGTAAATTGTGGTGGTTGATGGGCTTATTGAAAACACACAGCATTGGTCCAACAGGTCCGTCTGCAAGTCTCTGTCAGCTAAAGGCATGAGCCAGTCAAACAAAAGGATACAACTCTACAGACAACACACCGCATGTCAGATATGATTGCATTACAGAGGAAGCAACCTGTCATATCTCAGGACAATTCACTGAGACCTTCAGTCCACCTTGCTTAACCCTCCAGGGCAGATAGAGCTGCAAAGAATGGTCCTAGTGGCCAAGGCTTTCTGTTATCATTAAGCCAGGAAAACTGTACAGAATAGATTAGGGTACAGGTCTTGATTGTTAGGTTCCCATAGGTATTGCGAACACTGATATCAGGTGGTAGGGCAGCTGGAGCGGCAGCCTTTTACCTGCAGCCCGAGCCAGCCCCACATTTCTCTAACTGAGAGGGGACGCCACAGCATTCAGAGGACCCCCAACCTCCTAAGATTCTCAGTCAGAAAGCCAGCAAAGAAAAGACACAGCTGATACTGATCACCATGGATAGGCCCCTAAACCTCCGTTCTCAGAACCAACCTCGTCCTGTGCAGTCTAAGCTCCAGTTCCCCCTAGAAACCTGCCCCCCCCCCCCCCACCCGTTCCCTTCCTGTCCATGCTATAGCCGTTAGCCCATGCTCGCCTGAGGTTCACCATGAATTTCCCAGCAGCAACATCAGCAGCGGATAGGGTCACCATCTCTGTCTGACTCTCAATGCATGCATCCGAGCTGCAGTCGACATTTTGTGACTGCGTGGAGTAAAAGTTTGTCCACCCTGCATGTGGCAGCAGCAAGGACACGCCAGTGACAGAGCATGACTCGTAGAATGGACAAAACATACCGGTAACAAAATATAATTCAATAATAAAAATACCAAACAAATTAAAGCTTTGTGAAAGTGGGCTCTTCTTACTCAGCATACTACTGCTGACCTTGTAGGGGCTGGGGATAACATTGATAAGTACATCCAGTATGCCGGTGCCGTTGGTAGGCCCCAAAGAACAGTGGATGGCAGAAGGCCCACCAAACGAATATCCGGGCATGCTAATGAAGTACAAGTGCTATCTTAATTGCGAGGGCATCACTGCATGAGCACTTGGTAGCACGTTGCAACCCCAAGCATAAGCCTAAGCGTTATGCTGAACCCTAAACCCTAGCAGCAGCAGGATTAGCTCAGAGTAGGCTTCAACCGTAAGCCTTCAGCTTGACCATAAACCCTAGAAAGAGCAGCTGGCAGCAGGCGCACACGTAAACACCTATCATTTGCGCACTACCTCACGTACCATTCTGAGCATTTGTCCATGACTGATAGGTTGCATTGCTGGTAGTTACACCGCAAAGCACAGATTGCCCGTTGGGGGCCACATCAGATCTATTGATGGGAATGGTGATGTCATTAGTAGCGCCAACAGTGATCTGCCCCACGCCAGCGATCACTGGAGCCACCTCGCAAACCAAGGTTGCACCTGGCGGCGGTGGGGGAGCTGCAGGAGGAAAAAAGGAGACTAGGGGTTAGGGGGATGGGCTTGCGATTTAAGGATTGTTACATTGCGATGTAGAAATTGTTACATTGCCAACAGTTTTTACACAGCACGGGGGGAGCACCTGCGGACAACTGTGATCCGCTGTATGTACTGATTGGAAATTGGTAGGATTACAGCTTGTCAGGAGAGAAAAGCTAGGGGACTTGGGAAGCTCAAGACAAGATGTGCCCTCGTCTCAGGGTTTATGAGGGTGGAAGGAATCTGCAAGAACCGGAAGCCAGTCACAAGCTGAGATTAAGGTCCATACCGATGTATAATGTACACTTTACACTGGTATATCTCTGGTAAGGGTACTACCCCTGAAGCCAGTACACTATACTGGAAACCCTGGGGATGACATGGACCGTCTGGTGCCAGGAGATGCTTGTCCTGCTTAATGACTGCTGGTCTACTACACTTTGATACCTTTTTCAGATACCGGTAATCAAATAAAGGTGTGGATCTCACTTGGCCCTATGAGTCTAAACTTGGCCCTATGAGCCTAACTTGGACCTATGAGCCTTTATTGGCTCCCAAGGATGCCCTTTTGGGCTAGTTGGCAATCTGGTAATCACTTCATGATCGCCTCAACCTGCCCCAGATGGTGTCAGTAACAGTGCCAACGCAACGTCCCAATATGTATGTGCACCTTACCTCGACAGCCACCGAGCCTGCATGTCTTCTTTAGGCTTCCTGGTGACGCGGGACAAAGCACGTATCCCCTCCCTCGGCTGCGGCACAGAGGCGACGTGCAGAGGCCAGCCAGACACAGATCCCCCTTGTTACATGTGGTGCCACAGCTTCCGCAGCTGCATCACATCAGTAGGGTCAGTTAGACATTGCCCGTACTAGCTTTGCCGTGATCGCAGGCTTGGTAAACCAGTTACCGCAGTTGGTGCCGCGGTTCCAATGCGGGGATGGCCTAGCCAAGCAACCCGCCACAAGCTTCTTTATCCTTTGCAGCAAGTGGTCTCGGAATACTTGTACATTTAGGCCTCAAGATAGCCTCGAATTCATGCTGCTTCTCTCCCTCAACCGAAATGGCATCTGGTAACTCAATCTACCGTACATACATTAATACGCATAACCCTAACCTTACTTGCGCGCATCAAACTGAAGATGCCTGCAGGAGGCTGCGCAGGCTGTGAACCCTCTCGGACAGCTGCAAACCCCATGCCTGCAGAACAACCCTTTGGGGCAACGTGAAAATGGTGAAAATGTTCGCCCTGGTGCTGCCCTCGGCCAATTCTGACCATCAGATTGGACAGCTACCGCATCATCCTGGGACCATGGATGCAGGACCCCCTTGCACTGACAGCTGTTGTTAGGATAGCAACACTGATGGCCACTGACACGAAGATGAGCATTGCATCCTGCCTCAAGCGGGCTGCCACTGAGGAAACCTTACAGACTAGCGGTCTCAGACGCATCATGCTCGACACCACGGCCTCAAATCTCAGAGTATGTGGTCAGTGCCAATAGCGATACATACGGTGTGTGCCCCCGGGCTTGTAGTATCAGGGTAGCCACCTGTTGGGCGTGTAGTTCACAGTCGCCAGTGAGGTGGATCATGAACTCCAAACTACGCACTACGAATCTGCAGTTCTCCAGTTCCAGATTGTGAGATTGCCTGGCTTATCTTGCCAAAATGAATGCACTTTTTTATTCTGAGACCAATAAAGGAACGATCTACAGCCTCCCCTCTCCCCCCCCCCCCCCGCTTACCGTGCGTGTCTGTAAACCCGGCGGGCTGAAACAGGTGGGCAACATCCGTACTTGTGAGTACATTTGATATGTGCTTTTCTGCACCAAGCAGAGTGGTCCAGGTTCATTTTACTCAATAATGGCTGGCTTACTGACAGCATGATTCATGTAAAGATCAAGGGAATGCAGGCCGAGTATGTTTGTAACATGCCGAAAAATCCAGACCTTATTACACGAGTAGTGACATTGTTGGGTAGCTCCAAATGATAAAGCAAAGAGGTTCGCTCACCCAAATTTAACATGATAAGCAAGGGTAGAAGCCGCCCTGAACGGGTACCTTCCCAGCGGTCCACAAAGAGCCTAGGGCTTCCAGCCCCAATTTGCGGACGCTGGTCATAGTCATCGTGCAAGCAGCTTCAGTTGAGTGCCCCAAACCAATTGTAGCTCCGTTCTTAACGCCAATGCTCTGGAGTTTGGTGGTATGGGAAGTGGTAGCGTTGTGACAGGCTATGAGAGTTTGCTGCTGCTGTGTACAGATGCATGTCGCCAGTGCCTTCCATTCACTTCGATAATGCCCAAAGACTGAGCAAAGCCTGTGGGCCGGAACGCTGTTCTTTCAAGATGCTGATAACAGACAGGCACGCAAAGAACTAGGACAAGAAACGCAGGTTGGCAAGAGCTATTTCGCGAAAACCTGTCAGGAGCGACTGCCCAGGCACTCACTCGCTTATGCCCAAAGACGGAGAAAAGCCTCTTGCACATCTGACCATTCTGTCATGAATCACATAAAAGACATGCCTGCAGAATGCTAGGGACAGAGATGGTTGCTGGCCAGAGGTATTTCGCCAGTCCGCCCAGTCTCGCCCACAGGCACTTGTGCGCGAAAGCAGCCAGTATGCATTTACACATCGGAGAAAATGTCCATTATTAGAAAAAAGACACGCCTGCAGAATGCTAGGCACAGAGATGCTTGCTGGCAAAAGTTATTTCGGGAAAACCGGTCGGAAGCGAGTGTCCATCGCAGCGTCCGCTCCTTCCGCGCCTGCTGCCCCTCTGCAAGCCGCTGAGCTTGTGCTACTGAAGGAGGCGCTCACATAGACGCCCTAAGCGCAGCCTGGGATGGCCTATAGGACACAGTCTTCCTCGCAGTCGGCAGTCTTCGGCACCGGTGTCACTACTGCCCGACGTCCTCTATTGACAGGGGTAACTAGTCTTGTACCCTAATACACGGGGTACGCAACGCAAGGCAGATCAGCGACACGTACTGCGTCCGCAGGGGATGTACTTCAATTCTGGCCTGTCTGGCGCGTCATTTGCAGCAAAACTGCGTTCACAGGACCTACATTGCATGGTGAACATGTAGCTATCAGCCCATGATGGCTGCGTGGCGTCAAATGTCCTAACAGGCCTCGGCAAGATGTGCTAGGTATCTCCGATGGACAGACCCCTCATTTTGGCCTGAATCGACGTGAACTGCACTTGCTGCAAGCTCCAATACATTCAGATAGGTTATATATGTCTCTCCGAAGCACCCCAGGGCGGAAGTTGGTCTCCAGTTGGGCACATTAGAGCCATCCCTGTACCGCACGCACCTGGTAGGTGGCCACAGTTGGGGGCCGGATACAGTGCTGCAAGCCACATAGTTGAAGTATTCTGGTCTTGTATATGATTGGTGAATGTAAAAGCATCGACTGGCTGTTGCTTCGCAGGGCCCGGTCGCGATGGAGGACCTGCGTCAGCTACAGCACGCAGTTTCAGTTCTCACAGACTTCGTTAGCAGTCCCTAAGTTGGTACTCTTGCTACAGTGCCTTCTCCTGACTTTCTGTATTGCTGCATTTCTTATGTTGTAGAAGGTGGACCGTGGCGGGCTGACGTATGCCCATCCAGCTATCTTTGAATGGTTGCTGGAGGTTGAGAAGGTGGTCCGTGGGTACCTAGATGTTAACACGGTGAAGAGTGACACCCTTGTCGACCTGTTGCAAACGCTCAGCCGCAGCATGTCCTTGCGGGATCAACTAGGCAGTGCAATCCAAGCTGGCCTATACCACAAGTTGCGTGGTTTTGGGATCAGAGAGGAAGATATGGTACCACTGGATCACCAGCCCTCCCTGAACCTTATCTATGCTTACTTCATCAACCTGTTTACTAAGACAAGGATGCGGCAGTTTAAGCGTAAGGTGCTGAAGACCATAAAGCTTAAGCGACGTGATGATGCCCTGAGGAAGCGGCTGAAGAACAGGGCTAGTAGTGCAGCTGCTGGATTGCAGATTAATAAACAGCTTTTGAGCAGCGTGGCTGATGGTGATCAGTTCCACTCTCATTTGAGCACTCTCGTTTGCTTGCATGGCAAGGCTGTTTTTGAGCATCGCAGTTGTACCAAAGACATTCTTGAGGGTTTACTGCGGGCTTACAGCAGTGCTGGGGAGCTGCCACAGGGTTTGACCAGGAGCAGCTTGAAGCCAGAATTTGTTGAGGCTGCCAAGAATGGTGTGTTGGGTAGCACAGAAGTCAAGTGCATAGATAGGCTGAACAAACAAACAAACAAAAATTTAAGGTGCGGCAACCGCAAAGGGCTGCTAGGTCGAAACGACCAAACACACCATCGGATGGGTCCAAAAACAATGGAATCCATACCACCAAGCAAGAGGAATACCCAAGCAGACATCCAACTACGGACACGGCAAACAAATCACCAGCAGGAGACTGATGGGTGTATCCAAATCAAACACAATCCAGAGCACCAACCAAGCAGGATGTCCAGTAAGTCCACCGCAGATGTACCACCCAAGACGGCCAGCACACCAACCAAGGCGAATACCCAAACATGTAGCTATCTAGACTTCAACCAGTTCCTCATCAGACGAATCACTAGGAACATCTGGCTCCGACTCCGAATCAAACAGATCCAAATATTGACCTGCCGGGAGCAAGATATCCGGTAAGTCCACCACATCAGTACCACCGGACTGATGGCAGTACCAACAGACACGAACACACACGGCCACATACTTGACCAAGGCCGAGAGAGGGACACAGCCAGTGGCGGACAGTGCCCAGAAATCAGCATACCTGAGCGAGGACAACGCGGCCACGAGGGGAACCACAGCTGCCAGAAACAAATCTCTAGCCTCAACAATTGTGGGGTGTTCACACATGAACAAACAATGCGCCTCATCATCAACTACTGTGGAGCGACACCGCAAACATGTGCGTTGAGAATGCGGAAGGAGGGGCGGAAGCCAACGCCCAGTATGGATACGCAAATGATGGCAACCAAGACGAAAATGCAAGAAACGTACCAACACACCATGAGACAGTCGACATGAGTAAAAAGAAGGGACAACACCCAAAACCAATTACCAATTACCAATTACCAAATGACCCCGTCAAAGCGGGGCGCCGGTGGGGGCAGCGCCACCCACAAGGAGCCAACTTAGGCTCCAACGGCATACTCAATTTCCTGTCCAAGCTCAAACAATGGCTGCCACCAGCCCACCCTAAATCCCTTGCTAGCCAATGTATGTCAGGCCAGCCCATTTCGACTTGCCATGCGCTAACCAGTTGACCCAGTCAACAGCAAGCCAAGCAGTTTTCTGCCTTGCTCGGGGCCATGCTCGGGGCCAAAACATGTGTACCAACAACCCTGAAATACAGACCAGTACGGGACCCAGGACCATTGACAACCTGGGACAGACGCTGAATGTGCTCAGTGTACCGAGTATGCAATGCCTCATCAATGCCATCAATATCCAAAGGCAGGCAAGCTCGCAAGGTGCGAGTAAGACCACCTTCACGGGGCAAAAGGATCCGTAGCACCTGAAAAAGAGCCCCCACAAAGTTATGGGCACGGGAGCGAGTGGAGAGAGCATCATCAATGTTCTGTTGCAGAGCACTTCGATACACTGAAGCAGCATCCAACTCAACAAGGCAGTTATAAAAACGAACAGCACGCCGAACATAGCAATGCACAAGAGGTTCAGATCCAAGCTCATGTAACAAAGGCAAAAGAGGCACAGACTGAGGGAGCTGCAACCACTGACGGACCAGACGGCACCGCTTAACCTCCAAAGGATCTGTAAGGCTATAGAATTTAGCTAGGGTCCAACCAGACGACCACAAACCCGGAATAGATAGAAGGCCCCAGAGTTCACACCCATACAAACCAGCTCCACCGTGGTACCAGCAGTTAGGGTCACTGCGTCAGCGGTTTTACATGGTCCATGTGCAAGACTATGGTAATGTAGTATGCTACTTATGCAGCTGATGTACATTATGTTTATTTCAGGCCGGTAGTTTTGGCTGCTGCTGATCTTTTCTACTCAATGGACATTGGTCAGTGGTGGGTGATAAGATCACACCAGATCACCACTGCAATGTGCTTGGGAGCAGATAACATACCTGCCAAGATTGGTGATATAGGTACTATCTCTTTTCTTGAGAGTGAAGCGCAATTTCAGTGTCCCAGCCGGAGGGATGTTCAGCAATTCAGGCGGAGTATCACTTCCCTCGGGCACTGCCACCGGTTGGATAAGCTCCTGAGCTATTGCAAGCTCCATTTGCGTTACAATCTAAGGGAATAGGCTAAAGCGTGGTGCTCACAAGTGCTGGGGCCAGAGAGCTTGCTCGCCATGACACCCTTGCTAACCTAGAAGTAAGCGCGCATTACGAGATGTGTGACCTCAAACCCTTCTAAAAGTATACAAACTTTGTTTGTGTCCAGCTGCGACAACGCGGGATGTATCAAATTACGCCTACAGCCGGATGGACATACCCTGCAATAGGCAGTGGATGTGGGGCTTTAACGGAGTCTGGGGCCTTCCTACGGAGCGCCCATCACATCAACCTTTGATCATACCACATCCTTGCTCAGAATCAATGGTTTCTGCGATAGCGAAAGGGCTGTAGTGGCGCCGCAAGGCAGTTGGTGCTTGCGGACAGACCCTGCGGTGCCGATTTGCCCTGCGTTGCTAACCCCGAGTATATAGGGTATAGACTAGTTACCCCTGGTCAATAGAACGGTAACTAGCATTGCGCTGTTTGTACAAGGAGACTGTGTACTAGCTAAGGGTCAACGGCACAATCGACGGACCCGACCGACTGCAACCACCGTGCAGTTGAGTGCATACTGTCCAGTCCGCCCCTCTCCCCTCCTCAAGCATGTCGAGCAAGCGTAACAAATAAAAGCACACGTAAAGGCAACCGCAATAACAGAGGTCAAACCAACTAAGAACACCATTCGATGCGACAGAAACGGAGACCAGGACACCCAGACCACCACCGTATCCATCTCGAAGACCTAAACCAAAGCAAATGCCTTCTCTAACCACTCTGGCCACGAACACCTTCCACCAAGTCCGCTCCAGCCTGGCAATTCCCTGCTGCAATCCGCTCTCCATATTGCCTTCAATCCCAGTACTTGATCAGCCCATCCCACCCACAGGTGGCCACCTTACTGCTCTCCATGGGGTTCCAAGCAATGCCAATGCATACCCCATCATGTGCCTTCATGGTCCGAACAATCTTATGAGGATGGGACCAGTCCCAGAAGAAGGCCCGGCCCTCAGAGTCACCTGCACCACACAGTAGCAGCAGCAGCAGCATTCATAAGAACATGTCAGGCTCCATCAACAAACATGGATGTTGAAAAAGATGGGACTGGAGTGTATCCCAACAGACATCAGGAGAACATGTTGTGCAAGCAACAAGCACCAAGAGCAATAGCTAGGATGCACTGCAGCAAGGGAACTATCCAACTGGCAAGTCCGACAACTGAGGCTACTGGCAGTCACTCTTAGCTTGGCAACTACAGGGTAGCTGGACAATACTCAAAGGGAAGAGCACAAAGTGCGCCTTTTGGGCAGGTATGTTGGGGCTAATTATGCAGGCGTTCTGCCGACCTCCATATAGCACAGTTAAATGTGCTAGCGAGTAGACAGACCCATATTCCGCATACTAGGGTTCCACGGCGAAGCTGCTAGGGTGACCACCTGTAAGCATGGTGAAGCAGCATGCTATCGAGATAGACATGCCTATGGCTGCAGTGTGCTGCCAGGAATAAGCACACCCTAGCAATTTACAAGGAGCTGCATACAGAAGAGTACCAATGCAAACAAGACATATGCATGCAGATACGTATGAGAGAGGCCACTGCCAACTGACATGCTGTAAATAAAAAGCAAGGGAGCAAATGCCATGCAAAGAAAGGTACATATCTGTATAAAGCTCCCTCAGAGCATCCAGGAATCAGGGCAGCATACATAACTAGGCTGCAAGGTCTTTCGCAGACAATAAAAACTTCCCAACACGGCTCCTCCCCTGCCGTAATGCAATCGTATGCCCCAAGAAGGGTTCTTCATGCCCCGAGCTACATACTGATCCAATTTAGATCTATCAGATCTGCATCCTCTCCTTTGCACCCACAATGCATGCCCTTATCCGCGCAACATCTACCAACAGTTGGGATGTGTATCAGCATAAAACTGGACAGATCCAGACATCCAGGCGCACATGAACCAAGATGCCCCCCCCCCCCTCACCTGACATGACAAAGCGTGCATCAGGGCTGAAGTTGACCTGGCAAGCATACCCTGCTGTGTTATGACCCTTGAACGTCTTCTTGCGGTTCTGCTTGAACTTGCCCTCCTTGCATGTGTACGTGAGCACCTGGTTATCCAGGCTCTGAGCCAACATGCAGCCACCATTGGGGTGCAGCGTGATGGCAGGCATGGAGTGCATGGAAGGGTCTGCAACATACTTGATCTGCAGCAGGCATCAGCACAGGGGCAGGCAGGACCAGCGTCAGTGGCCAGTGTGCTTAGACATGATAGTTTAGACCATGATGAAGTTTACGGTTGGTGTGGTGCAGGTAGGTGACCTTTGCTAGCTTCATGAAAAAACCAGTGGGTCTCCAAGGCTGAGCATGGATGAGAGGTGCACGTTTAGCCTTTCACTGAGGGAACAAACCACAAAGAGAACAGGAAGCAATGCATCAGCAGCCAGAGGACAGACAGATAGATCACTGCACAGATTTCGGGCCGTGCAGCGCCCGCGGCAGAACTCCATCCAGTTTGTTGGTATGTGGAGAGCAGAAACTGAGACAATGAGCCCAGACCGCTAGAGAGCCAAAGCTGCCAGACCATTCAAGAGACCCAGGCAGTTACAACGAGCACAGAGCGTCAAACAGTACACTTTGATTCAAGAGCTAACCACTTTGCGAATGAGTGGCAAAGACTTGCTATATGTAAAGCAGCACCAACACCAAAAAGCGACAGAGACCCAGTCCCATAAGTAAGGTATAAGCCCCTGGGCACGACATCAGAAATGCTAAACGCTGCAAATGCACCTTGCTTTTCAAGCCATGCTGTCACTCACAACACATAACCAATGCTAGACTACAACATATGCTGAAGTCCCTGAGAACCCGCCTGCATATTGGATCAAGCTGATGCATTGCCAGTACTGCCCCCCTCCCCCCCTCCACCTGCCGCGGTTTCCCCGTGTTACCTGCACAGGTATGCCAAACTCCCACACCCTCAATGTTTTGTCATCACTGCTGCTGACAAAGCGCCTCCCCTCATCAAAGAAGGTCACAGTGTTGACTGCACCCAAGTGGTAGTTGTACTCCTGCAGTACACAAGATAGTGCTGTAATACGACTAGAAAAGATGGTGATTGTTTGGTGATTGAAACATGGAGGAGCAACTGGAATTAGCTGCCCTATATGTCCTGCACCATTCTGGCCCCAAGAATCTAATACAGTAGCGGCAAACTAGGGAACATTCAAGGCGCTCCCATCCAGGACTCATCCCAATCCGTTGACCCAAAGCATATGTTGAAAACGTCTGCATGTCTCTCCTTCTTAAGACACATACAGCAGCTTTGGCTTTCCAATGAGGTCAAAGCTAGCTCTCCACCCATCCGCAGCATACCCCTTCTACAGGGATGCCCTGCATCCAGCTCTTGTCATTCTCAGACTTTGTTCGAACAGAGGAATCATATGGCCATATTTGGCTGCACAAGCCCTCCACTCTTCACCCTTCCCACATCAATCGGCGCATATCCAATAAACAATAAGTAGAGTCGCCACCTTACCTCTGTTGCTCCCTCTGCCGGGCTTCCCTGCTCCCTTCCCCCCCCCCTCCTGCTGGGCCCCTCCCTCCTGGACCCCCTTCCCCCTCCTTTCCCCCCACCCTCCCCCCATCGTCCTGCCAACCCCAGCTCCCATATCATCCCCTCCCTCCCCTTCCCCTGCCCCCTCCTCTGCCGGTGCTGCCATTCAGTAGTCCATTCCTGCCTCCTCCTTTCCCTCTCCTCCAGTCCCTCTCTGGCTGCCCCCTCATTCCCTGCCAGCCAGCCCCTGCCTCCCCCCCCCTGCCCCTTGCTCCACCTCCCACTTCTCCCCGCCCTAACCCCCACCCAACCCCAGCTCCCCAATCTTCCCCTTCTCCCACTTCCTCTGCCCCGTCTTTTCCTCCCTCCTCTGCCCCCACCCCCTCCTCTTCCCCTGCTCCTGTCCAATAGCCCCACTCCTGCCTCCTTCTCTGCCTCCTCACTCCTCCCCCTCTTCCAGCCTCTCCTGCCCCACTCCACCCGGGCCCACTCCCCCACCCCAACCCCAGCTGACCTGCACCACATCTCCCGTGTTGAGGTCCCACTGGTAGATCTTCTTATCTGCACATCCCCCCATCAGCACATTCTGCTTGTCATCATCAGGATGGAACACACCACAGTAGTACAGCTTGCCAGTGCTGAGCGTGCGGATCACCTGCAGAGAAATATCCAGAACAGGCCATTCAATCCAGCTGCAGCAGCAGACTAAAGCGTGTTGTACAATACGACTCCAGCACCAAACTCTTTGGCACAACCATGTTACATCTCAATACATCCACTTCTCTTGGCAGCCAGTATTTTATAATTATCTTTGCAGTAGGCCTCCTAAGCTTGAGCTGGCAGAATCATCTTCCCAGCAATCTAAAGGTCAGGAGGTAGGTGACCAAACAATATTTCATGCCACATACAGGCATGCATCAAGCGTTTCATCTCCATTTCTGGGCATGCAAGCATGAGCACATCCTAATCAGGCAGATAATACTCATGGTAATCCTGCAGCATGCCACCAATCGTTCCATCCTGAACTCATGAAGTTGATGAAAAAGGTAGGCCCACACCTACCACACTTACCCTGACCACCCCCCCAGCATACAACCCCACACATATGAAACCAGTTAGCGACTCCTGATATTGCCCACCTCTCTGACCCTTCATCCTTCACCTATCTCTTTGCCCACATTTCTCCATCCAATCCATCTTCCCTCCTTCAGCCCCCTCCCTCTGTTCCTCCACCCCTTGCCCTCGCCTCCACCTCCCATATTCCCGGGCTCCCCTTCACCTCTCCTCCTCCTCCCTTTCCCTCCCTCCTCCTCCCCGTTCCCTCCCCCTTTCACCCTGCCTCCTCCTCCCCAATCCCTCTTCTCCTCCTCCCCTCCCCCCTTCCCCCACCCTCCTTATGCCCTCATGCCTCCTGCTCTCCCCTCCCTCTTCTACCCCCCTCCTCTCTCGGCTTCCCCCCTCTTCCTACCCATCCCTCTTCCCCATCCTCCTCATGCCCTCCCGCCTCCTGCTCTCCCCTCCCCCTTCTCCCCTTCCCCCCCCCCTTCTCCTACTCATCCCTCTCTCCACCCTCCCGCTTCCTGCTCTCCCGTCCCTCTCCCCCGGGCACTCTTGGCCCCAGTTCATGCCTACCACCCCTCTTCCTGTCCCTCTGTTATGCTCTTCTTCCCCCTCCCCCAACTGACCTGCCCCGTCTCCGTATCCCACAGCCTGATGTTCTTGTCATATCCCACACTGACAAACTTGCTGCCATCATTGGTGAAGTTGATGTCCCTCACTCCCTTGGTATGGCCCAGGTAGGTGCACATACACTTCTGGTTCTTGTAGACATCCCAGATCTTCACCTTGCCATCAAGGCCTGAAAAATCACCACACCATGACAACAAACAGCAAAAGTTAATCAGATTGTGCCGGCAACAGGACCAGCACATTGGTCATAATGGCCAATAGCACAGGTCCCCGCTCACAGCTGAAAGCCCTTTAGAACACAACAGCTCTGAAGCATCTGCATGACTCTCCTGGGCATGAGGCTACAAAAGTTCATGGTCCTGCACCCGGGGAAAGGAAAATTGGAAAGGCCTGTCAAGATCCTGTCAAGACCCCTTTCTACCTCTACCTCCCTTTGCCCCTGACCACTATCTAGCTTCCTCCTTTCCCCCTCCTTCACTCCTCCACTCCCCTGCTGCTTGAAGCTATAAACATCCGTGCTTGCTGGCCAATTCATGGGGTAACACAACCAGGCATAGTGGCATCTTCTTTGGCTGCAGGCCCTGAACCCAGGCGTAAAAGCAGAGCCTGTCAAGCCTCATGAAAGCACAGGCAGTACCCCCGTCCCATTACCTCCCAACAGAAGCTTACATTGTACCCAGGACAAACTTCTTCCCCGAGTCACAAACCACAACCCCCAGCAGGTCCCCCACACAACCCGCTCTGCTAGAGACACAATTCATCCCTCCCTTGTTTACCTGCTGACAGCAGCATATGTGCAGTTTTTGGGAAGAAGCGTATTGCATTGACCCCCTTGCTGTGTCCACTCCATGTGTGTAACCACCTCTTGGGCAGGTAGCAGTAGTCACTGTCCTTGCGCTGGTCACGAGGAGCTGCCAACCAGGACCGACCCTGAACAACAACAAGAGGGATACATCCATAAGCACGCGATTGACCACGTGCACATGCATTGATCATATCACAACAGTCTGCCTGCAACTGATCGCTATTAGGAAGCCACAGGGCGCGTTGCTGACTATGTTCCGTAACTCTCTCTAGGTGGACGGGATCAAGGAATTGGCCCTCCTGTAGTGAAGCTTCTTCACAGCATTATCCTCCTGCTAGCTTCTGATGACTGCTATGCATACGGTGGCGCTTCCCATGGACCTGCAACGCTCCTCAAAACGCCCCAGGCACATGTTTGTCCTAGCTGCATGTCTGGCTGGACTACTGTTCCCACCCCGCAACTGCAGAACGGGCCCCACCGCGACACCCCTTCAAAAAGCAATGGTCTCACCTGGTAATCCTTTGCATCTTTGCCATGGAAGAAGGCAGTGGGTCCCTTGGCCTCCACCTCCTCTGCTGCCTTGCCCTCCTTGTTAGCCTCCATCTTCGCAAGGTACTCCTTCTGCTCCTCTGTCAACTCAGACACCTGGCATATCAAAGTCAATAGCAGCGAACATGGCAGGTTTAAGAAGACCGGTTGACCACACATGCAGAGTTGGCATGTTACACCCTATCACAAGGCTTCTGCAAGGGCATGCAAGGGCTGCAAATCCTCAAAGCTGCCATATCATGGAACATGTCCCATGTTATCTATTCATGACAAGCATCAATACACAAGTCGGAAGTTGGCCTCACAACCCCGAAAGACTAATGACCATCTAACATGGCCCCTCCTGCTATTCTTCTCCACCACGCCCATGACCCAGGAACTAGGGCAAACCAGCTGCAATGGCTTGCAAAAACAGCACCAAACACCCTGTCACAAAGCTGCCCTACAGAGCTAACCCCCACATCGTCATCTCTTCCCCAAGCCCCCCCTTCCCCCCCCCACTTACCGCCAGCTCCTTGTCTGCCCAAGGCAAGAAATTCTTTATGCTGTAAGCCTCCCCTGACTCTTTCTCTGCCTCTGCCACCTGCTGCAGCTGTGCCTTCTTCTCTGCTGCTGCCTTCTTCTCTGCTGTGGTCTTGCGCCGCTTAGCAGCATTGCCATACACGCTGCCCTCACCCTCCGTGACATCTGTGTTGCGCACCTCGCCTTGACCAGAAGGAGCAGCAGCAACACCATAGCTGCAAGTAGTGACATGAAAGCAAAACATGCTGTTAGCACACAGGTTAACAATCATCATAGGTGAAACGACATGATGGCTCGACATGGGTTGCAGAAAGTCATATCAGACCACATGGTTGAACGCAGGTATATCTACGCCTTCAAAGACTGCTGGGGATGCACCTGAAGAACTTCAATTCTGACAGCGGCATTTGACAGTAGCTTGACGCACTCTAGAATGCCGGTACCAACTTCATGCCCACCTCTGAAAAGTGTTGTATTGCTCATCAAAGGCAAACGAGTGCAGGTGCATGCCCTCCACATGGCCCGTCCTGTGGTTCTTCATGCCTGCTGCCAAGCCATCTTTCTGGAAGGGATGTGCAGGGCCCACTAGAGGAGCAGACATGTCCTCATAGGGAAGGTTGTAACCCACACTGCGTGCTTTAGGGCCCAGTAGAACCCTGGTACTGCCTGCTGGTACTGCTTGGCCCTCCTGGATGGCATAGCCAGTGGTGTCAACCTACAGCAGCATAACACACCGGCCCTTGCTGTAAAAACAGGACATTGCTTGGGATGAAAAGCTTGTAGCATGATACACCAATTAAGTGCATGCTTCCAGGCATGCTTCCAGACTGGGGCAGCCATTTAAGTGCAGCATGAGTACTTTGAACTGGCTGCAAGCTCCTTGGTCCTGCATACTTCAATGCATATAAAATAACCGTCAGCCAGATGAAATCTGGCTTGACCGAACCACCTTACAAGCATGGTAGCGCCATCGTCCTTCAGAGCTTCTCATGGCGCATTTACTACTTCGCCTCCTCTGGTGAATCCTGGCCATTCATGCACATACAAAGCCCCACTAAGCTCAACAATCGGTAACTGCCAATGCTACAATGCTTGCCACATTTACTGGACACTTTAGGCACAGATCAGCCACCTTCAGCCACACTTAGCGCTTGCTTTGCACCTCTCTGAAGCTTAATGCAGGATTCGCTGCTGCTTTGACACACAGAGCTCAGTCTCTTGCATTTCCATAGGAGTTGTGCTGGAACTGCTTTAGCACGGCCCTGCTTCAGGACTCTCTGGTTCAACGCATGCTGCTGTAAGCCACTGCCCCATACTGCCACATCAGAATGCCCATACTTTTAACGCACATGACAAGAAACAGATGCTGCAACAGACAAGGCACAGCAAAACCTCCTGCCTACCTCTGGTGCTGCACTGACTTCCTGCGGCAAAGTAAGGCCAAAGAGGTTGTCCTCCGCTACTGGACTTTCTGGTGCATGAACCGGGGCCTCCTCTTCCTCGTCGCTTGCCCTGCATGATACGATCCCCTTCATGTCTGCTTCTCCGAGCTACTTTCCGAGTGGGGACCGTCCCATACCTCGCCCCGGAGGGGGCCAAAGGCCTAGCGCACGCACCCGTATGACGCTACTAAGTCCATGTGCAGGCCGCTACCATAAGCCCATCAGTTCAACCTTGCTCAGACAAGAACCAGCCTGCTCCTCGGTCGGTGATGTACGTCACCCAGTCCAGCGACTACTATCACAGCAGACGATTTTTCAGGCTCTCTTGAGAATCTGCTATAGCTTTCTTGGTATTTTCTAACAGCAACAGGTGCTTAGCAGCTCAACATTGTGCACTAGCCAAGGTTATGATGGGACATGCGGCAGAAGAATGTGGCCAATTTTGCTGGTTCAGAGGCTTCCTCGAGGTTGGGCCAGTTGCAATGCGGCGGTCCGCTGGTGGGTCGGTGAAAGCAAGAGAGCAACGCAGTTACCGAGTGAGTGAGTACAGCATCGGCAGACCTACAGTCGACACTGCCCTTGAATCATGAAGGACAGCTTTCTATCCCTTCTCTCGAAGCTTTGTGAGCTCCACACAAAATGAAAAGAGCTGCAAGCCAGCAGGCATCAGTTGTCGTTGAGGCTGTCAAGCCAAGGGCTATCATGCTGGTAGTCTGCTAAATGAAGGCCTGCCTAGTTTGTCTTGTAAGCAGTCCCTGAGGCACCCAAAGGGTTGCGACACCTTGCAAGAATACTGATCCGCGTTCCATATTACGAATCAGTTCCCTGATTGCAACGTTAGTGCAGAGACAAGCAGTCCAACACGGGCTAGCGACGCAAGCAGCCCCACAAGCTGACCTGGGATCTGCTCTTTGAACCAATAGACTGTGGACGCTTGCACTGTAGCTGGATGGTATAATGCAGGACGCGCAACCAAGTAATGACAAGTCGAGGGACTATGAGACGCGTGAAAGGCTGGGCAAAGGAGCGTTCGGGACTGTCTACCTGGCAGTTCATAAGGACACAAACAAACGCTACGTTCTAAAGAAAGTGAAATTAGCAAGGCAGTCTAAATGGCAGCGGGAAGCCAGTTTGCAGGAGATGCAGATGGTAAGCCCAGCTGCTTCCTTCCAACCTACCAACCGCTGGTATCAAACACAACTGACCCTGAAGTTTCTCTCAGATGCCTGCCCTTCGTCACCCATTCATCATCCCTTACATTGACAGCTGGCTGGGGCCTGACTGTGCAGTCAATGTGGTCATTGGTTACTGTGAAAATGGAGACTTAAGTGCCTATAAGGCAGAGCAGCAGAAACAGGTATGTTTTCAGAAAGGCATGGATTAAGTGCAGCAACAATTAAAACTGGCCGGTATCTACTACCCAAATCACCTATGGTTTTACCTTCTGGAGCAGAGAGCGACATTACATTGCAGGAATCAAGCATTATGGACTTTTTGGACTAAAAGATCCCAGATGCAGACCATAGCTCTAAGCCACAGCAGTGTGAGATACTATCTGAATTATTACAAGCATTAGGACATGTCTTTCATAGCTCAGTCTAGCAGTTAACCTGCTGGCCAGCCACCTGCTCCACATGATGATCTGATGGGCCAGCCTTCTTTTGTCCACATGAAGTCCCAGCTGCCAATATCACACTTTTACCATGCCGGGATGTAGCCCTCTGTGGAGTCTGCTTTCCAGCATCGCTCAGGCTGACACCAACATCCCAGAGTCCTTCATGTTTTGCTAGATTGCATCGTAGTCACATTCCCTGGTGGTTCTGCTGCAGGGCAAGTTTATCCCTGAGAAGCAGCTCAAGGACTGGCTGTGTCAATTGCTGCTGGCGCTGGAGTATCTACAGGTGCACAAGGTGGTCCACAGGGACATTAAGACCTCCAACCTGATGCTGAATGCTGCAAATGACGTCCAGCTGGGTGATTTTGGCTTGGCCACGTACAGGGAGACAGGTAGGGCATGGTGGGACTCAAAGAAGATGGGGCAGCTTCTGTGCTGATGCCATAGCAAGGCCAAGTAGCTACATTAATGGTATGCTATATACCAAGAGGGGCCTGGCGTGGCAATCTTCATAGCCCAATCCCTTAGTGAGTTTGTACCAAACTGGTGTTGCCTCAGTACAAGCAACCATGCTGTAATGTGCAGTGCATACTTGCCGTAACTGGTAATTACCTCTGTAGGGAGCACCCCCTGCTGACCTACACAACAGATCAGGAGACTGATGCACAGAGCTGAGTTGTTGGACGTCTCAATGGTGGTATGTTATCCTTAGCATGTCGTGGACCTATGACATCTGACAGTGTGCTGTGCTGTCCTCTTTCACTCTGACACTGCTTGCGCTGGGGTGCAGGTGAAGACAGCAAGAAGAAGGAAGACACCAACATTGTCGGCACCCCACACTATATGTCACCTGAGCTGCTGAAGCGGGAGCAATATGACTTCCAGACAGACATATGGTGCGTACCTTTAAAAACGTGACAACCTATAGGGAACTGTCCAGCATGCCACATTGTCATCCCTTTGGTAGAGCCCCGTGTACAAACATCAAACAGTACATTTTATCTGGTTGTTAAAGATGTCGACCACATGGGCCAGCATGCATGAGCATAGCAGCTGTAGGCTATTAGATGTGAGTTAGAAAGAGACACTTGCTACTGCATGAGCTCACCCTAAACATGACTAGATTCTTGTGTTGGTTGCTGCAGGTCTTTGGGTTGTGTGTTCTGGGAACTGAGCTACCAGCGTCCAGCCTTCGACGCCTTCAACATCCATGGGCTGGCAAAGAAGATCACCGGCAATCCGGCACCACGCAAGCCACCACTTGATGCAGCTCAGCACTATGGAGCAGAGTGGCATGCCCTTTTGGTTAGGTGAGTTACTATGCAAAGCCGAGATGGCGAGGTCGTTTTCAGCTGTGCATAACACTTCCCACATCATTTTGTACCTAGGTGCAGTTAGAGTGTCTCCCATCAGCCACAACGCTTGCTTCAACTGCCGAGTCAGTCATATTGGGCTTTCTGCATTGCATCAGTCTTATTACGATGGCAATGTTAGAGAAGATCCAAGCATCTCTGTTAAGTTGTGGGCTGGTTGTAGACTCTCCTGTCTGTGTCAAAGACTTGCAGTGCTGCTGATGTGCCTTGTCCTCTTGCTTTGATTTAGGCACTTGCAGGCCCATGTCTCATTTGACAGGGTTGATCAATGCAGAGCCACCATATGGTCGGCCCATATAATGCCAACTCGTACACCCCCATTTCTCATGATGCTATGTATGGGAAATCCAGTTTTTTCTGGCCCTTTTTTTGCAGAATGCTTGAGAAGGATCCTAAACGGCGGCCTACTGTACAAGAGATCATGGCACGGGACGACCTGCGGTCACACATGGAGTGTGCCCGGAGCAGAGCCTTGGAACTACAGCCAGACCTGGTGCTGCCCCCCTTCCTTCCAGCATCACAGGGTGGGTCGCTATCAGCTGAGCAGCCTTGGACTCCAGAGACCACACAGGTCCGCAGCCGCTTGGTTGGGGTTGCCGACGGATCAGATAAGGGTGCTTCAGATGCTGACAACATGCGGGCTGGTGTGTTCTCGGCTGTTGCTGAGCAAGGCAAAGCAAAAGCATCAGGCAAGGCAGAAGCAGCAGCAGCAGCCACTGCAGCACCAGCGGGGCTCTTGCCTGGTGGTGTTGATGAGAGTGATGCTGGGGCTCGTGGTCTGGACGAGGGCGCATGGGGTAGCAGTGTGGACAGGCTGGAGCAAGGCAGTAGCTCTGATGCAACAGCCAGCGGCAGCGGGCCCAGCAGGGGGAGCAGCTCCTCTCCCACAGCAGCAGCAGCAGCCGAACCCATAGAGGTACCGGGGCCGGGGCACGGACTGCTACCATTTGCCTCAAGCAGCACAGCTACTGCTACCTGGGATGTAGCAGCAGTCAGGCGGCGGACTGCACCCGGTGTGCGGCAACCTGGCATTGCTGCTACACCTGCAGAGCGGGTTCAAGCAGCTATTGGGATGGCCCACAGGCAACTCGGGGGCTTGAATAAAGCACCTGTGGAAGGTAGCAACAAGCAGCAGAGGCCCTTCTCCAGTCCTGGGGGTTATGCCAGCTCAGCCTTAGGATGCAGAGGATCAGAAGCAGGTGTTCCAGCAACAGCAGAAGCCTTGTCTACAGTGCCATGCGGGCAGCAAGCGGAAGATGGATTGCCAGTACCAGGGGCAGCAGCAGTAGCTTCAGCAGGAGCTGGACCATGTTTGCCTGAGGCGTCTGCAATAGCAGCAGCAGCATCAGCAACACAGCTGGACCTGGACAGGAGGAGCAAGAGGGGCTGGCGGGATGCACAGGGTGCAGCAAGCCCTCGGACCAGGCCGGCATCAGCAGCAGGGGGACCAGCAGCAGCTGCAGCACAGGCAGGGAGTGGACAACGCAGGAGGACTACCGGGGGAGTGCTCAGCACGCTTGGGCCCGCAGCACGACCCAGCAGCCAGCCACAGCAGCAGCGGCAGCCAACTCCAAAGAGAGCAGCTGCGGGGCTGGAAAGGCTGGCTGCTGCTGCTACTGGTGCTGCTGAGAAAGGGATTCTATTCACGAAGGGGCGAGGGTCAGAACCAACTGCTGCCAAGGCAGGGCTGGTTAAAGCACGGCACCATCATCCAAGAGCAACATCTGCAGCAGGTGCGGCAGGCCCAGGAGCAGCAGCAGCAGGACTGGTGGGCAGTAGTGTGCAAAGTAATGAAATGCAGGCAAGCCAGCCTGTTCAGCAGCGAGCCAGGGTGCAGTCAGCAGGGGGGGTGGTACAGAGGGCATGCAGGAGGGTCAGTGAGATGGCATCAGCGGGGGCAGCAAGTAAGGAGCGAGGGGGCAGCGCTGGTAGCGGTGGTGGAAGTCCAGCTACCACCACCACAGCCAGCAGCAGTAGCCAGCCACAAGGACAAGGGAGCCAAACAGGCTGGGATCTGAATGGGCGGAGGAGGGTGCTTCGACGAGCTGGAAGTGCTGCCATTGTACCTGGTACAGGGTTTCTGCTTTCGCTTGCTCCTGAATCGGCACCAGCTGCATCAAGTTCGTTGGAGGGTACTCAAGCAGCAGCAGCAGGTGGTGGGGGTGGTGTCCTAATGGGGAATGGCATTTGCTCTGAAGGCCACTTTGGGCTCACACCCGTTCAACCATCCCCTCAGGCTGGCCCCAGCAGCAGTCAGCCGGGAGCGGGACTCACACCAGTAGATGCAGATGCACTGGGGGAGGCTATTCGGAAACTCTCCTTTGGGAATACCCCACCAACCACCACCTGCAGCAGCAGCAGCTTTTCTCCAGCGTTGGGTCCTATCCCTACGAGCGGTAGCTTCACAGTAGCTCCTGTTCCAGCAGTGCCTGAAAGGAGCAGTGCAGGAGGTGCCAGTGGCAGCAGCAGCCCAAGGACGGGGCTTAGCAAGCAGCAGACGTCTTGGCGGCGCCCCAAGCAGCCACATGGAGGGGAGGAGCAGCAGGGGGAACCAGGGATAGGTGAAGGTAGTGATGAGGGGTCAATGGGAGAGGTTGGGCTCTTCGAAGGTCACTTGCTGCAGCAGCAACAGCCATCCAGGATAGGGTCGGGAAATGTATCAAGGTATGCTAGCAGCAAAGCTGCCACTGCGTCCACCTCTGCTGCAGCTGTAGGCACCACTAGGGCAAGCCATGTGGGAGGGGAGGGGGTGGAGCAGCACGGTGGGCAGCTGCATGAGTTCAGGGGCAGCAGGCGGACCAGTTCATGCCAAGCAGATGCAATGAGTGGTGCAGCGACTTCACAGCCGGCCACTGCTGCTGCGCCTTCATTGGAAGGAGGAGAAGCAGTGGTGGACATGTCAGCTGCTGCCGCGTTTTCCAGATCTAGCAGCAGCAGGAGCTGTCAGACTTTGGTCAGTGCCTCAGCTGCTGCGGGGGCAACTGTGCTGCAGGAGGCTGGTGTGGAGTTTGGGCAGCTGCAGGAGCGGATGGTGCTGGGGAATGTGCTGACTGTTGTTGCTGGGTTGCTGCACAGAGGGTGAGTTCTAGCAATTTCTGACTTCTGGGATGGTACATCTTTTGTGAAATCACGTGCACATGTGCATGGTGGGTTGCCCCTTAAAAGTATCGTTATAGACAGGCTCTGATGGCCAAGCAGACCTGCGTCCAATGACAACAATCTGGCGGTGCTGCTCAGCTTATTAATCGGATAAGGTATTGCCTTTCTGCAGGATACCACCACAAGTGAGCATCTCGGCATGTCAGCCTCGTACCTCTCCTCCTGCATGCTGCTCACGGGCTGCGCCCCAGTGTTTATTGTGCTTACATTGCACAGGTATCCTATCTCACATGCTAACGTACTCTTGTCTTTCTTTGGTGCTCCCTTCTTCAGGGAAACTGAGGCTGCAACGCTCATGATCTCTAGGAGCTTACCAGAACTGACTGCTCAAGCAACAGCTGCAGCTGCAGTCAGCCGCAGCCTCCCGTTTAAGCTGGGGGATGCCGTAGCGTTTGGCCGCGAGGGCAAGATCACTGGTCATATCAGGTACGAAGGGTTGACCCTGGTAGCTGATTCGGATACAGGAACATGCAATGCTCTTGAAGCTCTAGGAGGGTTTACATTGGTTGTCTGGCAGTTACCACTGGGTTGCTTGGCATAGCAGATTAGCTCTCTGGCCACAGCTGTTCAGAAATGCTTGGAGTTGTACGGTACCCGGCACATCGCACATATACATGCGCACATACCTCAAAACCTGCATGGCATTGTTTCTCTGTATAAGTTATCCAAAGATGGAACCATGTTCTTCCCCTTCTGGGCAGCAATCCTGTCAGCTCGCTGGTTGTAAATGAGAATACACAAGCTACATAGCCTTGTGGTGTGGACCAGGCTTAAAATAGGATATTTACTTGTTCCCTCCCACCCAGGCTCTTCACGCTGCAAGAACTGCCTGCCTGCATGCGCACAATGGCATTTCTATGAGCCCTGGCTTTCTTTGCATCTGGTATCAATATCCTCGTTCACTGCCATGAGTGCAATGAGCAGCTAGTCTTCATGACTTCCTGCAACATGGCGACATAAAGAAAGCATGGGGCCCGGACATTGCGTTTGCTTATTTCTTTTTCCGTGCGGTGTCAAGGACCGAACCACTATCTTCCCATAGTAGCTGCTCTTCACTGCTGTTTAGGTACCTGGGGCCTGTGCACTGGGATGCTTCTGGCCAGGACTATGTTGGGGTGCACCTAGATGAGCCAAAGGGCAACAGGGGAGGTACTGTGGATGGCGTCTTCTACTTTGATGCGTCCCAGCGTAGTGCCATGTTTGAGATTGCAAGCAGGTTGGTGCGGGATAGATGAGCAAAAGGTTTACGAAGAGCAGTATTGTCAATTGCCCAGGTTGAAGAGTAGTGTCCTTGAGTGCAGGGATTCATATGTGTATAGCGGAGCAGATAGCTGAGGTAGCTATGTCTAGTCGTTACCATTGTCTCCTCATAAGGCTGAGAGTGCTGGCATGGACAGTGGGTGTGAGAGATGGGTTCTTCCTTGTACTGGCAATGCCTCTTGACCAGGACCGTATCTTTGTGGCGCTCCGTCCTCCAGAGGGGTATACCAATGCTATGGGTGCAATAGCAGGACAGATGGGCCTTTGTATGGGTGGGGCCCCAAACATCATGGGCCTTAACACATATGCATGGTTATGGCAAGCAGTGTTCTACAGTGCGAGTTGCTCAGGGTTATCTGAACCAAGAAGTATGATGGTCAGATCTAGCCTAGGAACATCATCGCAATTCTTTACATGAAGATCTCTGCACTGCTGACTTTGTGGTTGTTATGTGTGAGGTTGGTGGCATATATTTGCTAGCAGTGAAGGTTTCATGTTGATTGGTTGGCGGGAGCTCTGATGAGTTTGAGGAGGTACAGTATAGAGCAGCAGCATGGTTTGAGATTAGTGCCGTGTTGGCACCCGTGTTCTCCCCGTAACGTGACTGCAACAGTTTGTTATTGTGGGGTTCATATGGTAGGGTTTATAGTCAGAGTGTAACACGTGATCTGTGTATCACATAGCCGCCAGCGTTACCCATGTATGCATCCTCTGGCATAGGATAACAGGATTCTTACCGTTGTCGCATATAAGCGCTCAACACAGACCTGGCAGCTTGTGCTACGCCTGTAAAGATGGTTGCTGGCAATTGGTATACCACCGGCAGCTGCCTCCGGAACGGATCATGGCAAGCAACATGCACTGTTGCCATGGAACGGACAAATACATGTGCCACCGCCAGGTAGCCATGTCCAGCCATGAGGTCTATATCTCAAACCGGGGACTGTACTTACATGAGGAGTCTCGCACTGAAGCGGCCTTACCTCAGTCGCTCGCTGGTTTTACGGGAAGGAAGCCCTTCGGGGTAACTTTTCGATCGGTGCCGAGGTCCAAAGATAGTTCTTGTCCCGACGCTCGAAGACGAAGAAAGCAGCGAAACAAATCACGTGTAAGCTCTTTTCCGTGTACATTAGCCAAGCATAATGCGAAAGCTAGGCTGCAGTGCGTGTGCAGTAGCCGTTCGATGCATGTCCGGTAGCCACCAGGCCCTGCCGCCGTAGTAAAACTGTCAGTTGCTTAGCGTACATCAAAAACTCGGCTATGAGGCAAGCGAATGATGTTGAGCCTTGACTATGGACGTTTCAATCATCCCTGGATACTGCGCTTTAGTCCTCGCCGCTTAGTATTTGATAAGTCGCTGACCCTGCTAAGCCTTTGCATGAAGTACTGATGCATGAATTTTCCTTCTCAGGTAATCCAAGTACTGCCTCACAACTCCCTGCTGTCTCAGAGCACGACATAGTACAGCCCTGTCTGGAGTCAACCTTACAACTGAACGCTTCAAGACTTCTCATGGAAGAACCACTGGGCGGTAGGCGCCACTTGATACATCATACAATACCAGTACTCAAATTGAGCATGTTGCTCACAAATGCCGTGTCCGCGCCATAGGCTGCCATAGTGGTAGATCACAGCAGCATGTAACAAATAATAACATGCAAAGATCTCATCACAGGGGTCTCTTCTGACACGGCTGTGCCATCTTGCAGGATAGCTGTATTGGGTCACGAGACATCAAACAACCATATATCACAGAACAAATCACACACCCAAGCCACTTTTTAAGCGGCAGGTTTCATCATATCAGAAACACCTGACTATTGAGCTTAACCCTGAGTAAGATGGAGACACTAGGCGAGAGTTAAGTGTGTTGCTTAACCCAGCAGACCAGTCAGGCCCTGCACGAAAGGACCCATCAAACCCAAAGCATGGTCGATCAGGCCAGTGAGGGTGTTGATGGCCACACCACCAGGAGCACCAGTCACAACATCAGCAACGGCACCAACTGCACCAACTGCACCAGCGGCACCAGTTGCTGCAGACAGAGCGCCATCCACAGCACCGATCAGAGCACCCTGGGGGCCGGTCAGCAGGGCTTCCAAACCTTCCAAAGCAGTCTTCAGCAGGGTGAACTTCACGATCAAGGGCTGGATGGCAGCCGCCTGGATGGGGCCGGCAACACTGATGTCAGAGGCACCCTGTAGGAGCAGCAGCAGGAGCAGCAGGCATGTCAGCATGAGACATCTGGAGTCATGGCGTATGTGTCTAGAAGAGCGCAATGGTGTCTCTGCCGGTACTGGGTTATCCTTGAGTGACCTATCAACCAATTGAAGGGGGAGAGCAGAAGCAGTTCAACATGAATGTGTCACTCTGGCATTCTATACTGTGTTCGTATTGCTCGAGGTAGCAGCTATAGCTAGACGCCAGAGCCATTCTTCTTTCGATCGTGAACTCTTACATCAAGTGCGTGGGATTACGCGTTTCGGCCTGTTGGCCATCATCAGACTCTGGCATTCTACAGACCCTAAATTGAGGCACTGTAACTCCTGCATTCCAGACAGGTGCTAACAAGCTTGTGCCTGCCACTAAGCCAGGCTGTCACACAGTGCATGGCATAGTATGAAAATGAGTTGAAGCCCATTCACAAGCAGCATAATTTGCAGATTTTGCCAAAGCAAGAGCAGAGTCATTTAAGTCTCACCTCCAGGAACTTGATGAGGCTCTCCAGGTGGAACTGCAACATGTCCAGGCCAATGCCCACAGGGCTGAGGGCAACCAGGGGGCCCTTCAGGGTGGCAGCAACACCCACACCATTGCCAACAGCACGGCCAAACTCTGTGGCCAGGTCTGTCACAAGCTTGCCCACAACATCAACATCAGCCCTAAAGCAGAAGCAGCAGACCACGTTCAGTGAATGCCCTTGGAGACCCTTTTAGGTTATGTGCTCACGGTTGCATGAGCTAGACATGCCACATCACCTGTGCGGAGACATACAGCAAGGTGAATCCCATGGCCCAATGGAACTGGGTAATGCAAGGTGATTGGTAAGAAACATATTACACTACAGGGACCAAATGAGGCTGCAGCAAGCTCCGTCGTTCACCAGTGTCGTCCCAAGCCTCAGAGGGGTATGTACCATGTAGTTACTGCAGTTCACCAGGTGACTACATCACTCTGGTGTCACCCATCTCACCTGATTGCACCGATGATACCGGTGGCAGCAGTGTCGAAAACACCAGCAGCCACATTGCTACCAGCAATGTGCAGGGAGTTGAGGGTCTTCACAATGTCAGTCAACAGAGCAAAGCTGGTGGTGTAGGCGTCCTTGATCCTAGCGTGGATACCAGCACCCAGACCCAGGACGTTGTCAGCAAGGGCTGCAGCGTTGCCAAGAGCAGATGTGGCGGAGGCAGCAGCAGCAGCACCGTTGGCAGCAATGACTGCGGGCAGGCAAGGGTGCACAAGCGTCAGTGAATGAGAAAGATAGGTCTGGGGCTCAAAAAAAGGTGTGTTTAACTTCTGGGATTGGTGGAGTTCATATAATATGCCTGAGCTGAAGCATAGGTAGATTGCTGGCTCTTGCAGAGCATCACTGGCTGAGAACCTTGTGCTGTGGGATGCACATCACACACTTATGTTGTACAAAGTGTGCGCTTGCAGAGGTAAATGTCATTGCTGTGGGTAGTCTTATAGCAGGAGCATCAGTGTGACAGCTACACTGGATGGTATGCCCTACATTTCAATAGCTGTGTAGTTGGCAGAGCCTGAACTCAAGGAAAGCATCTCTTAGTTCCCAGTCTAAATCGGCTTACTTGGGGTTCCCGTAATGACGTTCCCTACAGCTGCAGTAGCTGCATCTACCAGGTTGATGCCCTTGCCCAGTGCAAACCTTGCCTCAGGAGCAGGAGCAGCATCCTGTGCAGAGACAATCTGCATGCAGGAGAAACACAGAGAGTTAATAGTAAATATGTGGCGTCATGTGGATGCTAAGCAGACAACATGCTGCTATATGCAGTCCTAGAAGAGCTTGACACTACATAAAGACCTGCTGGAGTCAACCTGCCTAAGGTGAGACTACAGAGGCAGGAAACGTTTTGGATGCACCTGGTACTGTGAACAGGCTCAGAGGGTTCCTGATGTGCCACAGGCTGCCATGCCAGGCCTGTTCTACAGAAGTTGCTGCGGAAGACTACAGAGCACACTCAAACCGATTCTCAAATTCGTTGACTGTTCCTCAAGAGGTCTCTTGTCTCAACTTAGTAGCACACGCATATTCAGTCACAAGGAAGCGCTGCAACTCTAGCGTGGATTGAGTAGCAGACTAATGGAGAAGCCTATAGGACGCTGTTGAGTCGGTGGAGTGCTGCAAAGGCATTAGTGCTATCGTCTCTTACGGCGCACCAACCTGCACAGCAGCGAAGCCCAGGAGGAGCAAGCAGAACGCAGTTGACTTGTTCATTTTGCAAGCGCGGATGTTCAGGTGGACGAGAGAAGCAGAGCCTTGGCTATGGCTTTGAGTATCGTTTGCAGGTGTTCTGAGGTAATTGCTTCAATCTTGCAGGTGTTCGGCTGACTAACTGGCAAGCTTGCTCAAGCACAAGAGCACGGATGACCCTCTGGCGTGAGCCCCTCCTGGTTTTATACGCTCTCTGGCAAGATAAAAGACGCTGGCAGGCCTTGATGTCCTGCTGAGGTTTCGTTGCTTCTTTGAGTCCTTAGCCATTGCATTCTTGACTAGCAGGAGCTCCGAGGAAGAGTGACCTGAATTCCAAGAACAAAGCGAGCAAGGTCCAGCAGGCAGGCTCGCCCCGTCGGCAAGGATGCCCAGAATCGCTCAGGGCGCTCGCAATGACATTGTCGCGTCCTTGGGACTGGGACCTTAACAGGGTCACCTTGGGACATCCGATGGCCGCCCGGTGGCCGCACGGCCGTCTGCTGGCCGTGGAGTGTGAGGGCGTCCAGCCGCGCCGCTAGTCGGTGCTGTCGGCTCTGCTGCTGATGTGTACCGTTTCTCACTCCCTACCACCGGCCAAGGCTATCTACCATTTCATTGGAACAAGGAGCCACACCTTGCTCCTACTGCTGACAGCACCGGCGCCAGCTGCAAGCCTATGAATACGGACTAAGGTTGATATTAGCTGACAGCGTCAATTTCAGGACGACTCTGGGACTCCTACCTTAACATTTGCGTTAAGGTCGCTAAGAATCCAACAGCGGCTGGCGATGCTTTACCACGCACGAACTAGTCTTCTTGCAGGGGGCTCTGGCGCAGCCGGTGCCCCTCTACCAACAACTTGCGTCCAAGGGCGCGACCTTATCCTGCGGCAAAGAATCCAAGGACATCCCGTAGCACCCTCTGCACCGTCTTGCTTTTTCTCACAGGCGCACAGAACGTATATAACCTGTCTGGGTAGGCAATGCTCGACCCACAGCTCTGCTTGCACTTGCAGCGTTCAGAGGCTTCGAATTGACGACAACTCAGCTACACACAAAGGCACCTGCGCAACAACTCCTATGCTGGCAAAGCCAGCACAGACTGCCAAGATACACCTTTAACTTAGTCGCCAGCTGCTCGTGATCCCCCAGCTGTTAGCAACAAGTAGTCAACAATATGGCCATCAAGTTCAATGCTATCGCAGCTCTGCTGCTGGTCTGCAGCTGCGCCCTGGCTGTTAACGCCCAGGAGGTAATATCTCTTGGGTTGCAAAGCAGCCAAACAGTTGCATGAAGGTGTTTTCTGTGCCCATAGGCAGCTTGCAAGAGTCAGCTGCTGAGATGCTGTCAGTGATGGCTGTAAGGCAGCTCTTAACACTCTATGCAGCAGCCAAGTCTTAGCAGCCCGTTGCTACTTGTAATTTCGGCTCTCATTGCCTCCTGGCAAAGGTGCACTGGATCATAGCTTGCTTACATCTCTATTGCTCTGGACTTGAAGACATCTTGAAGGCATAGTCACGATCCATGCTACTAGGGATAACATCGTATGTTGTGATACACGGCAGGGCGGCTGGGTAGCAACAAAGGGCCAGCAACAGGAGCAAGACCATCCTCAGGAGCAGATCTAGCAGGATTAGTTCAACAGCACCGTGTTTTTGAGACACCCGGTCCACAGGAGCATTCTTCTGCTCTAGTTGCCGCATAGTGACATTTCCCCTCCCCCTCTGCTTCTTTGCTGTGTGCAGAATGGCTGCCGTACCTTCAAGAAGATGCAGAACATAGCCGACCCCCTGGTGGTGTCTGATGCCATTGATGTTCCAGTGGACTTCCCTGTGGGCCGTGTGGAGGTCAGCAATGTGGATATCACACACCCTCGCGTGGGGGCCCTGAAGGTATGGTTCTCACTAGCATAGAGAACAGGAGGGCTGGTGTAACTTGGGCTAGCATGGTGGCAGGTTTGCCCTGCACTATCTGCTACTAGGATTACTGAGTTGGACAGCAGTACATGGCTCTGGTGACAAAGCATTGCTACTCCTTGCAATGCTTGCTTTTTACTATGTGCCCTTTTTAAGCACGCCTTTTACACAACACGGCACACTTTCTGCAGCCTTGTAATGTCATCAAATCCTTATTTGTGTCACGTTGAAGGATGTTTATCTGTTTCATGTGTCTTACATGTGTCTTACTTGCCTCCTCCTGTTTCACATTTTCTGGATAGTGGCCATCTGCTTGAGTCAGACAATCCTCTGCAAATCTGTGCTGCATTCTGAGGTAATTGCATCCTATGTCTGCTCCCTCACTTGCCTTGCTCTCACAGATCACCCTTGCTCATGGTGAGCCCGCCACCCGTGTGGTGCTGAAGGCCTCCCGCCAGGGTACCACTGGTGCAAACCTGAAGAGCAGCACCTTCTCTGATGCTGCCCCCGCACCCTTCCCAGCTGGGCCTGAGGCGGCACCTTTCACTGGGGCCTTCCAGCCTGCTGAGCCTCTGTCTGGCTTCAATGGTCAGCCTGCTAATGGAGCATGGAGGCTGCAGGTGTCTGATGTGGCAGAGAACACTCAGGGGTAAGTCAACAGGGCTGAGTGTGGGTCAAGGGTCTACTTTAATATTTCATGGTATGCCCCATAGGAGAAAGCCAGTTCTGCATTTCAGGACATGCTGTAGCGAAAAGTGCCATAGGCCCTGCACCTCAAGCTGTGACAGGAACAGCGAGGGTCTAGTAAGGAACAGCTAGTTGCCAAGGGTTTAGTAAGGTATAGCAGTGTAAGGGGACAAAATGGCAGTGGGCAATGCGCACAGGGTATGGCAGCTCCAGGAGAAAAGATAAGGGCTCCATGTAATCTTTACACCAAGGAACCCTTCCCACAGTCCCACGCTGGAGAACAGTACACGGTCTCCTTGCGTAGATCTCTCTCTCGCGCGCGGCTCCAGGAGAAGCATACTGGAGGTTGAAGAGTGAAGCACGTCCCTAACTCTGGATAGATGACTGATGCTGTACCCATGGAACAAGTTATTGGCTTTCACATGACTTGCTTTTCTGTGCAAGTCAGCTTTGCAGAGAGCTATAATGCTTCTTTAAGTTCACACGCATATCTCACTGTTACAGCTACCACCCTTACCACTATCCACTTTCTCTCTAACTTCCCCCTCTGTTTTGATCCCCTCTGCAGCCGTGTGATCACCCTTGCAGGCTGGGCCCTCACCCTTTGCCCTGCTGGTCCTGCTACCAAGGCTCTTGATGGTCCTGCTGATATGCCTGCGCCCCTCCCTGCTGCTGATGCCACCATCAGGATGACTGTGGACAACACCACCGCCCCTGTGAATGGCACACAGACGGTGAGTCATATGATTATTAGTCATCCAAGCCACTATTGCCATAGGAGGGCACATGATGACAAATCACACGTGATGCCATTCAGCCCAAGCACATCTCCAGGAGCAGTGTCGCTCTTGCTGCATTTGGTTCACCAGCATATTAACATATGAGCATACATATGAACATGTTAACATGCAGACAGCATTGAGGCATACTTGTTTCCGGTTCGGTTGATGCCTATGGGCAATGCAGGTCGCCATTATTCACTAGCCAGTACCTTTGAGCTGCCGCAGCGAAGCAAAACTCTGCGTAAACATCATATTGCGTACTCGGGCAGGCAGCATCATCATTGGAAATGAAATGTACCCAGCGGTAACATCTAAGCTTGCCTGTGTGCTGCTGCTCCTGCTGTTTGTTTTGTTTGTTCTCAGGAGGGCGATGAGCTGATGAAGCTGTTGGGTGACGTGATCACCATCATCAGCCCCCTCAATGGAGAGCTGTACATGCGCTTCACAAATGGATCCAATGAGACAAGCATGCAGGTGTCTGCACAGAGTAAGTGATATGGCCGGCACTCAGTTTGCATTGTCTGCTGTAACATAATGCGTTCGATCGGCTGAAATCACTATCCATGTGCTGTCGATCATACATGCACACATCAGCCTCTCACGAAGTCAGGCCCAGGCTAATAAGCGGTTCATGGACCTGCCATCTCGGATGTGTCTCTTGATTGTCCTTTCCGGCCAGCCGTTAGTACTGTCTATGTCATGCTCGAAACCTCAAGTGTCAGCTGCCGAGACTAGCACAACTCCCATAATGAGGCCACTGCTAAGCCTTGCTCTTCATTGCATCATATTTGCCGCCCTAGCTGCTGCTTGGAGCCTGGCAGCTGATAGTCCCCCTTGTTCCTAGTTGCATTGTTACACCATGAGCAGCGTACAATTGGGGAAGTATGCTTACTACAGTGAGGGCACTCGCCTCCTGAACACGACCAATATGTGCTGGCTCGTCAAATCACCACCTCCAGCCCATCCTTATTCCTAGACACTGTGCACACCCACTGTCTCTTCTCTCCTTCTAAGTCACTTGTCTGAGCCCTGGTCTGCTACATACTGCTGCTCTGACAGGTGGTGAGTCTGACAAGGAGGGCAGCTTCAGGTCCATTGGTGGGCCCGTGGTTGGTGCTGCTGTTGCTGCAAAGGATCTTGTGTTCAACAAGGTAGAGACCCATGTGGGTGATGCCCTTGACCTCATCACTAAGCAGCACCAGGCCGTCAAGGAGTTTGTGGACAAGAAGATCAAGGACTACATCACCTCCGTCCAGGCAGCAACTGCTCTCACGCAGCAGGTAAGAGGTACAAGAAAAGTGGTATGGAACTATCATAGTTGGAGCGGCCTAAGTTGGCTCCTTGTGGGTGGCGCTGCCTCCACCGGCGCCCCGCTTTGACGGGGCCATTTGGTAATTGGTAATTGGTAATTGTTTATGGAGCCTGTTCTTGTGCTTGTTAAAATGGCTGAGTAGCAAAATATATCTCAAGTGAGGCCACTGATTTCATCCTTGGGAACATTGTTCCTGTTAAGATTGACGTCAGTTACGATGCATCTAGATATATTTTAAGTAATAGTATAATTGACTAATGCTGTGCTGCACAGTTGAAACATGCTTCTCCTGGTACTATGGAGGTGTATGTAGTTCTTTCTTTGTTTAGTCCAAGCCTTTTACTGACAACCCGCAACCTGTGTGCTATGTTGCTGCCTGCAGGTGATCTCTGGTAATGGCAAGAGCCTGATCAGTGTTGGCAACCACATGCAGAGGAATGCCTTTGACCTGAGGGGCAAGCTCGCTGATGCCAAGGACCTCGTGGGGGAGGAGACTGTCAAACTGGTATGTCAAAGCCATTCAATGCCATATCTTCTGACAGGGTGTAATCCATGCTGGGGGATCATATCAGCCCATATGCATTCACTAAAAGGCCCTGCCATGACCTAGACCAGTCTATATACTCAGTAAGCTGGAGAGCATGGCTTGCTTGCCTGCTTGAATGGAAGGGCCGAGGGCCCCAGTTAAAACCAAGCATTGCCCATCTCAGTGCTTCAAGGCGTCCATTCTTTTCAAAACAAGTGGCTCTTCCCCTATTACCGCACCAAGTCTTCCCACACCACTGCTGCCATGGCCAAGGCCCAAAGTGCTTCATATGTGAGCTCCGGCATACCAGTATCTGCTACATCCTGCTCATGCCTGTGAAGCCTCCTTCCCTTCCGTTGAGTTTATTGTATCCTTTAAGGTGGCTGACGGATGGATGGCAAGTTCACATTATGATCTACATGTCTTACTTAAGCTTCAAACCAGTACGACTCCCGTGTCTATGCTTGCAGGCTGACCACCTGACCAGCATTGTTGGAAAGTTTGTTGAGGCCAGCTCCAAGCTTGTGGGTGGTTTGACCAGCAGCACTGGCCTGGTGAAGGATGCTGTGGTCACACATGCCAAGGGCGCCTGGGACATTGGCAACACTGCTCAGGACACTGCTAAGAGCGCACTGGACAGCCTGGTGGAGACCAAGGCAAAGGCACTCAGCAATGTGCTGGGTAAGTTTGCGACCTTTGATTAGTAATGATTTCATTGCAGCTGCTGTATGCGTGTTTGACCCCCCCCCCCCAATGACTATCAGTCGGTAGTGACTGGTCCTCTGTCTGACTTGGATGGTGGAACCACCTATAGTTATGCCCTTGATGATTCAACTTGGTGTCTCTCAGAAGATCAAGCTTGGCCAGGGATAACAATGATTAGGAGTTGCTTGCTATTCACAGCAACCCACTCTGATCTAGCTTTTGACTATACAACGGTGCCTTGCATTCCAGCAGATGTACAGATGCGAAGAAGTCATTGGCCAAATAAAGGCTATCATCTTTTGGTGTCATAAGACTGGTCCATGTCATCAGGCCTCTTCAAAGCGTATCGGTTGACATGTATGTGGTGCTGCTGCTGTTGCTGCTTCCCTTGCAGACTTCCACATCAACCTGTTGACTCAGTTCAAGGAGGGCAAGGGTCCCCTGCTGAGCATGAAGCTAGGTGTGTATGAGAGCGCCCTGGAGCACTTCAAGGGAGCTGTGGAGATGGTGGCTGCTGCTATCAGGGCCATCCCCACACCTCATGAGGTGAGCAAGCCTTGATAACCAGGATCCTTGAGAACTTGCCAATACTTTTGAATAGCTTTCAGGTTTTGGGGGTGCAGTGCAGGTGGAGGTTGGGAGTGCTGTGTTCCTCCTGTATGTAAGAGTATGATCAGGAACATCAGCGCCATAGTTGTGATGTGATGCAGCACTACGCTTGAGGGATTATGACCATGCATCTACACAGCAGCTTTGTCTCACTTCATGGGAGCCTTCACTGGCAAACGCCTCACACCACCTGCAACAGACAAAGGCGCGTATTGGCCTCAACAGCTAGCAATTGCAGTACTGGCCCATTCTGTCACTTGTACATAGCGGTTAGCAGCTAAACACGCATGCCTGGACACCCGTGCACTCTCTGGCTTGGATTGGTAGAAGCTTCTGTGCCGAGTCGCCCATGCTAATTCATACTCATATGTTCTCCCTCTGCAGGTGCTGGATACCAAGTTGGCCGCCGTTGGTGCTGCTACTGACTTTGTACGCACCCAGACTGCAGTGGGCAAGGGTGCTGCTGCTGTGAAGTCTGCTGCTGAGAAAAGGCATGAGGATCTGCTGGGCAAGATCAACCAGTTCACTGGCCTCTTCAGGGAGGTCCTCTCCAAGGACACTGCTAGTGATGCGAAGAACAGTGTGAGGGAGACTGTGAAGGAGACTGTGAACAGGAAGATCGGCATGGGCAACTAAACAGTGGTCGTCCTTGCATTGATTGCCTGCGGGTGTTGACTGGATTCATGTTAGCAAGTATATGTTACAGTTATGTGAATGGCTTTGACTTTGTATCTGGAGGCACAATTGGTGATCACAATGATATATTTCGCTAGCTTGCTGAGCTACTTGGTCAGGCATCAGTGATCATTTGTGGCAGGGTATTGTTTGAGTATTGCGTTAGGCACTCCTGTGCCGCTTGGATGGCAGCAAGTTCTGGGTATGATTCGGTGCTACACAATTGTAATTGAATCTTGTAGCATTATTTTGCAAGACACCCAGAAGAAGGTCAGGTGGGCAAGGTGCCCCCCCCCCCCCCCCCCGTGGCCCGGTGGGAGCACACTGCACACTGCGAACTCACTCCACATGCGTTGCTGAGAGCTTTTCTTCCTGCTAGCTGGAAAGGTTGACGGGAAGGAGATCTTAGGCCTGCTCGCAGCTGCTATATGTAAATCCTACGTGCGGGAGCCTGGAATTACTCATCGTCCACCATGGTCGATCGCCGGGGACCACTCAACTTGTCCTCTAGAGCCCTCGTGAGGATTATGCTTTAGGACAAGCAAGTTAACCATTGAATACAAGTACCATTGACACTCAGCTGCTGGGTTTCCCGCAACTCCCCCCAGGAACAGAAACACCCATCGACATCCGTCTAAACAGATCGGCTCCGTACTGGCACGAAAAATACTGCTCGGCCTGCACCTACCGCTCACACTGTTCACATGAACAGTATCGTTCAGAACCCCCAGCTTCAATGTTATGACCAGGCTCTATGTTACACCCATGCTCATACTCAAGCAGGCACCGTGATCATGCTATCAGCCAAGGCCCTCAACTTCTCCTGCTGGTCCAAGCTGATCATGCCCTGTATACAATCCTCAATCTCGCCATCTAACACCTTGTTCAGGTCGTAGTTTTGCTTCAACCTGTGGTCGCTGCAGCGGCTGTCCTTGTAGTTGTAGGTTTTGATCTTCTCACTGCGGTCTCCAGTACCAACCTGCATGCAACCAGAAGCAGACCGGGTTAAGCCCATGAGTGCGATGATGCCAAACATCTTCAGACTTTAAATGTTTTAGAAGTAGATGGTCTGGAATTAGATCAGCCAAAGTGTTGATTTTCACCAGCGAAACAAAGCTAAGAACTCGCTGCAACTACACAGAACAGGACAACCTCCTTGCCACAGTCATAAGCGTGTCTGGCTTGCTCATGATTCATCTGCGTAATTCCAAACATATCACAAGATAAAGCCTCTCAAATTGAAAGCAAAATCTTCCGGAGCCTGACATCCTCTTGACCTCCTTACAGCTGGTCCTCAGATGATACGGCTCACTTCACAGGAGGTAAGAAGTACCGGGGAGTTTGAAAACAGTGCTGGCTTAACCGAAAGTCCCACACACATATCCTTTAGCGCTCCCAGTGCTGCAAGTACCCCATCTCCCCTGCTCCCAACTCCTCCTCTTGGTTTCCTCAGACATCCCCTCCTGGTCTATTGCGCCGCCCTCCCCCTCCCCTTGACACCCCCATCCTTTCCCTTTTCTCAAACTTTACTCCACCCAAGCCCTATTTCATCAGCAACCTAAATCCCCCCCTTCTCCTCCCCCATCCCTACTATCTCCCTCCCCTTCTCCCTGCCCCTCCTTAACAGATTACAAACTGGCCCCACGCAGGGGGCGCCCAAAACGGGGTTAGAATAGGCTCCATGGGCATCCATCGCAAAACCAAACTCATCCCCCCTGCCCCTCTCACCTGGCTCTGCCTCTGGTTCCTGATCTCCTCCTGCTGTCGCTGCAGCTCCGCCTCAAACAACCTGGCTCGCAGGATGGCAAAGGCCCGCTCTCTGTTTGCTGCTTGTGTGCGCTCCTCCTGACAGAAGATCCGAATGCCAGTGGGCTTGTGCATCAGATCAACAGCAGTCTCAACCTTGTTCACGTTCTGGCCACCAGCACCAGAAGCCCTGCAGAAACACAACAGGGGCTACATGAGTGAAAGGACTATATGATATAGAACACTGCACAGCTTTCGGGCGTGCAGCACCTGCGTCATGACTTCAACCAGGTTGTTAGTACTAGCGGGTCGAACAGTGGGTCCGTGAGTCAAGGGACCATAGTAAAACACATGTCTATGTAAGAACTACACTGTTGAATGGTGTAAACATCATGCCCGTGTACACGTCACAGGTGTGCAATCACGAACTTCAAGGCTGTGTCACGCATGAAGTTCACTGGCTGGGACAGTCACCATGTTCCCAGATATCGTGATTGGTGAAGTTTGTGGTTTGAATCTTTGCTCTTATCATTATGCCTGTGGTTAGACACCTGAACCATCAGTAGGTGATATAAGCCTAAGCCTAGCACGAGCACAAATCAAATCCCTCAAATCCAAACACCTTCTCTCCCTCCCTACACAATCTTCACTCCCAACATGCCCCCACCCCAACTATGTGCCCCCCACCCCCTTCACCTTCTCACCTAATCTGATCATGCCTACTCGGCTCCCTCCATTCCCCAATTCCCACCCCAGCTGAGCCAGATATGGACTTCCATATCCCTCATGGCCCCCCTCCTCCACCCAAACTGCCCACCCCCCCTCTCCCCTCTCACCCAGTAAACTTAACATCCACGTCCTTGAAAAACATACGCCCTCTCCTCCCCCCTACACTATCTTCGCTCCCAACATGCACGCCCCCGCGCCCTACTATATGCCCCCCCCCTTCCCCCTGCCGCCCTCACCTAGCGAACTTGACATCCACATCCCTCATGTCCAGTGTGACATCCACATCATCCACCTCAGGCATCACGGCTATGGTGGCAGTGCTGGTGTGAACACGCCCAGCAGCCTCTGTAGCAGGGACACGCTGAACCCGGTGCACACCCGCCTCCCACTTCAGCTTGCTGTACACCCGCTCCCCCTTTATCTGCATGATGACCTCCTTGTAACCACCTGAAGGTCAACACATGTGTCTCATTAAAGATGCTGACCATGTCAGGTGTCTCACTATGACCAAGGTACCAACATTTAAGGTGTAACAACCACAAGAGGGCTGCTAAGTCAGACAGACCAAAACACACCATCAGATGGACCCAAAACAGTGGATTCCAGACCACCAACCAATAGTGCTACTTAAGCATGTACGCAGCCAGGAAACCTCAACCAGTTCATCATCTGACAAACTAGCAAAGAAATCTGGGACCCAAGCCCAAGCATGTATCCAGCAAGAAGACTGCAACAGGTGGCCATATTACCGGTAGCTAATGAACCTTCGTCAGGGCCATTCTAAATTGTAACTACCAGGGCAACTACTGCCCAGGCAAATTCTGCCAATTTGTGGTTTTGTATTGGTGGTAGCAGCCATCATGCAAGTTGCCAGGGACAAGACCATGTCCAGAGCTTCATGCGTGTCAGCTCTGATACTCACAGACTGTGTATAGGATGGCACATTGGGGCCTCTTGGGCGCAGCTAGGTCTGCCACGCACAGCGAGGTGGAACAGAATACGGGTTGGTCTTCAGCATGTATGACAACATATGCCTAGACATGAGGTCCAGCGGTACAGTGGTTATCTGAATGTGAGCCCCCACAGAGCTAGTGAGACATGGGTAGCCAGCTTGGACCTCTGTACCCCGCCACGCGGCAGACTAGCAGTCATACATAAATTGGGAGAGGGGAACGGGGACGGGCTGCCGGCCAGTCGCAAAGCATGCTGTGTACAGAACGCTTACAGCTGTTGGCATATCAACCTCTTGGGTAAGCGGGCCACATGAGCTCCCTAGCAGTCTCACAACTCTCGACGTTGCTCCTTTCTCTCCATATACACTACAAACATTCTAAGAGTCATGCCGCGGGCGCCGCAAAGCCAGGAAGCTGTGCACTGACCTATCTCATATACCCATCCACTCACCCACCTGCATCTGCTGTGGTTGTGCTGAGTAATGTGGTCTTCCATTTTTGCCCTAGTGAGTAGCGTTGATACATACGTAGGAGGTCACCTGCCCAAATACCTGCCTCATCACCACCTGCACCAGCCCTGGGAAGGGAGAAAAAGGGGGGCGGGGGAGGGAAGGGGGCATGAATTAGCCTAGCACAGCCTGAAACACTTGCTTCAGGAATAAGAGGAACCTAACCACCACCTGCACCAGCCCTTGGGCAATAACGGCACATTATACATTCACCTTAACCATATAAAACATCATCACCTGCACCTGCCTTGGGGGGAAGGAGGGAGAAGGAGCCGGAGGGGAACCATATAGCACAGGACACATACTCCTTATGCGGCAAGCACCAGCATTTCGGACTGGCTCACCCTGACACAATTTCTGCAGGACCAGGATAATCAACCAGGGCCATCAACAACAGGAACAGCATAATGGAGGGTAACACCAAATACATTTCTTTCCCCCCTCACCTCGCCCCCTTGCCAGCTGCTTCCTGCCTCCGTGCTCCCCATCCAAATGCTCCCCCTTTCTGCTTTTTCTCCAAATGCTCTCTCTCCCAGCTTTCTCTCCAACTGCTCCCCCTCCCTGCTCCCTGTCCAAATCCTGTCCACCTCCCTCTTTCCCTTGCCTTGCCCTACTGTCCTCTCATTCTTCCCCTTCCCTTGCTTTCGTTCCAAGTCCTACTTCCCCGCCATCTCCCCCCGCCCTTCCCCCACTACCCACCCAGGGCCAGACCCCACCTCCTATATTACCTACCAGTAACCATGGGGCCTAGTCCCTGACTCTTTCACCTGGAAAACATGGCATATGTCTACTGGGAGTTTACTTTCATAACTGCAGCTCAACACTCCTTCCCCGCCCCCCTTCAATCCCCCCCCCCCCGCTCCCCTCCCCTCTCCTCTGCCTCCCCCCTCCTCCCTCCCTCCCCCCTGTTACTTCCCCCCCCCCGTCCCCCCTTTTTCCCTCTCTCCCCTTCATCCCCCTCTCCCTTGCCTCCGCACAAAGGCAGCACCCCCAGCCCTTCTCAATCTCCCCTCCTCCTCCTACCCCCCGCTTCTGTATTATCCGCCCCTCCCCTCTTCACCGCCTCCACACACCCCTCCCTTTCTCCCCCCCGGAGGTTGGGTACAGGTAATCAAAGCAGGGAAGAGTGATGCGACAAGAAAAGCAGGGTCTGTCATGCAGTGCTGAAAGCGAGGAAAGCAGGTACAGCGAACAAAGCAGGTTGCAACCACCACCCCAAACCTAGATCTTGTCCTGTGAGCTGATCGATGAGCTGAAATGGCTGGCAGGCGTGCTGAAAAGCTGAATAGGCTGCTGCTGACAATAAGCTGACTCTCAATGCGGGGATTACCTGCACGGGGATATGCGGGGGTTACCTGCACCCCTCCCTTTCTCCCCCCATCATCAGCACTTGCTAGACTTGTGATTACTGTTGCTCCCCATAAGGACATTTGACCCCATGGTAACATGTATCCAATAAAGGCAATTAGAATCATAACTAGCATAATAACCACACCAATTAGCCACCCCCTCCCCCGACCTCTTCCACCCCCCCCCTCCAGCTTCCACACCTCTTCCACAATCGTTGTTCCCGTCTGCCCCCAGTATATCCCTCGCCCCGCCCTCCCCCCCTCGCCCCCCCGCGCGCCCCCCCCCCCCTTCTCCATCTCCGCCTCTCCACTTCCCCACTGTCCCCCTCCCCCCCCCAAAGAAAAACACATTCCACCCCAACCCCCCTCCACCTCTTACTCCTCCGACTCCTCCCCAGCTCCCTCTCGCCCGCCTCAGCCCACCCCCTCCTCCCTTATACCACTCCTCTTCTCCCCCCCAACCCCCTCCCACCCCCTCTGTCTCCCCCGCGTCCGCCCATCCCCCTCCTTTACCACCCCTCTCCCTCTCCCCCCCCTCCTCCCATACCCCCACTCCGTCTCCTCCCCCCCCTCCCACTTCCCCCTCCCCTCCCCCCCACCTTATCTCCAGCATGATGTCCCTATCATCCAGGGGGTCCCTGGGCAGCAGCATCACCTTCAGCTGCTCCTCCAAATCACTCAACTGACCCTCAAGCTCAGAGATCTCCTCACGAGCAAACTCTGCAAAGAATCAAAACCACCAACCACTTCTCAGCCTGAGCTCATATGAACACCAGACCAGCTTGGGCATGAATTTCACTACCCTAAATCCTGAAACCCTAAACCAGCTTGGGCATGGATTTCACTACCCTAAATCTTAAACCCTAAAACAGTTTGGGCACGGATTTTACGTGACGATGCATGGCAGAGCTGTGAATACATTGCCCCTTTTAACCCCTGGGAAGCAGTGGTATGGTCATTTCAAAGCAGTCAAAGCTTATCAACAGCTGGGAGCTGCAGAATGCTAATAGGAGCGCTGGTTGCATGCCTCAAGAGAAGCCTCCTTTCCAACTGCTGCCGCTGAAAAACCTTGACGAGAAGCACACCACATACCAAGATCCTACCATATTGCAAGTTACATAGCTGCTACTGCAGCCTGAGCTGCCTACTTCCCTGCTGCAAGTAGCGCGCCTGCTGCTGCTGCTGCCGCTATGGCTGTTGTTGTTATGGTGCTGCTGCTGCTATTGCTGTTCCCGCTGCTGTTGCTGCCACATTGCCGGCATTGCACCTTGAGCTGCTACTCATACAGAGGCTTGCAATGGCCCCCTACGGCCCCAACACAACTGCTCCTGAAGCTTCCTCTGATAGTGGAGCTGCAGCTATTGCTACCATGCTGTCGTGGGTATCATGACCATCAGTTGCAGCCTGCTGCTGCTGTTGCTGCTGCTGCTGCAACTGCCTTGCAAGCAACTTTGCTGCTGATCCTGCCCTTGCACTTGTAGTCACACACCCCTACCACTGCTGCAGAGGTTGTCGCCACTACTTTGCTGCTGCTGCCTGCCCTTTTTGTGGCTGCTGGCCCTTGCGTTTGTGCTGCTGGTGCTGCTGGGGGTCCTGTCTTGCTGCTCCTGCTGCTGCTGCTGGCCCTGTTTCTTTCCAGCAGCTGCTGCTGCTGCTCCTGGTTCTGTTGTTTTTTGGTCCTGCTGCTGCTGGCCCTGTCTTTTGGTCCTGCTGCTGCTGGCCCGTTTCGTTGTTGCGGCTGCTGGTGGTGGTGGTGGTGGCCCTGTTTTTGCTTGCTGCTGCAGGTGGTGATTTTTTTCCATCGCTCCTGCGCCGCTGGCCCTTTCCTTCCCTGCCCCTGTTGCCGCTGGCCCTGTTTTTGGATTGCTGCTGCTGGGCCTTCCGTTATCACCTCTGTTGCTGCTGCTGCTGCTGCACGCCCTGTTACTGTTTTGAGACCGCTGGTGCCTCACACCACTCCCTTCCTTAGCATTGCCCTGCTTCCAGCGCCGCCCCTGGCCCACCTGCCATCTCTGGGTCTGATGCTGCTGTCTCCTTGAGATAGACTCGTGCCTCTGCTAGCTGCTGCTCATACTCCTGGTACTGCTTGAAGGCTGTCACCTGCTCCTCTAGGTCACCAGCTGCACGAGCTACCTGTGAAGATGAGTAAACAGACATGCCATGGCAACAGACATTATTGATTGACCAGTTGATGTGCAGGGGACGTCCCAAGACAACCTAAAAGTGAAGCGCAGTCTCCCTCCGGAGAAAAGATACATGGTGTTAGCTTCAAGCGCTACAAGAGATAAGACTATTTAGTCTGTAATTCAGATGCACTTAAGCAATCTATGGCTATGATGTGTTGTCCTCCACAGCTTTGATTTCTTGAACCCTTGTGCCTGCTTCCCCCTGAAGTTGCAGGCAGCTGGTTGCTTGTATTATGCCGCTGCTGCTCAAGGCACGGGCCAGGCTTATTATCTGAAGATAATGGACGCCCTAAACCTTAACCAAAGTGGCATGTAAACGGTTTTGCTGCCTGTCAGGCTCTGGAAGCAGCATGCTCCAAACTGCTAACTGCCAACGTCCTGCTGCATCAAGGTGGAAGAGGCCTATGACCGCACCTTTTGGAACTCTGTTGCGCTTGCGGCGATTTCGGGGTCAGCCATACGCAGCTGCAACTCCTTAAACATGGACTCTGCTGCCCTGAGTTTGTCTGACATATAGCGTTCCAGCGCCCGGCAGACCATGGAGCTGCGAGAGAGAGCTGCTGTTTGAGGGCATGTGACTGGTCGCACATGCACGCTGGGCAACCGTGAGGCTGATGCATGTCTGTGCGCAGCAGGCTGGGTAAAGCAGTTGCGTAGGACTCCCATGGCTGCTGCTAGCTGCACACTCGGATGCCCCGCCAAGCCACCTGGGCAGTGAAATGTACAGTGAGCTAGGACAGCTGAAATATATGAGCCGTGACTGTGAATTGCCGGGTTCTAGAGGCAGTGTGGCAGACGTTCATGGTCGCCGGAGCCAAGCCAACCGGCTGAAAGAGACCAGTGCCCGGAAGCATGAGCGCGCCAAAATGCAGATGATAATGTTTTATGATAACTGTACCTAATCAAGCAGAGTGCGTTTGCCACGAACTGCCCTTCAGTCGCCGGGGACTCAGACTAACATGTATTGGCCTCACGAAGTACTTCATGCACCCACCGCAGATAACACAGAATCCTGCACGCACCAATGAGAAACCGCGCGCGCTGCAAGTGCAAGCCGTAAGCCTTTGCAATTGACCGTCTTGCAACGGGTGCTTCCGAGTGACTCCACCGACGGAACATAGTTGGCTGCTCAGCTCCTCAACCTTGGTCAAAAGTTTAGTTCTGGATGGGCTGTATCGGTACAACATGCTCTGACCCAACAGGGTCGTTCTTGATGCATCCGCTGAGGCCGGGTGGTACGGTCGCATCCCCTTGCAGAACCTGCCCACAGCTACAGTAGCTCCTTCACCCTTGGATGCGGGCGTAGTGTTAGCGTTTGTATACCATAGCACCCACATGGTTCTCTGTTAACCCTTACTGCAACTGGTTGAGGCCATGGTCCGTCCTTCATCTCTGTCAGTTGCTTGGTGCTTGCTCTGGCTTCTTGTAGCTGCCCCTGCACTAGCTGACCATTACAGGCGCCTCCTCATCAGGTTGGTCCTTAAAATACACGTAGGACAGTCCACTGGCACTCCGATCTTGAGTGCTCACCTGACGAGGACCTTTGCAACCTTCGCCTAGGCCACTACCTGGAGGAACAGCAGTATGCAGGAATACCATAGCTGGACCGTAAGTGTCTCGCATGCACCATATAGCCCTTAAGAAAACAGGTTTGACCAACCAGCCATATAGCCCTGGCTAGGTGCCAGATGATCAGCAGTTGTCCCAAGCAACAGAGCATGGAGTTTCAAGGACGAGCTGCAGTCGTGTTCCAGCAAACTTGTTCATGCTTGCCGCCAAGGCATCAGCATGTTGCTAGGGTTCGTCTTTGTGTTGCAGTGGCGTGTCATAGGGATACTAGCAGCAGTCACAGGAACTTCCTGCTTAGTAAACAGGCAAACATGGCTTGTCACGGACCTATCAGCCGCATAAGAAGTTCCTCAACAGAATAGAGCTCAGCATGCTCATCTTAAGTAGGATAGCAGTCATGCTCAGGCTCTTCATGGTAACTGACAGTCATGCATGCCCTAGACTTTCAAACGTCCGCCACAGCATTTTCCACCCAGCTAGCCATGGAGTGAGGCTGTAGACATGGGCTGCAGGGCTTTTGCCAATGAGGGGATTAAATGACAGGCGTCCGCATTATGCCATACGTAAGGATGGCAGCGCAGTAAGATGTTAAAAGGGCAGCAGGTCGATAGGGTATGGCAACCAAAAGCTGGTCTGCTTATTTGGTCTCATCTTATTCCGTCTCACTGCAGACATTACATGACAGACGACCAGGGGGTAGTGTGCCCTGCAGAGAAATTTGACTACAAGACCGGATGCTGTAGTTCTGGTGAAAAGCACTTCTGTGGCAAGTAAGTGCAAGAGGGGTGCTGGGGTCACGGCCCACTTGCGCACCAACTAATCAAGGTGGCTAGCAAGCAGAGTGGTTGCACCCCCTTGGTTGTGGATTGGCTGCACATGTGTTAGGTCTGCATATGCGGATTGATGGGCCTATGCTGGCTGCCTTTAGAGTGTCCTATGCGCTCCATTGATTGGTGAAAGCGCGGTGAAACTAAAAGTAACTGCATGCAGGTGTTTTTTCAAAACAGTAGCCAGTCACAGTATAATACATCCAGTTGCCTGTGATGTGCCTCAAATCTTTCTGGATACTGTTTTGCTTCCTGGATACATGGCATGTCCTCTTGGAAACCTGTTGGTGGCACTTAAATCAAATGTACGACATGGCTTTACAGAATTCGGAGATTGGGTACATGGAATTGCAGAATTCTGCCCTGACCATTCAGGCCTGATCAGAAGCGCCAAATCGCTGGTGCACTTAGCCCTCTGATGAAATGGCTGCTTTCCCCCTTTGCTTTATGCAGGTGTAACCCTGTGGACAACTGCTGTGAGGGCTTTGAGTCCTGTGTGTCTTGCTGCATGGCTCCTGCCAGCAAACCAGAGGAGCGCATAAAGGAGGTGCATGTCATACGCAATGACCCCAAGAGCCCCTTGTGGCCAGATAGCTTTGAGTACTGCCGGGATACTTGTCGGACACATGTCTGGAGCACATCACATGAGAATGCTTACATCAGCGCAAGGCATCATTGCTTCTCAAGACTGGGCAAACCACTGGTGAGTGTGAAAGTCATAAGTGTGCCTCTCAACCTCTGGTAGTTACTCCAATGGCCATGTGTAGAATCTGGTGGCTCTGGTAGCTGCAGGGCATATGAAAAAAGGCTTCCAAATGAGAGCAGCAGCATACAATGCACCTTAACACTGCACAGTGACATACTCTGAGGGCTTGCAACAGGTAGCACTTATTTAATAGCATCTGGCAATGGACCTGTATGCAATGTCTGGTTATTGTGGGGTTTCAAATATCGGCACGAACCAACAATGCCCTTGTCGGCACGGGCACTGTAAAGCTAGCTTAAGATAAGTGCTTCCTGCATATGTGCCTTCTTCACCGTCCTGCTGCTTCGGTGACCTAGGTGAGACTGATTCCTCCCCTGAGTGAGACATGCCATAGACATATGGGAAGATGCCAGCCTTCCAAACTGGTGCAATAACTGCTCTGAGCCACATGGTTTCCCTGCCCTGGTGCCTGTTGCAGTTGGACCCCCCAGTGCCCCAAGGAGCCTTAGACGGCATCAAGGTGATCCTCAGTGTCAGGGGCACCAGCTGCCAAGACACATGTGCCAAGGAGAAGCTGGCATGCTCACCACAACACTTCCAGCACCTCAATGCATGCGACCGGCTAAGGGAAGTCACTAACTGCGAAGCTGGGTGTGTGAAGGAGGAGCTTACGCCCCTCATGCCTCTGTATGTGGATCCAGAGGCGCCTAAGGGGTCCCGCCCAGCGATTTGTGTGGTAGGCCAAGACCCTAACCAGAAGGAAGGGTTTAGCTGTAGCAAGGAGGAGCGGTATACCCGGCGGTTGTGCCCTTGTGCGGCATCAGCGGGTGGTCAGCCCAGTTCAGGTGGAGCGTAAGCTAGACTAATGTTCTTGTCCTGTGCAGTATATGTATACATTGGCATGCAGCTTTGGCTGTGCTAATGAAGATGGATGGGTTTACAACAACAAACATTTAAGGTGTGGCAACCGCAAAGGGCTGCTAGGTCGAAACGACCAAACACACCATCGGATGGATCCAAACACAATGGCTTCCAGACCACCAACCAAGCAGTACTGATACCGAAACATGTATCCAGGCAAGACAGAGCCCATGACCAAGAACACCACCCACTCCTCCATCGGTTGCAATGGCATGCATGCCATATGGCATGCCATATGGCAAACAATGACGATTACCACGGGCTGGAGATGTACAAGAACCATGCAAAGGACTCAACCACAGAGGGATATATGCAACCAGACCCAACCACCATGGAATGTGGCCACCGTTTACTGCTTGCTTAAGTAAGGGTGGGTTTTTGACCCCGGGCCTGGTGTGTTTGGTCATCCTGGCTGCCTGGCGCCTATGCAGCCACACTCGAGAGTTTTGTTTGTTGAAGGGCTTGGCTAAGGTCTCAAAGCTTCCTGGCCCTGAGCTGCACTTTTAGAGGGCATGTTCAGGGCACTAGCACAAGTGGAAGGCTTTCAATCAAAGTCATGGTAACCCAAGGTGCAATGGCTGAGTACAGTGGGCCTGCATACATCCTCAGATGGCAGGCTACAGGAGTGGCGATTGGCGGTTGAGGGGGGCCAACCTGTTAACCTACTCCAACAGCGGCATACTGCAGCTAGCTTCAGTAGCTTTCCATCGACCTAGTAGCATCCGATGCGGTAGCATAGAGCAGACATTTTGCAGTACCTGCTTGGATAGCCTTTTTGCACTACAGGTTATGGAAATGCCAGAGTTGCTGCTGGTCCTGCTTCAGCCTGACCTTGCATGCACACTAATGCTTGTGACTTCAGAGAAACTGGCTCCAGACAGCTGATGTTTGTACTGCTGCTTCTGTTGCTGCCCCAACTATGTAGCTGCTGCTTCTGCTGTCCAACTGCTGCTTTGCCGCCTGCTTCCCCCGTTGCTGATGTCCTCTGTCTGCTGTTGCTGATACTTCTTCCGTTTTAGTGGCTGCTGCTGCCTTTATACACTGTATGCAGCCATCAATCCTGCTCCTTCTGACCTTATCATTGCTAATGCTCCGCTTCCTTACTTTCTGCAGCTGCTGCTGGTGCTCTTTGCTTGCCTGCACCGGCTACTGAGTTTACTGCCAGTGCTTCATTTCTTCTTTCGATGCTGCTTCCTCTCCTCCCTCCTCACTGCTGCTTCCACCACTGCTGCAGCCACCACAGCCAGCCCTGCGGCTGCCATACAAGCATGCACTGTGGTCCTTAACTAGCTGCTCCAAATATCTTGCTGCTGGAAACGCTGCTGGTCCTGTCGCTGCTGCCTCCGCCCTGCCCGAACACGATGCTCCTGCTGCTGCCCCCTGCTGCTTGGAAGCGTTCCCATGTTTCCCAACGCACTGCTCCAGGGCTGCCAAAATGTGCAGGTCGTCCCGCTGATCGCAGCTGTTGCTTCTGTCTGACTGTCAAAACAAAGCTCCAACCGATCCATCCAGCTCATGTGTCTGCCAAGCATGGCCCACCATTCATTTAAACACGCGCAGGTCCACAAGCAACTTACAGCCAATCCGCAAACTTAAGGAATGTGCGCTACACACAATTGCTTCACTCCAACTTGCCCAGGACACTCTTCTCTGCCACAAATATGATCTCTCCCTCTGGCACCTCCACCTCAGCCATGGCATACTTGTTGAACACCACCATATCTCCCACTGATACATCTAGGGTCACATCCTCACCCTTCGCCAGTACCTATACACAGCAACAGGAATGCAAATCTCAGCTGAAATCCATCAGCTGATGAATCGAGGACGGATTATCTTAATCGATCGGAAACAATGCAATCATCACTATTTACTATTGAGTGCTGGTCTTGATAGAAGGGCATGCATGAAGTCAAGTCTGACTGACTGCATAAGGCTACCCCTCTGTTGTTGGCACTGATATGACAGGGTGTCATATCTGAGATAGACCACAGCACAGCATTCAGGCCGTGCAGCGCCCGCGGCAGGATAGGTTATGATATCATATCCCCGTACTACCCAGCGACAAAACATAGTCCCTGGCACATTGCAAAGTGCACTGATATTGCGCATGCAGCTGGTAATGTGCTGCCGGGGGCCTGCTATCAACCGGGCCTCTACCACAGCATCATGGGGACAACTGCCCTCGAGCTGCCGCTGCTATTGGAGACACGCACATCCTCATGTGTGCACAAGCGTACGCTGCAGCCATGTCACTGCAGGAAACTGCAATGCACAACCGCTACCCTGTAACCTGCTGAATTAACCGTGTGGCCACAGCCCCAGAGCTGCTGCTACAACCTTAAACCACAACCTGCCTATCTTCCTCTGCATCTTTCACAACGCCTTTGCATGACTCCTGTGCCTGTACTCCTGTGCTGATCAAACAGCGTGAAAGCAGCTGTGAAGTGCTGACCACTACCTGCCGCTGAAGCCACAAGCTCTGGCAAACTCTTCAGGCTGTGTAGAGTTTCCGTGCTGTCGCTTACCGTGCCAAAGTGAGCATCTGAGTTGGTCTTCGGAGGGGGCTTTGGCAGCAAGATGCCACCAGCAGTTTTCTGCAGATCAGATAAAGCATGGTGTATTAAAGACCCATAAAATGTGACTTGAGATCTGTGGCTCCCCATACAAGTTCTGCTCCTAGCCCTTTTCGCCTGCTGAGCACAATCACAGTGGAAGTCCCCTGTGGTGTGTGGCTGCCAAAGATGGAATAATGTCGCTAAGGAAGGCAAGCTACAGGAACCCCTCGATTTGACGGACCCTGCAAACCCGTGGACAAGCAGCCAAGCTGAATATGTTGCGAACAGATCCGAAGAGACTGAAACCTGCTCTACCTCCGCTTCCTCCTGCTGCTCCTCCTGCTGCTGCTGCTGCATTGTCTGCTATCAGGGCGCGTCAGAGAGGCAACTATCTCAGCTTTATTCCTAGGGGACTTACTGGTTCCTCCTCATACGGCTTGATCAATAACCGGTCGTGTATAGGCTCCATCTGCGAAGGCCCACTCGGTCAGAACATGGCTTGCCAAGCTTGCTCCAAACAGCCAAGCATGAGGTACCTTCGAGATATCAAGTTGTGCCCGTTCTGCTGTGACTGACGCTCTAACGCGGCATACTAGCTGTCTGCCTGCATAGCCAGACGGATTTGTGTGAGAAACAGACACGCTGCTGGGAAGGTTGCCGCAGAGCTGCTAACCTTGCCGCAATGGCGCTTGCGATCTGCTGCTGCCTGCATTGAGCCTGAGGCTCTGCTTTGCGCAAAGTGCCATACTAGCGTTGGCCGGCACTCTAGAAGATGTCTACAGGCCGCAAGCAGAACACGGCCTATGCACTTTTCAGCTATCGCAAGTGCCTGTACAAGGTAATCTTCCATGGGTCTGACCTACTATTGAGCAGATTAAGCAGCTTTCGCGAAAGTTCAGTCAGGAAGCCGAATGCATGGTCTCGGAGGCGTGGGCGTCCGCAGATACTTCGAGACGCGATGACTGCATGAGGTTATCCGTATGCTGAAAGTGTCCCACTGTGCCCCTGAAAACTGGTGGAAGAATCGATAATCGATCAACCTGTGCGTCCTACAATGTATGCTTGTCCCATTTTGGATCCATATCGCACAGGGTACACGCAGATCGCCACGCAGACCATTAGACCAGGAGTATTCACTGAAAGTTCAGCACCGAGACGTACTTACGGGCTGATCGACACCGTGTGCACCATCCCATAACATCCTAGATGAAGATTGGCGTCCTAGGAGCTGGCCAAGTGGGGACTACTCTCGGTGCCCCTCTTCTCAAAAATGGCCACGCAGTGAAATATGCCTCTCGTGACCCAGCCCAGCAAAAGGTCCAAGATGTACTGAAGAAGCAAGACGGAGCCATTGCTGGGACATGGCCTGAGACCGTCGAGTGGGCAGACGCGCTGCTTTTGGTTGTACCAGGCAAGCGCCCTGCAGCTAGCGCACTGTGCCAGGACCCTTTTTGAGTGCATTCTGGGCATAAAGCTTCAGTTGTTACTGGTAAAGTGTCAGGCAAGAAACGCTGCAATGTACTTAGACACCAGCTCCGCAGCCAAGGCAGGAGCAAGATGAGAGTCAACCTTAGTCAGATGTTACTTAAGAAAACCCTGACCTTTAGGGTTTTATTACCTCTGACGGTAGCTGTTTGGCATGCACGCTGCAGTGAGAAGCAGAGGCTTGCACGATGCTGCAAGAATGACAGGGAATCCATACATGCATGAGATAGCATACTATAGAGGATCTCTGGCTGCACCTGAAAAGGCCAGTTCCCCTGTATATGTTGCAGCCACCCATCACGGGTACCCTGCTCCAGTCACGTGCTACAATCTGTGGTATGCATAATTGCACAGGCATCATACTTCTCCTGCTGGACTGGTATAGCTCATACAACCAGTCACGTTTGCCAGCTGCTGGATACATCAGCTCTGCATGCTCATCCTGCCAAGACTCACACCCACCCCCCTCCCCCCCGCTTTCCCTTTCTTTCCAGGCATGCGTGAGAAGAGCGAGTACGAGGAGTTGGCAGGGCGCCTCGGAGATGCTGTGAAGGGCAAAGTCATCATTGATGCCACAAACCCACTCACCCCATACCCAGGCCTTGAGGTGTTGTGGAATGGGAATTCAGGTGAGTCCTGCTTTGGAGACATCGGCATACAGATATAGGCACAAACTTTGTCTGTCACCACCACCCTTTATGTGTGTCGATATTGGTGGTAATGTGCAAGTATGTTTTTTATGGCATGCAGAGATAGGCACCAACTTTCATTATTATGATTTCAGACAGAAAAGTGCATTTAGCAGGGCCACTGGATGCAACGCTGCAAGTATACCCCCCTGTCCTGCTCCTGCATAGGCCATGATCCCGCCGCAGGCGTTCCCAATTGGGAATTAGGCAGGACACGTTTTAGTACCGTGGTATGGAGACCTTGCTCCACTGGGTTGCCAGGAGTATGTGCATTGCCTCCCCCCGCTGCAATGCAGCCATAAGTATGTATAGCCGTCTCCACTGTCCCTGGAGAGTGACCACTTGACCTTTAGCACTGCTGGGCATGTTCACAGAAACGCACAGATTTTGGTGCCCACATGCAGATTGAGGGATTTTCTTTCTCACATACCTCCTCACGCTGGGTACATCCCTTTAAGACTCCTGTCAATGTTAGGTCTAGGACTCCATTTACAGCTAGGAGTAGCTTGAGACCTTAACCAGGATACAAAGGTATAGCCTCTCAGGCAGGAAGCTTGGGAAAAGCTGATAAACCAGGGCATGCTGGCTATATAGCTTCCGTAGCTCATATGCAGAGGTGTCCGGAAATTTCCCTGAGTTCACGCTGTGTTATACAAAATGTATATGAGATAGATCACTGCACAGCTTTCCGGCCGTGCAGCGCCCACGGCATAACTCCATCCAGTTTGTTAGTCTCTGGAGAGCAAATTCAAGACAATGAGTTGAGACCGTTTTATCTAAAGCATGATTTAGTACGTGTCTCTCTGCGTTGCGTGGATTATAGGCTGGGGCTCTAGGCTGGAGCTTTGGAGCACTGAGTCTTTTTGCTGTTGTGCATTTCCTCCCTCTTCTTAGGTGGTGAGATGTTGGCTGCTGCTGTTCCTGATGCCTTTGTCTACAAGGCCTTCAACACAGCAGGTATACCCATACTGGCCAACCCGGATGGTAGGACCATAGGCAGTGGTGTGGGTCCTTTGACAATGATGTACGCAGGACCAGCTGATCAACAGCAGCAGAAGGTGGTGGAGGAGGTTGTATTGGGGGTGGGCTTTGAACCACAGTATGTGGGGCCTATAAGATATGCAAGAAACCTGGAGGTGAGGTGTGTGTGTCTGTGTCTGTGTGGATGGGTGGGAGGGTATTAAGATATGCAAGAAACCTGGAGGTGGGGGGGGGGGGGGAGGAAAAAGATATGCAGGAAACCTGGAGGTGGGGGGGGGGGAGGAAAAAGATATGCAGGAAACCTGGAGGTGGGTGGGGGGGGGTGAGGAAAAAGATATGCAGGAAACCTGGAGTGAGGTGGGGGGTTATGCAAGAAACCTGGGACGTGGGGGGCGGGGATGCTCGAGTGGGGGTAGGGAAGTGGGTGAAGAAGGGGTCACGGAGGGGTCCGGGGAGGCCAGAAGTGAAGGGAGCTGGGTGGGGTTGAGGGTGTGAAATGTGAGATCTGTTTAGTGGTGGAGGTGGTGGTGGTGGTGGTAGTGGTGGTAGTGGTGGTAGGGGATGAGGTAGAGGCTGGGGTGATGACAGGGGGGCAGGTGGGGTTTGCTCTGCCGGCAGGGATGGTATTCAAAATGAGCCTGAGGTGCAGATGCCACACTTATCCATCGCCGAAGTGCAAGTGATGGCGCAATCCTAGCTGCTGGAGTGATCTTCAGCCAGAGCTTTTGCTAGCTTGTATCGTTTGTACTGGCATGAGCTTTGTGAGCGTGCCCACAATGTAATGCTCATGCATGCTGTGATTTCACCTCCCCTGCATGCCATCTCACCTGTTATGCAAAGTGTGCTGCACTCACATTTATTCCTCCCATCGTCTCCCTTGTTGGCCATGGGAGAGCTTTGGACCCCCACTGCCATCCTGTCATCCAACTTCAGTGATCTCACCTCCCCTGCATGCCATCTCCTCTGTGGTCCAAAGAGTGTAGTGCTGACATATGTTGCTCTCATCACCTCCCCTGTAGGCCCTGGCAGAGCTTTGGATCCACACTGCCATCCCACAAGTTGGATCACCTCGTACCTGGGGTCCCAACTTCCACTTCCAAGTGGTCAAGAACTCTAGAAGTGACTGAATCAACATCAACTACCTTGGTCTCGGGCACAGTGTTGAGCTTGCGTTGGTCATGGCAAGGCCCTTGGCACTTCTGCTTTTGCTCACTGGACCTTGTGCTTGTTGGTAGGATACAGAGCTAGCGGCATACAGGGCTGCCTTGGTGAGGTATGCAAGTATGTCCTTGTTCAAGGGGTTCATGTCAACAAGCCATGTAGTACATCTCCTTGAAGTCTGTGAGGCTGGTGCAGCATGGCACGCAGCTTCCGCTTAGCAGGTGCTGCATCATGTATTATACAGATGTACTATGCGCAAGGGCTAGTGCTTGCAGGAGTAGAATCATTGACATGTTGAAGCACGCATGTCACCAAAATGCTGTGTAACCTTGAGATTGGTGCGTGTAGAGCGGTGTTTTTTAGCTTGGTGTCGTGAAAGGCTTATAGTGTCCAGGCTCGGCAGACCCTGATGGTCTTGGAAAAGAAGGCATGCTGGTCTTTTATTCCACCTTTGTGGTTGTTGCAAGCTTCAGTACTACAGTATGATAGTTGAATTACGTACCATAGTCAAGCAGTGTGCTGTATGCATGAAGGTGAGTTCATGGCCGTGTGAGAGGGGGAGGGGGGAGCTTTGTACAATAAACATACTCTCTACTAGGTTGCTACTTTAGAGTGGTGCAACTGGACCTGTCTTTCTATTCTCTGTGCCAGCATCATGACAATCATGCAGCAGATTCGGAAAGTGGAAGTAATCATTGTGGTGGCAAGGAATAACTTCAAGGGAGTGGGCAATAGAAACTGGTCTAGACACTGGGCCGCAAGCTAATCTGGCTGGTTGTGAAAGAATTGCTCGGTGTTGGTGCGTGCAACGGGTGGCACAATGTGCTGAAGGTCCTGACCAAGCCACTGGCAAAATGGAAAGTGCTGCATGGCCCGTTTCTGTATGCTGCTGTGTCCTTATATGGGGTTTTCAGTCGGGACCTTGTATTGTATGTGGCCTGCTTGTTCTCAAGAACAAACTGTGGTGTTGATCATTCAGTGCTGCAGCTTGCCTGGGTCTCAGCATGGCTGTTGTGTTATAGGAGCTGCTTGTAGGAGGTTTGACAAGTGCTGGCAGTGCTTTCCTGTGCATGGTTTGCAACCCAGTCCTTTGTTTGTTTTTCGGATAGTTTTTCAGTTGGTTGTTTGCTTTGTCAGGCGATGTTCAGGACACACCATGATAGCATCCTGGCTTGCCGCTGGCTTACCGGCATGGGATAGTTTTTCAAAGAGTAAGCCACAGATTATTGCTGGGTAGCATGCACAGTATACAACAGATTGATGCACACCGTGTTGCACGACAGCGACTGTGCGGTACACCCACTGAAGAGGCGGGATCGGCAATGGTCCCAATCATTGGGTTCTAATCATGTGCTCTGAATTAATGCACTAGGCAAGAGGGCACTATCTCATCACGTGGGGGGGGGGGGAAGGGTTTGCTTGGGACTGGGCAACCCACATCTGTTTCCTTGCCCATCATGCCCGTTCCTTGTGCACCATCCTCCCTCAGTATCATGTCCTGTTTGAATGCCCCACATATCACCACATTCGGTTGAAGTATGAGGAAGCATTGTTCTCAAATTTTGGAGGAGTGTCCCGGGCTGCTCGGTCTATGCGGCCCTCTGGGAAGGTCAGTGCTTTCATGAACCAGAACCCCAGGAAGGTTGCTGCCTTTGTATCAGAATGCCTAGACTATAGGCGCTTTGAAGCATCCGACCTTCTACCTTATGCAACTAGGGAGACACTAGAGGAGCTAGGTCTGGTTGGTTATCAAATTGATACGTTTTCGTCTGACTATGATGATTATATTGATGAGTCTGGCATGGTGTATGATGCCCATGGAGCCTAGTTTGGCTCCGTTACGGGCGCCCCCTTTGTGGGGCCACTTTGTAATCTGTAATCTGTAATCCTCCCTCTCCGCGTTGTGGCCTTAGCTGCTGGTTGCTATAGCAGCATCACAAGTTGTATCGGATTGTGGTTACAGCTGCGTGGGCCAAAGATGTATACTTACATATGTATGTATTGTGAATTTAAAGTATATATAAAATCACCGCTGATGAAGCGAGAGGCTGTTGGCAGCATGCACAGAAGCCACTTGTGAGGATGCTGAGGGCCGCGTCCCGTCCAAGACTCTGGCAAGCACCGTGTGCCTGAGACTTGCGTGCACCTGTACTTAGTATCCGTACCATTTACACTAAGCTACAGTACCGGCGTGCAGGACTGAGGGAATGGCTAAATGGCTATGCCTTGTGACAGGGCCGTTGCTCCGGCACAAGGTTCTCGTATCACATCCTCCGGGGAATCCGGAAAATGGAGTCTTGTGTCTTGCTGGGCCGACGTGTTTGCTTTAACTTACCTTGTTCGCATGAGTGGGTCAGACTGGCAGCTAAAGCACTCGTACTGCCTACTTTAGTCAGGACTCACTCGATTTTGGGTGCCAAACTGCCAACTGAAAGAAATGAACGCAGTCGACAGCAATTTGCAGTTTTTATTGGTGGTATATCACTGCATGCCGTGTTCCCCAGCCAAGCATGATTCCGAGGCTTTCAAGTCTATGTTCAGGTGTCTCGTCCACCACCTTGTGGTTTGCATCTGACTGCAGACTGCACAGCAGCTGAAGCAGACCCGAAGAGTAACGCAAGCTCTGCATGATACACTGCTTGCTAGGTGTCTGTGGGTCGCAATTTGCACGCCACGCTGCACAATGGCAAGGACCAAAGGAGCAGCGAGGATGCGTGCCGTACATAACAGGCCCAGTACTGATAGGTATGCAACTTGCCAGGTTTATGTTGAGGGACGTTTCCCTTTTCAATAATTATGTCTTCGATCTATCCATGGTGCCACAGCATATGCCGCTAACCGTTGCAGTCCAACCTGCACGATCAGACGGCAGTTTGTAGACTTGTCCCTAAGCCGGAATCTGCCATGTTAAGCCCCCGCAAGCACCTGCATGGTCCTCATAAGTGATTCCGCTGTGAAGGTTGCGGCTTTCAGCCACTCGCTGAAGGGACACAGCTTGAACTGTCGACACCGATCTTTCATGTTCTTGAGTGTTATGACTTTGCATGTCGCAGGGCCTTGCAACCAGGAACTGACGCCCTCGTTAGAGCAGCTTTCAAGGGTGACCAGCAGCAGGTGCAGCTGCTGATTGAACTTGGGATCAATCCAGCAGCAGTCGCAGCAGAAGGCCGGAGTGCCCTGCATGCAGCCACCATGTCTGGGCATTTAGCTATCATGCAGCTGCTGCTGGAGCAGGGAGTGCCTGTGGACATTCCCGATAAGTGGGGGTTCACCGCACTCCACACTGCTAGCCATTTAGGTCTGTTGGGGGCTGCGCAGCTGCTCATTAAATCCGGGGCGCAGCTCGATTTAGCAAATGTATGGAGTTTCAGTCCTCTTTACCACGCAGCTAGCGCAGGGGCAGCGGATGTTGTGGATCTGCTGCTGAGGGAGGGGGCTAGGGTACAGGCGGCAAAGGAAGGAGGATGTTCACCCCTGCATGCAGCAGCTCAGTCAGCAGACTTAGGTACCTTGCAGCTGCTGCTGGATGCTGGGGCAGAGGTGGATGCAGTAGATGCAGAATATGGGTACACCCCACTGCTGGAGGCAGCTTCGGTTGGGTTTGCAGCTGGGGCAAGCTTGCTGATGGAGCATAGGGCTGATGTGACTGTAGTTGGCAAGAATGGGGGCAGCGCTCTCTATGGCGCCTCTTATGCAGGGAAGGTGGAGGCAGTTGAGTTGTTCCTCCGCTGTGGGGTGGATGTGAATTTAGCACGTGACGATGGTTCAAACCCCTTGATGGCTGCAGCTGAAAGGGGGCATGAAGCTGTTGTCAGCTTGCTCCGGAAGTACGGCGCAGATGTTTTAGCGGAAGGTGAGGGCGGGACTGGTGCACTCCATGCTGCCGTTGTCAGCAGTCACTTCAGTGTCGCACAGCTGCTAATCAGCCAGGGCGCCAATGTAAACCAGGGGGATTCGTTCAAGTCAATCCACATCGCAGCATGTGTCAACCACTACCCTCTGGTGCAGCTGTTGCTAGACAATGGGGCGGATGTGAATGCAACCGACTCAAATGACTGCACTGCGCTTATGGATGCAGCACTTAGGGGCCATGCCAAGATAGTGCAGCTGCTCCTATCAAGGGGTGCTAGAGTATCAGCTACCAACAATGTTGGTGAAACAGCCCTCCACATTGCAGCCAGGCGTGGCCACGCAAGGATAGTGCAGTTGCTGCTAGATGCCGGGGCTGACGCTGAGGCCAGTCATCCGCCCCCTTCTGCCTCTCCCATTTTCGTTGCAGCAGCTGGGGGTCATCTAAAGGCAGTCCAGCTGCTGCTAAAGAGAGGTGGAGGTAGCAGGCAGGAGGTTGCAGTAGCAGCAGCAGAGGCAGCAGCTCGCAGTCGTCACATGGAGGTCTGGTCCCTGCTGATCAGCCATGTGCGGAGGCACTTTCCGGAGGCTATAGGGGATTGTGTGGGAAATCTCAGTGCCAGGGACGTTGCTGTGTCCCTGGGTGCTGCCTGGAGTGCTGACCTGATCAGCCTGGACCAGCAGGTGGAGGAGGCTCAGCAGCTGAAGGCCAGTGGGCAGCAGCTGCTGGTGCAGGTAGCACTCAAGCAGAAGCAGATGGAGCGTCTGGCAGACCCATGCGAGGCACAGGACACATCAGCAGCACTAGCAGCACCATCAACATTATCAGCTGTGGAGGCATCAATTGAGGGTTGTCTTGTACTTCCAGCCATGGATGGGCATGGAGGCACCAGCAGAGGTTTGTTCACCAGCAGCAGCAGCACTAGCACCAACAGCAGATGCACCACGACCGCCGGCAGGAACAGCACTACTCATGGGAGCAGCGGGAAGCAGGGCGCCAGCAGTACTGGCATCAGCAGTGCTGGCCTCAGCGGGAACAGCAGCTCTGGCAGCAGCAATGCCTCTGCTGTCAGCCACCAAGGTGCCATGGTAAGCAGCGCCACAGTTGGTCACTGTTGTTCACTGCACTCTCAGCAAGCAAAGCGATTGTGGCATTCTGCCTCAACCATCATTGTGACTTAATAGTGCACTACCTTGAGGAGGCCTGTACTTGCAGCTGTGGTGAAAGGATGAGGTTCTTTGGCCCAGATCACCTTGGCGCTGGGCAAGAGCTTCTCTAGCATTCTCGCATCCTGCACCTTTCCATGCGCGCCTCCCCTCCCCTCCCCCCCCACCCACCACCCCACCCCCACCCATATACACCACAATCCAGTTACTGAGTTGATGCTGGCTTATGCTCCTATGTTGCCCTGACTACCTTGCAGGAACATGCAGATGGCAATTTGCCCAGTAATTAAGAGTGTTCTCTTATCCACAGCCATTGTGCATCTAATGTGTCTGGCTCACACAGGCTTTACCACGATATCCGCTCACGGTGTTGATTGTATTTGCGCACCTTGTCCTGAAGCCTTAGCACGTTGCATGGGGTTTCATCAAGAGTCTGACATTGTGCATAGTCTTATTCCTGGCTTTTAAGCTGAGCCATTGTGCTGTTCTCTTGTTTGTCATACAGGGAAATGCTACAGACCCTGAAGCCGCCGCTTCCGGGGGGCCCTCAGTGACTGGTCCTATTGCAGCAGCTTCTGCAGCTGCAGGTTCAGGGGGCGGGGCAGCTGCTGCCCTTGGTTCCTTGGCAGCAGGTGGTGGGTTTGATGTGACGTCATAAGGGCCTGTTGCTTTTGGCGCACCAGGGTCAGCACCTGGGTCTGGTGGTAGCTCCTCTGCACCTGCAGGGCAAGGGATCAGCTTCGGTTCTGCAACCTCGGCTCCTAGCTTTGGTGCTGCTGCTTCCACTTTCCCCTTCAGCACAGCTACTTCCGCACCTCGTTCTGGTGCTGCTGCTTCTGCTGCTCCATTGATGGCTGCTAGTGTGCTGGCTGCTAGCTCTAGTTCTCTTGGGTTAGGGGCTTCAGGTTCTACTCCATCCCTTGGAGCTGCTTCAGCACCAGCCTCTGGCTTTGAAGCATCTAGCCATTTGGAGCAGCAGCAGCAGCCTCCTTTGGTTCTGAGTCCTCAGGACCTGCTTTTGGAGCCAGCTCTACACCAGCATTTGGAGCAGCAGCAGTAGTAGGGTTTGGGGCAGCAGCCTTAGCAGCATCAGGTGGTTTTGGTTTAGCTCCTGCTTTAGGGGCTTCCGGTGCCCCAGGCTTTGGTGCAGTAATGTCAGCTCTCACTCTTGGAGCACCAGCACCAGCACTGTCATTCGGAGCACCAGCAGCAGCAGGCGCAGAAACACCATCATTTGGGCAGGCTGGGGCGGCTCCTATAATTGGTGCAGCATCAGGAAGAGGGTTTGTGTTTGGTGCTGGGGCTGAGGGTGGTAAGGGCTGTCTATGAGGGCCGTCTGGCGCTACTGCTCCTTACCTTTGGCAGCTTTGGGCAGCAGCAGCAGAATGCTGGGGGAAGTGGTTGTGGGTTGCAGCAACAGCAGGGGAGTGGAGGGGCAGCTTTTTGGGCACGCAGGCCAAGATGGGTTTCCAGGGTTTGGGCAGGGGGGCAAGGTGCAGCACCAGGTTTTGGCAAGGGGCGGCACATGGGTCAGGGCAGCCGGCACCAGCAGGGGCTGGGGGAGGGTCATTGTCTGGGCAGGGGGATGGTACTGGGGGCTGCAACGTTGAAGCAGCAGCGCAGGGTGGGCCTCAGTGGCACAAGGTCACCTCCTGGAGGACCAGCAGGAAGTGACTTCAGCATGTTTCATGATTCATAGATCCTAATTGGATGTTGTTGAATGTCTTGATAGGGAAGCCAGGAAAACTTGTGGCATGGCTGCTAGGGTGTTTGGTGTCATTCCGAGCACATGCTCGGGGGCGTCTTAGGGAGTGCTTTGCCCACCCTCCGCAAGAAGCATATGCAAAGACATTGGCGGCTGTAGATGTCATGCAACTGCATCTGTTCCTAGCACTCAACCAAATGCCGCTTCATGAGTTTTACTTTGTGGATGATAGCACTTGATCAGCAGAGCCAAAGCAGCCATGTTAACGGACAAGCTGCATATACTTTGGTGGGGTCTTGTGCTGTGGGTTCTGTCGTAGCACGTGCTCTGCTTCGTAGCAGGGGTCAGGTTGATGAAGATTCAGGGATTGATTCCGCCACATGCATTCCATGTTGGTTGGGTCTGGTTGCATGTATCCCTCTGTGGTTGAGTCCTTTGCATGGTTCTTGTACATCTCCAGCCCGTGGTAATCGTCATTGTTTGCCATGCCATTGCAACCCATGGAGGAGTGGGTGGTGTTCTTGATCATGGGCTCTGTCTTGATAGGAGTGTTGCCTTGACTTTGGAGGGATTGATTCGGCCACATTCCATGGTGGCCACATTCCATGGTGGTTGGGTCTGGTTGCATATATCCCTCTGTGGTTGAGTCCTTTGCATGGTTCTTGTACATCTCCAGCCCGTGGTAATCGTCATTGTTTGCCATGCCATTGCAACCGATGGAGGAGTGGGTGGTGTTCTTGATCATGGGCTCTGTCTTGCCTGGATACATGTTTCGGTATCAGTACTGCTTGGTTGGTGGTCTGGAAGCCATTCAATTGTGTTTGGATCCATCCGATGGTGTGTTTGGTCGTTTCGGCCTAGCAGCCCTTTGCGGTTGCCACACCTTAAATGTTTGTTGCCAGACATCTTGCTTCCGGAAGATCGGTATTTAGATATGTTTGATTCGGAGTCCGATTTGTCTGGTGATAATTCTGATGATGAACTGGTTGAAGTCTTCTACTAGATGAATAGCCCTGAGCAAGGCATAAAACTGTTTGGCTTGCTGTTGACTGGGTCAACTGGTCAGCGCATGGCAAGTCGAAATGGGCTGGCCTGACATACATTGGCTAGCAAGGGATTTAGGGTGGGCTGGTGGCAGCCATTGTTTGAGCTTGGACAGGAAATTGAGTATGCCGTTGGAGCCTAAGTTGGCTCCTTGTGGGTGGCGCTGCCCCCACCGGCGCCCCGCTTTGACGGGGCCATTTGGTAATTGGTAATTGAATACCTGGTTGGTATCCATTTACTTGGTGGTATGGCACCCATTGTGTTTTGGATCCATCCGATGGTGTGTTTGGTCGGTTCGACCTAGCAGCCCTTTGCGGTTGCCACACCTTAAAATTTGTTATGTTATGTTGTTGTTGTTGTTGCTGTCATCACATGGGGGAGGACTTGAATGGAAGGTTGGTGAGGTTTCTTCGTCGTTATATGGGAAAGGGCTTCTGCCCTTTTTGAATGAGGAGTTTCTGCAGCGCATTCTCATTGAACTCTCTGAGGGCTGCTGGTGGGATGCTGCTCCCGCTATTGCTGCCTTTGCTAGGAAAGGAAAGTAACCGATGCTCGTATTGTAGCTGCTATGCATGCAGGCTCGAGAGTGCCGATGCAAGCTTACGAGGTACGAGGACACGCTCTTTAGATCTCAACCGCTTTCCATTAGGTAGCCTCTCAGGCGAGGCAAGCTTGAGGGATTTGCCAGGTAGGCAGATCAGAAGTACCGGACCTAGCCGGAGGCTAGGAACATAAGAGGGCTTCGGAGATTGGGACAGGTCAAAAAGCAGGGGATTAGATAGGAGGGCTTGGAAACCTGTCCGGCCATGCTCTTTGCGAGGTATAGGTCACTTGGGTCCAAACCGTCCTGCCATCAAGATGTACAACAGTACAAGCAAGCCATGTCCAGCGCTTCGAGAAGCACTATATAGGCCTCATTCTGATTGTCCATGGCATGGAATCCCCGGTCCATTGTGTTGCTTGACCCCTGTTGCTATTCGCAAGTGCACATGCCTTGCCACAAGCACACTGCAGGGTGCAGTCAGTTGAAAAGGCAAGGCCGTGCTGCTCTTCTTAAAGAACTCCTTACATTGCAGTCAGTCAGTGAGGCGTCTGGAAAAGTTTGTGTCTGGGTATCACTGAGCAGAGCTAAAACTCCAGCAACATGTCCGTCCAAACATACCTTAGCAGTCCATCAAATCTGCTGGAGCTCCCCAGTACATGTCTAGCACACCTTGTCCAGCACGTTGCCTCAGGCTCTGGGGGTCTAGCCAGTGCAGCAGCTCTCAGCGGAACGTGCAAGTCGTTCTACGCCCTGTCAGAGAGTTCCGCTGTGACTTATCGCAACCTCCACCTAGACACGCCGCTCATATCCAGCCTGGAGCACCCCTTCTGGCCGTGGCTAGCGAAGAGGCGCAGTCGAGTTGATGGTCTCACGGCAGAAGTTCGGCTTACAGTGGGTATTCCTGAGCATGAACCAGAGCAGCTGCAGATGATGTTTGGCATCCCTGGGCCGCACCTAACACTGCGCTGCGATGGCGAGATATCTACTCCAGATGACCCCTTCATGGTCCAGGTGCTAAGGCCACATGGCGCCCTTATTGAACACCTTGTTTTCGTGGCTAGCATCGGGTACGTGGATGGGCTGGCACTGCAGGGGTTCTGTGAGGCAGCTGCACCCTGCAGGTCGCTTGACCTCACAGTAAAGAGGGCTGATGGCAGAATACCAACGTCGGCATTAGCTCCTGTGGCTGGCTTCTTGGTGCGGCTTGATTTGACCAGCATCTTGCACTGCCAATCGGAAAGTGTGAGCAGCTTGTCCTTACTCTCACAGCTCACTTCCCTTAGCTTGGATGGCTGTGAGTTCGAAGCTGAGGAGCCATGGATGCACTTGGCTGAGATGACAAACCTGAAGCAGCTCTCTTTACAGGTAGCTGCTTCAGGTGACCCCTCCACCCTGTCTGTACTCACTGGACTCTCCTCTTTATCATTGATGAGTTCATACCCATTAATCGGGGATTGGTTGGTGGACCCGTGGACGTTCAGCAGCTTACAGCCCCTGAGCACAATGCAGGAGCTGAAGGAGCTGGTACTATCTGATATTGCCTGCAGTGCAACCTCTCTTCATGGCTTGGTTGAGTTGAGCAGCTTGGAGACGCTCAGGCTGAAGTTTCCTCTCATGTTGAAGACCTTAAAAGGGGTGAGCAGGGGGCTCACATCTTTGACCGTATACAGTGCTACACGGCTTGAAAGCCTGGCTGGTATTGAGCACTTGCAGGGTCTGCATGACCTCTCCCTGCGTGACTGTGGTGTTGCCCCTTTGTACCCCATAGTGGCTCTGGAGAGCTTGAGAAACCTTACCATTGGAGGTACATTTGGTGGCTCATTAACCAGCTTAACAGTCTTGGAGGGCAACCTGTGCACGTCCTTGCACAGTCTGAACTTGAGGTGCTGCAATGAATTGAGCCATCTGTCGGGTATTGAGCGTTTCACTTCTCTACAGCAGCTAGAGATCTTCTTCTGCGAGGATCTCATGAGCTTAGAGCCTGTTGGGCAGCTGGTGGGAGGGCTGAGGTATCTGCATGTAGATGAATGCAGGTGTTTGCAGGGGGGGGGGGGTCCTAGAGCTGCCCCACATTCAGCCCACAGCTGATGTGAGCATTGAACGCAGCGACGTGAAGGAGGTGGTGCTGGCAGGGGGGGGGGGTGGGGAGGAGGGTAGGAGCCGAGCCCTGGGGGAATCTCAGCCGAATGCATTTGGCAATGAGTTAGATTCATGAGGAAACGATGCGCAAGAGTGGGTACCTGTTTGTGAATGTGGAGTTTAACAGGAGCGGTATGTGATGCGTTCGTTATTCATGAGGGCTACTTGTTGACTTTAGCATAATAAAGGCTGCTTTCTATTACAAGTTCCTTCTGCTTGATTATATGGCCCATCGCTTTAGTGGTGGTCGTGGGAGGACTAACAACAGCAGCAACAGCAGGCCTCATGCTTCTCTGGGCGAAATAGCGGGGCCATTACCATGAAGAGCAATTATGCCATTTTATTGAGCTGGAGCTGAGGGTATGCTTGCTTGAGCAGGTGCCTCGCTTTGCTTTAACTTGAACTGTAACTGAAGTGGATGGTGCTCTGGGGTATGTAATGTTATGTGGCAGTGTTCTGAGGGTGTGTGAGGCACCTTTGGCAGAGCCTGTATTCCTCTGTTGGGTTCGGATGCAAGATCTGGGGTGCAACATAACATGCAAGCACTACTTTGCTTGGTTTCAGGAGGTGTAATTGATAAGCGGCATAGCAGCAGTTGTGGGAAGCTGGCAATGTTATCTGGCGAGGCCATGGAGTGAAGGAAGTGCACGGGTTCTCAGGAACTTCAATGAGCCAGTTGTTGTTTATGCGTTAGCCTGGCTGACTGGTGGTGTATATTACTGCATGGGTTGCATGCTGATAGGAAGACATGTGTTTTTAAAATGATGTGATGCTCATCTTGGATGGTGCTCAGAAAGGATCCATAACCTAAGGAAACTATGTTGGGTTACATCCAAGGGTTGCTATGTTTTCCTAAGGGTCCATACTAGGGAGGCCTTCTGACAATATGGGAGACCATGAAGAGCAGGTCTGTTGCATCTCTTTGTGTCAGCAGTTGCGACTAGTAGCGATCCTTTGGGAAGTAGATTTAATCTCAGATTCATATGAGAGATTGCCATGCATGCTGTGCAGTTATCTGTGGGATCGTTTATAGGGTTCCCTGAGTTTTTTGATATGAGCAAGGACATCTGGTAAGAGAGTGTAAGGCGCGGGCACAATTTGGCTAAGGGAGCTGGCATGGTGGAGCAAGTTCTTGAGGAGGCAAGCATGAGCTAGGAATGCATTTCTTACCTAGGCAATCCTATTGCAGTGCTTGTGCAGTCCTTGTTTTCAGCACAACGCAATATGCATGTGGCGTGTGCACGAAGGTGAAAGCAGCATCTCCAGCCTTTTTTTTGCGATGGGAAGTGGTGATGCTTGAGGGGGCATTACCTTTATGTACTAGGTAAAGCCCTACTCTGTCAATGTATGCAAAAAAGTCCCCCCCTTCTCTGCGTGATTCTCTCTTTTTCTCTGCTCCATGGCTCCTGTCTTGATCTGGCTCCATATGCACCTGCAAGGGGAGCCTTGAAGCTTACCAGTTGGTGCTGACTTTGCAACAGTTGGTGCATGCTTGTTCTTTCTGCCTTCATAAGGGCAATTGTGCCATCCATGTAGTCCGGCTGGTGTACATGTTTTGAGAAGGGAGCAGCATATAAGGATGTTGTCAAAAGGCAAAAGGGTGGATGCATGCACGCACATGATATACATTAGTTGGCAGGTGAAATGTGGACGGAGGGCTACCGCTGGATGTTCTGATTAGATGTGATGAGGTTACCAGAGCTTTTGTGTAGATTGTTTGTTACCCTCTGAGTCTCTCACTAATATGGCCCTTTTTGTCATCATCAAGCATATCAAGCATATACCAGTTGTCATATATGTTTTTTTTTGTTTTTGCTGGACCTCATGTTTAGGCATGCATATATTTTCATACATGTCGAAGTTTACCCGTATTCTGTTCCACCTCGCTGCTCTTTGTGACAGCTTGAGGTGCGGGGCCTATGGCACTTATTGTTATGGCATATCATGAAATGTAATAATACCAGTTGTCAGACACAGTTGTGCATTCGTGGTCATCCGATCCGGCATGGCAGAGCAGAATAGATAGCAGACATCACCCCCTTTGTCACTGTTATACTGTTGGGCTGTGAAAGAAGCTGTATAGATGCTCACAGAACCCCAATTGAGTCATACATGATAGGGTTTAGGTGTACGTGTATGGTCTTTTGGTTATAGAACATGTTCCTTTTTTGTGTTCATGCAGTGGCTCAGTTGATTGTACGCTGCTTCTGCATGTATACCAGCTGTGGCAGGCCAATGTTAGGGAGTTGTATTTGTGCAGGAATAGTTGTGGAGGATACCTGATTGGGATGTTAACATAACATACCAATTACCAATTACCAATTACCAAATGGCCCCGTCAAAGCGGGGCGCCGGTGGGGGCAGCGCCACCCACAAGGAGCCAACTTTGGCTCCAACGGCATACACAATTTCATGTCCAAGCTCAAACAATGGCTGCCACCAGCCCACCCTAAATCCCTTGCTAGCCAATGTATGTCAGGCCAGCCCATTTCGACTTGCCATGTGCTGACCAGTTGACCCAGTCAACAGCAAGCCAAGCAGTTTTATGCCTTGCTCAGGGCAAGCAAGCCAAGCAGTTTTATGCCTTGCCTTAACATAACAAACATTTAAGGTGTGGCAACCGCCAAGGGCTGCTAGGTCAAACCGACCAAACACACCATCGGATGGATCCAAAACACAATGGGTTCCATACCACCAAGCAAATGGATACCAGCCAGGTATTCACTCATCTAGAGGACTTCAACCAGTTCATCCTCAGAATTATCACCAGAAATATCAGACTCCGAATCAAACATACAGTATCTAAATACTGATCTTCCGGAAGCAAGATGTCTGGCAAGTCCACCACATCAGTACCACCAGACTGGTGGCATTGTCGACCGACACGAACGCAGATGGCAACATACTTGACCAACACTGGAAGAGGGACCCTGCCAGTTGAATACAGTGCCCAAAAGTCAGCATACCTGAGAGACGACAGTGCGGACACACAACAGCTGACAAGAACACATCTCGTGCCTCAACAGTTGTCGGGTGTTCACACAAGAAGAGGCAATGTGCCTCATCATCCACGGCTGTGGAACTACAGCGCAAACAAGTACGTTGAGGACTGAATGATGTGTCCAAGCATGTGAGTTGTGCTCTATTGGAAGCATGCATGTATTCAGCCTACATGCAGCTGAGTCAGTGCCTGCCCGGTGGTTTGACCGTACTATGTGGCTGCGCGCTCATTTAGTGCGCATTCTGCTTCTAATGATGCTGTCGTATTTAATGTACGACAGTGTGGACTAGGGAATGCACTGGGTGCCAAGGAGTTTGGCGTGGGCCAGTGCTTGTAATGCTTACCCTGGTGGCAAATTGGGCCAATGCTCGGACGGCGGTGCCCTTGTGTGCTTTCTGTTAGTATATGTGGCAGGTATGCTTGTGCACTGAAGGTACCAATGCGATACGGCGTCTGCGGTGTGTGTGCCGTCTGCGGCGTCTGCGGTGTGTGTCCCGTGTGATCCCCGGGCGATCAGTTAAGTGAGAATGGCTTGGTTGCCGATGGACCGTCTGACCACATTTGGGATCTCCCCAGAATTCCAGCCGTGTTAATTGGCTCCACGGTGTATTGTATTTGGCTGATTTCGCCGTTCCGTGCCAGGTTGTCAGGTTGCAAGCTTTAAGTTAGTTGGCAGTCAACCGTTACTGTCTTCAGCGTGCTCAACGTAGGCGGCTTCATACTGGGTCTTCCTACTTCAGAATGGTATTGGTACCAGACAGTGTAAAGTCCCGGCCGCCACTGGGGCAACGAAAAGCGCCCAGGGCCTGGCAGCTGAAGAACGCATGAGACACATCGGGCCCACCATCGGTCGATCAGCAGAGACCCCACGGAGCACCATACCATTTTGTCCACTTGCAGCCAGCCATCACTGCCAAAAACACTCTCAATACTGCAAAAGTTGCTTTCACTAGCATGTGGCACGCAATAACGACAAAGCCAAGTGCCGCATCACTTCTACAAACCAAAGCCTCATCTACGAAGGCTGGGGCAGATGCCCTGATGTCCCTCCCTCCAGTCCTGCTCCTGACATGCTTTGCTGCAATACACTGGTCCGCCACATCCCCCACAATTCCCTGCCCCTTCATGACCCAACACCTGCCCCATCTCACTCCAACCCTCCAGATTGCTGCATCCCAGGGCATTGCAGCAGAACCCTGCACATAGCCGACAGCTGAGCTGGGCTGCAAAGGTACCTAGGGCCGCAATAGCAAAGGCATCTGCAGTGGGAGTTGCCGTCATTGCACATGTCCTGCCTATTTCCATACTCGCCCTGAACACTGCAGCCTGCTGGGTCTCACGGTCAAGCTCCTGCTTGCAAAGCCCCAAGCCTGCACGAAGCAGCGGCACAGCAGTTGCCACAGGCCCACCAAAGACCTTCCTAATGCTGTCATGCAACGCATCTATGCACTGGACGAGAGGTGCTCCTGCTTCCCCTGCACCTCTCCCTGCCGCCTCCTCCATGGCTTGCATCAGTCCCACCTGATTGCATAGCTGCTGCAGCTTACGATCCAGGGGACCATTCCAATCCCTCAGGTCCTGCTTGCAACCCAAAGGACCACACACCTGCTGCTGCTGCCTCTCCAACCCTCCCTGCCGCCCACAAACCCCCTCAGTCCCCACCAGTTCCCCTCCACCAGCAAGATCCTGCTGACAAGCCAAAGCAGTAGAAGCCTGCTGCTGCTGCTGTTGCTGCTGCTGCACCCCCTCTAGATGGCCCCCTTTCCTCTCAGTCCCCACCACCCTTGCAACTTCCAGCACTGCAGAAGACCCGAGAAGGTCCATGACACCAGCCAACCACCCAAGGTCCAAGCTTCCAACCTGCCCTCTGCTTTCATTCAAGCTACTGCTGCTGCCACTGCCACTGGAGATTGTTGTGTTACTGCTGCTGCTACTGCTGCCAATATGCGCCTGGCTGCTTGGTATCGTCTTGGTAAGCAGCTTGCCTTGGTTGCTACCAGCAGAACCCCAACAGTTGCAAGGCTGCTGGTCACACCCACCTGCTCCTGGAAAGTGCAGCAGCTGCTTTACTAGAGCTGCAAGGCTGCCGGAGGGCCTGGGGCAGCACCCCTCTGTTCCTGCTTTACCTGCTGCTGCTTCTGATGGTTTGATAACACCAACAGCGGCAGCAGCAGCCACAGCAGCAGGCGTCGGATACTGCATTTGCAGCTGGAACACCAGAGGAAGGACATCAAAGATAGCTGCAAGGGTTGAGCAGGCAGAATGCCCCACATGCAGCCCTGCTGATATCACAGCACTGACCACCGCCCATAGATGGTGTCGCTCAGGGCTTGCTGCTGGTGCTGTTTGTGGTGCCACTGCAGCTGCTGCACTCTCCCCAGAGGTTACAAGCTTGAAGATGTTCAGGGCTAATTCTAGCTGCAGCTTGGTAGCCATGCACCATTGTGCAAAGCTGAAGCCTGCTGCTTTGTAAGCCTTGCTGCTGCTTACTACTGCTCCTAGCATAGGAAGGTTGGCTGCCATGGTAGGGTCCTGACCGGCAGCTGCTAGCTGGTATCTGCTGGGGTGGGTGAGGTGGGTCAGCAGGTGCATGGCTTGCAGTGTGGTGCTGTTGTCTTTGCTGCTGCGTAAGATGATCTCCAGTAGGACAAACATGAGTTGCTCTGCTGTGATACCTGGGATAATCTGAAGCTGATTTAGGGGCAGGACGACAAGAGGCAACCAGTAGTCACCAGCCACTGCAGCAACACACAACAATCAGTCGTGCAATTGCAGTGCAGAATGCAAATCTACCCGACAATCCATTGCTGCCCAATTGGCACAGGCAACTTTGTCATCATGTGAATGATATCGATTGATTGCTCAAAGCTTGCCCTGTGGCATTATTAAGCTGTGGCTGAGAGAAGCTGTGCAAGCATTGTTTCATGCTGAGCTGTAGTTTGCTGATGTGCCTGGCCCATGGAGCACAGTCATGTAGCAAGGCAAGTTCGATATGCCCAGCAGCTTCAACATGCACCAGTGCACTACCGGTAACAGCATGTGACAACAAAGTATACCGTGTCAAAATATTAGTGATCAATAGGGTGCAACTTAGTTCTGACTGACGTAATTGCCTCCTTTCCCAGCCTTGCAGACCAAGACAAGTGCCCAACCATAGGCATTAAACCTCACCTCTGCCAGTTGCCATCACTCCTCCCTGTTTGACATGCTCTGGGCCAATCACCAAACCAGGGGTTGGCTCCAGCAGCAGATGCTGTAGCAGCAACAGCACTTGAGAACACCCATCCTCTCCAGACCCCAGACCCCTGCCAGAAGGCAGCCCCATGAGAGCCTCGCCTACAGGCTGACGTAACGCCTTCCCACCAATAGCAACGGATGCTGCCCCAAGCAGATCCAGCCTTTGGATGCAGCCCGGCTTAGACACCACGTCATGATAATCAGAGTCCCAAGGCTCTTTCACCCGCCTTGAGTAGGCAGAGTCTTGGGGGTGTGGCAGTAGTACGTAAAGCATAGACAGGACTCGTGTACCGTAGGGACCTGCCTGCAGTAGCTCCACCCGGCTGTTCACAGAGCACTTCTGAAGCAGGACCAGCAGCAGTACAGTCAGACGCAGCCGGGTGTCTACAGATAGTGCCGCAATGTTGTCCGGGCCACATTCTACCAATGGGACCAGCAGCAAATCCAGCACAACGCGCAGCGAAGCATCAGCGGAGATGGCTGGAGATCCCTGAGCAGACCCCGCCCCACCCGTACCTGCCTCTGCCCCTGGCAGCTGCAGAAGTAACCAAGGAGCCCCTGGGGAAGCTGTGACCCATCCCTCTGAGGACTGCATGCATGGTACTTCTGCGTGGACTGATACTGGGGGATCTGCAGAGGCATTCTCCTGCTTGGCAATTGCTTCTGGGGGAGCTTCAGCTGCTGCAGCTGCTGTTGTTGGGGTTGCTGCTGATGGAGCTGAGAAGGGCTCACCGGTAGCTACAAGGCCCTGCGCTTGCTCGCAATGCTTTGAAGAAACGCATGAAGGAGCGGAGGAAGAAGCACGGGGAGGAGGAGGAGGAGAAGGGGTACCAACAGTAGCGAAGATTGCTGCTGCTTGCTGTTCCATGTAGTTGCTGCTGCATATGTTTTGAGGTGTGCTGAGGGGCCTGTTGCTGTTGCTGCGGAGGTCATCTTTTGGCTCATCACCGATGCAGCTGAATCTGTTTCCCTCCATCCCATCATTCTTCCTGCTGCTGCTCCTGCTGCTGCTGCTGCTCTCTTCCTCATATCCTTTACAGCAGTCCTGGCTGTTGCTGCTGCTGCTACTGCTACTCCTGCTGCGACGACGGCAGCTGTTGTAGAAGGTGCAGTCAGTGTCCTGCTTGGTCGCTAGATTCTGGAGCTGTGAAGGAAGCTGCTGCATGTCATCATGAAGATAGAAGTCAAAGAGGCAGTCCACAAGGCTAGCAAGCAGTGGTTGGTGCTGGCAGTGCCGATCAGAGAAGCCCAACAGGAAGCCCAGGTAGGATGGGCCCCGTAGGGCACACTGCACCTGCGCTTCCCATTGCTGACAGCCTCCCTGAGGACTTTGCTGCTGCAAGGAAACCATGCTGTGCTGCTGCTGCTGCCGCTGCTGGTGAGCCATGCTGGATGTGCCTTGGTTCCCTTGCACCTGCTCCAATTGCGCACCTTGCACCTGCTGACCATCTGTGGCTGAAGCTGCTTCCTCCAGGGCGCCTGATATGTCCGACCTGGATACCTGCAGGCCTTGTATGAGCTCAGAGCGCAGCAAGCTACAGCACTTTGACAGAAGCAGCAGCTTTTCCGGAGGGGGGTGACAGCCGGATATGGCAACCGCTTCTGCCACAAAGGGAGCTGCTTGTACTAAACACAGCGTGGTGTGCCAAGGCTGATGCCCCTGATGCTGCTGCTGTGTTGGGGCTGTGGTGGGAAAGGGTCTGAGCTGGAAGCTGAGGGCCATTGCTGCTTCCCAAACCTTAACAGCTGCACAGCAGCAGCTTTGGCCTGGGGTCAAGCTGTGGGGAAGGTATGCTCTGGATATTACCTTGCTCATTTCAACATGCATACTGGGCTTGGTGAGGCTGTTGGGCAGGCAGCTCATCAGCAGAGCTAAGCCTGGGCAACAAACGGGCACAAATGAACAGAGCATGGGTAAACCATGCTGCATAAATGTTGGTTAGAAGTTATTACGTCCCCATTAACGCCGACTTGGCAGTGTGCCAGACGGTTGTGGCAGGCATTTGGGTATGCCAACTCACCCAATCAAATAGTATGCTTTGCAATGGAAGGGCAGCTCATACCAGTTCAAACCAGAGGAGTAGGTGTTGCTGACATATGTGCTACAGCCTGACCTTAGCCTTGTTCTGAGGGTAAAGACCTGGAGGTGGGTTCAGGCAATTAAAGCAGGGGAGAGTGCGGACAAGGAAATCAGGGGTCTGTCATGCAGTGCCCTTGTTATGAGGTCAGACCTGTTATGAGCCCATGTGGGCACAGGAATAACTTCAGTAAACTTCCAGCACCACAGCCAGGATATGCATGTGCAAAGCTGTAAGTGCATGCGGCATGCGGCAAGACCTGCGTGTTATGAATCACCTGATTGTGGTGTGGCTGTGCTCCGAGGCACAAGGTGGTCAAGAAGCAACTGTGCTGCAGCTGGCTCCTTCATGCCCTTGGCACTCCCAAGCAAGTCAGCTAAGATGCTCCCAGCAGTGAACCATGTAAGCCCAGCCCAATCAGCTGCGAGGCTGACATGGGAGTGGTGGCCAAGTAGATGCAGAATCATGGCTAGCAGGTCCAGCAGATTCTTTGGTAGGTGCAGCCTGCAGAACTCCTTGATATAGGAGCTTGGCAGAGGTGAGGCTTCATAGTTGAAAACCTGCTCATGTACGTTCCTGACAGCAGACTCCAGCTGGCGCGTGCTGGGCCCCGGCCAAACCCTGCTATCAACTTTCGTGTTACAATCTTTCAGGAAGCAGCTGACAGCACCAGCTAGCTTCCGCAGAGGCCCTAGAGACCTCGACACAGCCTGCCGTGACATCTTGTAAGGTCTCGGCTAACTGGCCCAGCACCAGATAGGGCCCCGGCAATGCGTGAAGCCCTTGTACTCGTGATCCCAGCTCAGGTGGGAATTGTGCGCCACCCACCGAGCACTTGTCAGTCAGCATGGTCACTTCAAATCATCTTCGGAAGAATACGGCAAGATGCAGACTACCCTGTGGATTACAGGTGACCACTTATAGACCCGCAGTCGGTCTTGGCATGAGTATGAACCAGATCTGGGTTCGCACTGGGGGCGTCACCAGCACCCACCCTGGTGACCCTTTTGACCGTTCAAACCTCCGTTCATTTGATCCATTTTGATGGCCATGCGTTTGCAGTGCACCTTAGTGTAAACGTACCCATTGCAGTTGAATGGGCGTCCATACCGCGCTTTGAGATACAGTAGCTACCCATACAACATGTCACGCAGCTTTCCCACGGAGAAGTCCTCGGTCATGCTCTTTGAGGCTCATGGAGGGCCATAATTGTGCCAATTCCAAGCACCTACAACACATATGCACGGTTGTTGTTTTACAACAGAAGCGCTTCGGCACACAGCAAGGGGGACCCACACATGCAGCCTGAAAGCAACAGCCCTCGCAGCAGGGCACATCACACGAGCAGGCTCAGCCAAGCATGGGCATCAAAGTCTGCCGGCAGCACAACACGTCGCGCTTGCATAAATATCAGCATGAGAGCGCAGCCAGAGCAACAGGAGTTGGACCTGGCAGCAGCAGGGCAGAGTCAGCAGCATGTTGGTCCTCAAGCCAGTGCTGCAGCAGCCAGTCTTGACAGTATAACAAGTTGTGACCATCAGTAATAATGCTGCTGATTATGGTGAAGCTTATGGCTATGCTGCTTTGGCTCTAATACCTTGCAAGCACTCTGAAGCTCGGGCTGTAGGAGAGGGAGGGTCAGCAGCAACAGCACCATCTGTGTTTGACTACGTACAGGTCTTCCAGTAATTGCATGAAATGGCTTGAATCAGCCCATTGCAGTAGCTCATGACCTAACTAGGCAGGAGCTGAAACCAGCCAAGTCCCCACTGCTGTTATCAGTGACAGTGCTATGCAAAAGGTCAAGTGCCCAAGATCGGCAACATCATTTGCCTCAGGAACAGCAATGCCAAGGGGGACTGAAGCATGCAAGTGGATCATGAAGACATCCAGAGCTCGATGGTCAAGTGAAGGTGTTGGGCAAAGAAATGGCAACAGCAGAAGAGGAGATAGCAAGCTGCAGTTATGTACACTAGGGAAGAGTTTTCGTGTTTATCAGTGCTGAGAGAACTCTGCCCAGGGACTAGGACACAGAGTATGGATATAGAATATGGGTAAGGAACCACCAGAATAGATGCGCAACGCTTCTCGACTGGCTTGAAAGGCTCTGTGCTGGGGCTGTTCCTACTATCAAGTGACCCTTACCTGTTTTTATGTTTCATGATGTGCCATGGCAATGAGCAATAGGTCCCGCCTCTCAAGCTGTAGGGGAACAACGCCAAAATGCCTCCTTATACATCAGCAGCTGTCATTGCAAGCCTGCAACGGTCTGTACCCACAGCAATGCACCCAAACAGGGCAAAAACCTGCATAGAAGCAGATGCTGCATCAATGATTGCTTGCTTCTGAAAGAGTCCGATATTTGCTGACCTGTCTGCTATATGCTGCCGTATGCCCTGCAACAGGAAGCAGCATGCTGAGCAACTGGTCACTTGGGAAGCTCGTGTGGAGCTGCACACGCGCACAGCTGCACCAGCATTGCAACTACTTTGGTTGCATTGGTCAAGCGTGCAGCCTTCATCCTGGCTTCTAGGGATGGCCAAACCCCACTTCCCAGACCCAGCTTCCGCCCACCTTTGCATCAGGTCATGCGACCTGATGTAGGCTGTGCTGGCTCTTTTTATTGGCTTGAGCGGTATAGCTGGACGGATGTGCACAGCAGCCCTACAAGCAGGTCCCGGCCATTTTCAGCTTCTTTGGCAGCTAGGCCTGTTCCTGCTGCCGCCTCTGGTTCTGCTGGCATTAACTGCAATAGGGACAGCAGTAGCCCTGTTAGGCCCATGTCTGCTGCTGCACGCTTGCTGGGGCAGCTGCAGTGGCAGCAGCAGTATGGGTTACAGTCCAAACACAGCTGCTGTGGTAGAGACGACCTATCTCCAGCTGTGGATGCAAATGCAGCTCCAGCATTGCAGTAGCTCTAGCTTGGCTGCTGCTAGAGCAGACAGAGTGGAAGGGATTGGCTATAATAACACTTGCAGCAGCAGCAGCAGCACTCCAATGCAGCAGCTATACACGGAGCTCTTGTTTGAGAATGCCTTCTTGCTGGCTGAGATCAGCAAGTGTGAAGGAGGGTGGCACCCACATCAAATGCATGGAAGTGGTGTAGCGCTGATGGATGCTGTGATTTCACCTCCCCTGCATGTCCAGAGGGTATTGCACTGACATATGTTGCTCTCATGACCTCCCCTGCAGGCCCTGGGAGAGCTTTGGATCCACACTGCCATGCCACAAGCTGGGGCTCACCTCTTCGCTGGGGCTTCGATGAAAAGCACACACAGTGCCTGAATCAACATCAACCTGTCGCGTTCTATAACACAGTACTGAGCTTGCATTAGCCATGGCAAGGCTCTTGAATTTGCTGCTACTGCCTACTGGACCTTATGCTTGTTGGTGGCACACGGGGGTTAGCATCATGTGTAGTAATGTGGTGCCGTGGTGCCTTGGTGAGGCAGCAAGTCTGTCCTTGTTCAAGGGGTCAACGTCAACAAGCCGTAGGCTGGTGCAGTACATCCCCACAAAGTTTGCGAGGCTGGTGCAGCATGGCATGCAGCGTTTGCTTGGCTGCGTGCTTAAATATTCATATGTAACATGCATGCGCATGGGCTGCCTGCAGAGGTTGTCACGTTGAAGCACATACCTCACCAAAATGCTGCCGTGATCTGGAATTTGCTGCAGCTAGAGCCGTGCATTTGAGCTTGGTGTTTTGAGGAGCCTCTGAAAGGCTTATTAAGCCCAGGCTGATGGTCTTGGAAAAGCGGACCCTGCTGGTCGTCGTGGTCGTTGCAAGCTTCAGTACTACAGTGTCGTAGTTGAGTCGCTCACCATTGTCAAGCAGCAGCGTGCCGTATGCATGAAGGTAGAGTTTCGAGGCCCTGTGAAAGGGAGGAGGGGAGCTTGCATTTATTGCATTCTACTCTAATTTGCTAGTCTAAAGGCCTAATCCTACACACTAGTGGCACAACCTGAGCTGTCATCCTATTCTTCGTGTCGGCATCATGACAATTCATGCAGCACACTTGGGAAGCTGACGATGATCGATGTGGCGGCAAGGAAGCAACCTCAATGGGAGTGGGAAATAGACACTGGTTACAGACACTGTGCAGCTTTTTAATCTGGGTTCCTCTACGGAGGGCATGTTCATCTAAACCATGTGGACTGGTTGTGAGACAATTGATTTGTTGGTGTTGCTGCATGCACTGAGTTGCACAATGTGCTGGACAGCCATGGCCAAGCCAGGGCAAAGAAGAAAGTGCTAGTTGCATGTCATTGCATGGTAAAATATCTAACATGCTGCTGTGTGCTTACAGGGGGGTTTAGTCCCCAGCTTGTATTGTGTTGTGTTGTATCACATGGCCTACCTGTCTTCAACTGACAAACTGAACAAACTCTGGTATTGGTCGTTCAGTGCTGCAGCTGCCTGGGTCTTTGCATGGTTGTGGCAGTATGGCTATTATAGGAGCTGCTTGTAGGACTGTTCTCACTTAGTACATACAGTTATGGCAGTGCTGTCCTGTATGGGCTTTGCAACCCATCACCTTGTCGTTTGTTTTGTTGATCATACTTTTTGTTTTGTTGTGATGTTAAAGAAGCCACCATAGCGTCCAGACTTCACCACAGGGATCGCTCTTTAGGGGGGAATTTTGAGTGAGGAGTAAGCAAAGACTTTTGGGTAGCAGGCACACCTTCAGCATATAATAGTAATGCACATATGTGACTGCTGGTACCCACTGAAGGGATTTCCAATGGTTCTAAGTACGTTCTGAATCAACGCACTAGGGCACAGTAGCAGCTCATCACATCGTGGGGCCAGGGGGGGGGGGCTTCCTTGGGACTGGGAAACCCACATGTGTTCCTTGCTGGCCCTGGATTCTTGCGCATTGTCCTCCCTTTGTTGCTGCGTTAACTGCTGGTGCCTATAGCAGCACTATGACAAGCCGCTACATCAATTAATGCTCACAGCGGTGTGGCCCAAGGGTGTATAAAGAGTCGATAAAAAATGGATGTAGAGTATGAAACTTATTGTAAATGTAAGTGTACGTAAAGTAATTATCAGTAAAGCGTGTAAATTACATACTCATGAATCGAGTAACTGCCAGAAGCACAGAAAGCGATCCAATGAGGGTCGGCGGTACCGCCCAGTACTGGCATGCCTGAGTCCGCCTTGCACATGTACCCAGTACTACCTGGACCATTTACAAGCTTCAGTACCGGCCTGCAGGGCTGATGAAATGGCTTTGCCTTGCGGGCCGATGGCACAAGGTCCCGTCAACATAACGTCCGGGTACTACGGAGAATGGGGCATGGTGTCTGCCTAGGCAGAAACGTGTGCTTCAACATCTCTTGTTCGCATGTCGGGTCAAATTGCAGCCAAAGAAGGCGCAGTACTGCCTGACTCAGTCGGGTGCCAACTTGAACGGTACAATTGGCAGTTGAGTCATGTTCAGCCTTTACAGGTGGTATATAGTGCATGTTGTGATTACCAGCCGAGCATGAACCCAAGGCTTTTGAATCTATGTTCAGGTCTCTCGTCCAACACCGTATGGTCCGCAGCTGAGTGCAGACCCGTTACCGTATGTCCACTGTGCTAGCAGACATAGAAGCATAGGGCTGAAGACCGAACTCTGTCAAGGGAGCACTCTTCTATTGCAGGTGAGACTGACGGCAAGTGACTCCACCCCAGCAGCGTAGATCCCGCAAACCCCTGCCCCGCATGCAAGGCAGTCAAAAGCCCAGGATACATATGCAGAGGGCTGCGTACTGACAAGCTCAGTGGTTCTAAGACACAGAGATAGACGGCGTGATAGCAGGTTGTGCCTGCCCTGTTCAACTGCCATGGCCCACACGCGTTCACCGCCAGCGATCAAGTAGTGTGCACGCTATGCTTTGTGACTGACCAACCCTCCATGTACCCTGCCACCCCCCATGTCTCTACCTGAGCTAAATCCAGGTAACATGCATGTTCTGATGCCGTGGTCCCTTCTTGCTGTAGATATGGCACAGTCACAGCACAACCCCAGCAGTAGCCTTGACGCTCTTATGGCTGCAGCCTCAGCAGGCGACGTACGGAAGGTGCAACAGCTGATTGGCAATGGTGCAGTTCCAAGGGCACGCACAGCAGCAGGCTCTGCCCCCTTCCATGCAGCTGCTATGGCCGGAAGGGTCAGGGCAGATCAGTCTGGAGTAATGCCACCAGGAGCACTGCTGCCCCTACCATCAGTGGTGGCAGTGCCCATATGGTCTGCAGAACCAGTGGGCGCAGCAGCACCAGTACCATCAGCATCTCAAGGGTGAGTTAGATTCTGGGTGTTGAGCCTGATGGCATAGTGTGGCTGCTTGTTTTTGTTCCCTGCAAGCATAGCCCTTGTACACAATTCGGGGTGGTTATTTCTGAAAAGCAATACTGCATGCTGTTGGGGTACAGGATATGAGAGCTGCACCGAACCAACTAACAGCATGGACACCGGGAGAACATGCCAGGACTAGTGCTGTGGCACCAAGCACCACTGCGTGGCACTTGCGGAAAACAAAGCTTGCAAACTTGGACTGTCATGCCCACATGTTTTAACCGGCCTTTCATGTTCTTGCTCTGCATGTCGCAGAACCATGCACCCAAATATATACCACCTTTCTGCAACTGTCAGTCAGCAGCTGACTGCATGTGGAATCAATCCAGCAGCAGTTACAGCAGCAGGCTGGAGTGCCCTGCATGCAGCCACCATGTCTGGGAAGTTGGCTGTCATTGAGCTGCTCCTGGAACAGGGGGTGCCTGTAGACCTTGCCAATGAGTGGGGGGTCACTGCACTCCACACTGCCAGCCGTTTAGGTCTGTTGAGAGCTGCGGAGCTGCTCATTAAAGCAGGGGCACAGCTCGAGTTAGAGGATGCACGAAGTTGCAGTCCTCTTTACCTAGCAGCTAGGGCGGGGGCAGGGGGTGTTGTGGATCTGCTGCTGAAGAAGGGGGCTAGGGTACAGGCAGCAAAGGAAGGGGCATCTTCTCCCCTGCATGCAGCTGCACAATCAGCGGACCTAGGTACCTTGCAGCTGCTGCTGGATGCTGGGGCAGAGGTGGATGCAGTGGATGCAGAATCTGGGTACACACCACTGCTGAAGGCAGCTTGGTCTGGGTTTGCAGCTGGGGCACGCTTGCTGGTAGAGCATGGGGCGGATGTGACGGTAGTTGACAAGTGGGGCTGCAGCTGTCTCTATGCGGCCTCCTGTGCAGGAGAGGTGGAGGCAGTTGAGTTGTTCCTTGGGGTGCAAGTGGACTTAGCACGTCACGATGGTTCAACCCCCTTGATGGCTGCAGCTGAAAGGGGGCATGAAGCTGTTGTTAGATTGCTTATCAAGTATGGCGCAGATCTTTCAGCGGAAGATGGGGAGGGGTTTAGCGCCCTCTGCTCTGCCGTTCTTGATGGTCATTTCAGTGTTGCACAACTGTTAATCAGCAAGGGCGCTGATGTGAACCAGGGGGGAGAGACCAAGCCACTCCACTTAGCGGCATCCTACCACCAGTACCAGCTTTCGCAGCTCTTCCTAGACCATGGGGCGGATGTGAATGCAGTTGACTCGGAGGGTGACACTGCGCTTATGTGTGCAGCAACTGAGGACCAAGCAGAGATACTGCAGCTGCTCCTAACCAGGGGTGCTAGGGTGTCAGCTACTAGAAATGATGGTGAAACAGCCCTCCACAGCGCAGCCACACATGGAAATTCAAGGATAGTGCAGTTGCTGCTGGATGCCGGCGCTGACCCTGAGACAAGACACCTGCCCCCTTCCGCCTCTCCCATTTCGGTGGCAGCAGCTGGGGGTCATTTAGAGGTAGTCCAGCTGCTGCTAAGGGAGGGTGGAGGTAGCAGGCAGGAGATTGCAGCAGCAGCAGCAAAGGCAGCAACCTACGGTCCTCATATGCAGGTTTGGTCCCTGCTGATCAGTCATGTGCGGAGGTACTTCCCAGAGGCTCTAGGGGATTGTGTGGGGGATCTCAGTGCCCGGGACGTTGCCGTACCTCTGGGTGCTGCCTGGAGTGCTGGCCTGATCAGCCTGGACCAGCAGGTGCAGGAGGCTCAGCAGCTGAAGGCCAGTGGGCAGCAGTTGCTGGTGCAGGTAGCACTCAAGCACCAGCAGATGGAGCGTCTGGCGGACACATGCATGGCAAAGGCCACAGAAGCAGAACTAACACGAACAGCAGTAGCAGCAGCACGAACAGCAGAAATATCAATAACCACATCATCATCAGTATCAGCAGCAGCAGAAGCGCAGACAGCGATTGAGGCGTGTCTTGTACTTTCAGCCTCATTTGTGCATGAAGGCACCAGCAGAGGTCCATCCAGAACCAGCAGCACTGCTAGCACCAGCAGCAGAGGCACAACTACCGTTGGCAGGAGCAGCAGTACTCATGGGAGCAGCAGGAAGCTGGGTGCCAGCAGTGGGGCTGGCTGTACTGGCAGCAACAGCAGCTTTGCTGTCAGCCATCGAGGTAGTGATGACAATTTTTGCAGCACCAGCAGCTGCAGCAGCCAGCTGGGTGGGAGCATGAGTACCAGCAATGCCGTGCGGAGAAGTTTACTTAGGGCCTTGAGGAGACCTGCGCTTACAGTTCAGGTGAGGTGATCATGGTCAGGGTCTTGTGCCCAAATAACCCTGGCTGTGGGCAGCGTTCCCCTGGCATCCTGGCATAGGGCATTATGTGTCCCCAGCGCCCCTTCACACACACAACCCAGTTATGCGGGCTTATGCTCCTATGTTGCCCTGGCTATCTTCCAGGCACATGTGTGTGCCACATTTGCCGAGTAATGAACACTGTTCCCTTGTACACAGCCATTGTGCCTAGTTTGCACAAGGCCTCACCACGATGTCAGCACACAATCATTCACTGCGCAACTTGTAGTGAAGCCTTAGCATATTGCATGGGCGTCCTCATCAAGAATTGTACAACGTGCACAGTCTTGATCCTGCCTCTTGAGCTGAGCCACTGTGGTGTTTTCTTGCTGTCCATACAGGGGCATGCTACAGACGTTGAAGCCACTGCTGCCGGGGGCCCTGCAGTGGCTGGTCCTATAACAGCAGCTTCTGCCCCTTCCTCCTCTCCCATCTCGGTGGCAGCAGCTGGTGGTCACATAGGGGTCGTCCAGCTGCTGCTGAAGGGCGGTGGAGGTGGCAGGCAGGAGATTGCAGTGGCAGCAGCACAGGCAGCAGCTCGTGGTCCTCACATGGATGTCTGGTCCCTGCTGATCAGTCATGTGCGACGGTACTTCCCACATGCCGTAGGGGATTGTGTGGGGGATCTCACTGCCCGGAACGTTGCTATGTCCCTGGGTGCTGCCTGGAGTGCTGACCTGATCAGCCTGGACCAGCAGGTGACGGAGGCTGAGCAGCTCAAGACCAGTGGGCAGCAGTTGCTGGTGCAGATAGCACTCAAGTACAAGCAGATGGAGGATCTGGTGGACACATGCAGGGCAGAAGGCACAAAAGCAGCACTAGCACTAACAGCAGCAGCAGCATCACTAACAGCAGCAAAAGCAGCATTAACAGCAGCAAAAGCAGCAGTATCATCAACTTCATCAGCAGCAGAAGCGACAGAAGCGGAGACAGCGACTGAGGGCTGTCTTGTACTTCCAGCCATGGATGGGCATGAAGGCACCAGCAGAGGTCCATCCAGCACCAGCAGCACTGCTAGCACCAGCAGCAGAGGCACAGCTACCGTTGGCAGGAGCAGCAGTACTCTTGAAGGCAGCGGGAAGCAGGGCGCCAGCAGTGGGTCTGGGTGTGCTGGCAGCAACAAGGCCGGCATTAGTGGGAACAAAAGCTCTGGCAGCAGCACTGCCTCTGCTGTCAGCCACCAAGGTGCCATGGTAAGCTCAGTACAGGGACATGTGTGGCTCTGAGTTGCCTCACGAGCATGCACTGCCACAGTTGTTTGCTGCAGCAGCTAAGTCTGTACTTTCCAGGAGGATGGTGATAGTCTGCCACAACCGTCATTGTGACTGTAATGCAGTGCCTTGTGGAGGCCTATACTTGCAGGTGTGGTAAAAGGATGAGCTTGTTTGGCCCAGATAACCCTGGCTCTGGGCCAAAGCTTCTCTAGCATCCTCGCATGGGGCACTCTGGTATGCAGCTCCAATATCCGGTTACTAAGTATTTGCTGGCTTATGTGCATATGTGGCCCTGACTACCTTGCAGGCACTGTGAATGGTGACTTGCCTAATGTTGGGGAGGGTTCGCTTATGCACGACCATCATGTCTAGGTCAATTACTCATACAAGGCTTCACCACGATATCAGCACACATTGCTTTTTCTCAACTGCGCATCTTGTAGTGAAGCCTTAGCATGTTGCATGAGCGTCCTCATCAAGATTCGTACGTGGCGCATAGTCTTGATCCTGCCTTTTGAGCTGAGCGGCTGTGGTGTTCTCTTTCTATCCATACAGGGGCATGCTACAGATCCTGAAGCCACTGCTGCCGGGGGCCCTGCAGTGGCTGGTCCGACCACAGCAGCTTCTGCAGCTGCAGGTTCAGGGGGTTCTGCAGCGGGTGGTGGGTTTGGTGTGACGTCCTCATGGCCTGTTGCTTTTGGTGCACAAGGGTCAGCACCTGGGGTTGCTGGTAGCTCCTCTGCGGCTGCCTTTGGTGCTGCAGGGCAAGGGATGAGCTTCGGTTCTGCAGCCTCGGCTCCCAGCTTTTGTGCTGCTGCTTCCACTTTCCCCTTCAGCACAGCTACTTCCGCACCTCGTTCTGGCGCTGCTGCTTCTGCTCCTGCATTGAAGGCTGCTAGTGTTGTGGCTCCCATGTTGGGAAGAGCTGCATCTGGTTCTGGTGCTTTAGGATCTACTCCATCCTTTGGAGCTGCTTCAGCGCCAGCCACCACCTTTGGAGCATGTGGTGCGTTTTGGGTAGCAGCAGCACCCTCCTTTGGTTCTGAGTCCTCAGGGCCTGTCTTTGGAGCCAGCTCTACGCCAGCATTTGGAGCAGCAGCTGCAGTAGAGTTTGGGGCAGCAGCTTCAGCAGCATCAGGTGGTTTTGGTCCAGCTCCTGCTTTCAGGGCTTCCAGTGCCCCAGGTTTTGGTGCAGGTATGTCTGCTCCCACTTCTGGAGCATCAGTACCAGGGTTTGGAGTAACAGCATCAGCACTGTCATCTGGAGCACCAACAGCAGCAGGCGGAGGAACACCATCATTTGGGCAGGGTGGGGCTGCTCTTGGGTTTGTGTTTGGTGCTGGGGCAGAAGGTGCTATGGGCGTTCAAACACTGTCTGGCGCTATTGCTTCTACCTTTAGCAGCTTTGGGCAGCAGCAGCAGAATGCTGAAGGAGCAGTTGGGGGAAGTGGTTTTGACTTGCAGCAACAGGGGGGTGGAGGGGCTGCTTTGGGGCAGGCAAGCTAGGATGAGTTCCAAGGGTTTGGGCAGGGGCCCCAAGCTGCAGCACCAGGTTTTGGGCAACCTGGATTAGGCAGCCGGCACCAGCAGGGGCTGGGGGAGGGTCCTTGTTTGGGCAGGGGGGTGGTACAGGGCGCTGCAACGCTGGAGAAGCAGCGCAAGGTGGGCCTCAGAGACACAAGTATGCCTAATGGAGGACAAGCAGAAAGGATTGAACATGATTTGAGCCCTGCTTGGACGCTGTTGAGTGGATAGGAACGGGAGCCCAAGAATCTGCGGGTTGGCTACTGTCCAGCTAGGCTGTTTGTTGGGGTGTGCATTGTGGGGTGCTTTGCCTAAGTGTATGCAAAGACACTGATGTTTGTTGACGTTATGCACTTGCATCTTTTCCTGGCCTAAGCAGCACTCTACCAAATGCTGCTTTGTTGGTTTATTCTGTTTTCGAACTTAATCAGTAAAGCCAAAGCAGCCACGTCAAGGGACAAGCTGCATATATTTTGATGGGGTCTTGTGCTGTGAAATCTGTGGTAGCGTGTGCACGGGTAAGGTTGATGTCAGTAAAGATGTGTGGAAGATTGGTGAGGTTACCTTATATTGTTGAGATTTTGCTCTTGAACAAAAATGGTCAGTAGTGCAAAAGGTTCTCCCTTGAGTATTCTGGCAATTGATTTACTATTGTGCAGAGATATGATGCAAGATGGTGCGGATTGCCAAATTGTGTGTGGCACGACGAGAGGGGGGAAATGAAACGGTAGGACCCCATCCTGATGAGTTCTGAACTTGACCTTCAGACCTTACGGATTTACGTCTGAGAAGCCCCGAATACAAGGGCTTGGCTCTCTTCGCTTATTGAGGTTGAGGCTGTTCATAGGGGATGGCTGCTGCAGTGCTGTGACAGCGTGTCTGCTCCAGGGGAATGTACACGCCCGCAGTGTTGCTACGCCCCTAGCTGGAAGAGTCAGGAGCGATGCCTCTAAAGACTAACTCGGACTCTCTTGACAAAGTGGTTTCTTTTAACTGGAGACTAAACGGGCTGGAAGGGGCAGTAACTTAGGTGTACGAGTAACTGCAGGGATCCCGCTGGACACTTAAAAAAGAACTTTCCACGCCATGTGCGCTCTTCAAGGTCCAGCAAGTGATCTAGCTAGCCTGACAGCCTCCTGTAATCTACTGGACTTGTTCCTTGGGTATCGTCTGCCCAGATGATCTTGACCAAGGCGTCCTACATGGTCCTCACACTTGACGCATCGCATAGCCAACCTGCCCCTCAAATCGAGTGCCCTACACCGGTTCGAACCACCCCTGATGCATCACATTGCCTTCAGAACCACCCATAAAGACCCAAGAATTGGAGCAAGGTCCCGCTTCAAGCTCTGCTCTAGGGATCCAACTACCCTTCGACCTGCCCAACCCTGGGGCATGCGCATAGCATTTGGGCGAGGCGCGGAGCTGACAGCCTCGGGCAACGGCCGGGGGCCGGCGGGACGAAAGCCCCCTATTTCCGAGGGTTGGAGCTCGGTCACGGTAATAAAAGTGCGCTGACGCCGTACACCAGGTGCCGCTGTAACGTCCTGAAGCCGGTTCCACAACCTCCTCTGGAACCAGAACTAGACTTGAACAAGGCCTCTGGAACCAAACTTTTCTGGGGGAGACCATGCCATGTCGATGCGCAGCATGGACCCAAGCAGGAGGCGGGGGTCCAGGGGGGAGGAACAGCCCCCCTGGTGGGGTCTGGGGCGAAGCCCCAGAAGCCAGCGATGATTTGTACTTATTAAAACCAATTGTACAATGGAAAATGCTATTCTTGCACTCAGTTGAGCACTCTACTCTTTGTAATAAACTTGTTGGAACCAGCATGTGACATGTTGGCCAGAGGGTGGCCGAGGGCTGGAACCAGGAACTGACATGTTTGGCATCGCTGGAACCGCGGAACTGAGCACATTTTGCCCTGGAACCGGAACCTGGAACCGGCTTCAGGACGGTACCGCTGATGATGCCATGGGGCATCATACTATAGAAGCCTGACGAGATCCTTCGATCCGCCTCCAAGATGTTAATGCTTCCGGGCATGCAAGCTGGCTCACCAACACCTCACAACATACAGCGATCTTGTAGAGTTTTCCTTGCTCTACTTCAGTCTGCCAGCAACCTAGACGGTCAGCATATCAGGTAGGTGTTGGCCTCCCTCCAGGAACTTTTCCCAACATCGGAGAGATTAAGCCCTTGATTGGCAGAGTGTACTAATTGTGACTTAATCTATTAAACAAACGGCACGTTATCTTTGTGTGACCAGCCTCTGTCTCCATCGAGCTCTACTTACTACTAGAGAGTCTAACTCTTCCTTGGACCAACCTTGTTGCAGGCCTACTTGCTTAACATCACCAAGACAACATGAAAACCCTGATTAATGCAGTTGCCGGCTCCAACGACGCTGTTGCCAGCGCAGCACAGAGCGCCCAGGAGACTCTCAGCGGCATGAAGCACCCGGTGAGGGCGGAGTAGCAGCACTTGGCCAGGGGATGCATATACGCTCTCCCAGAGAAGCTGTATACAGCCATGCTTCCAAGCATACTTGTAGCACGCACCTGTTCAGCACTGCATTGGCTGCAGGCAGTGGCACGAGGCTTGCAGTTTGCTGCAGGCAGTGGCACGAGGCTTGCATACTACGAGGCAGCAGTGCCAGCTGAGGCAGCTTGGCAAGGCACTGCTAAACTTTATGAACGAAGTTGTGCTCCTGTCATGGCAGAGTCGCCATCCAGTACGTTCTATGCAAAGGTCCGATGCCAAGCAGCGCCTCCTGAGAAGCATGCATTCCTTCAGGCTCTCTTGTCTGGTGTGCTCATTCAGCTTGTTTGTATGCTCGCCCACCTCTTGGTCTTTGGTCAGGATGCCCAGCATGCATTTCTGTACATTTATCTGAGATGGTAAAAGTGGCACATACAACCCTTGTATTTGTTGCTCTGTTAAATGCATTCTGTCAAGAGTACTGTTCCTGAGTCCACCACATGCACGGTAATGAGCCAAAGTCGCTTGTCCTCCCTGCTGCAGGCTGAAGATGACATTCACAGTGGTCCACGCAAGCGCCAGTTAAATGAGGTAAGACCATTTTGGTGCTTTTATACCGCTTCAAGGCAGAGAGCAACATCTAATACATGGGTGCCTGTTGCTGTCCCGGCTGGCATCACTGTACGTGCTGGTGGCAGTCAGGCAAGGTCCATACCGCTGCGCGTCACTGTGATATTGGATATCTAGCTGCAGCTCAACTGTGACCTTCTGGACCTAGCCAACAAGAAATAACTGTGTGCACATGACTATGATAATGTGGCGGCTGTGCTCAACTGCATGGATGCTACGCTCATTGCTGCAGCATGTAAAGGGCATAAACCTTTACTTAGGACTGGACACACATTCGCAGCATGTTATTGTGACAACGTTTACTTATCCCCTGCTGCAGTACGCATGTTCACAGTGCAAGAGGGTGCGGACACTGGAAGAAGTGTATGCTCTATGGGAAATAACATGCACGCCCCAACTTGGCACAAATTACTCTTCACTGCTGCAAGAAATGCCGAGAATTGGTACCCTCCGTCTTTCCCCTCCTGCCTTCCTCCTCTCCTGCAGTTGGTTGACCGTGCCGGTGCAATCGGTGTCAACACCAAGGCCTTTGCCGAGCACACTAGTGACACTGCCTCTGAGAAGACTGGTGACGCCGAATGTGATGCCTCTGACGCCGTTGACAGAATGAAGGTGTCTCTGCAGAAGTTGCCACAGCAGCATCTGCTGCTGCAACAGAAGGTGCAGCAGTTGCAACAGCAGGTGCAGGAGATTGGGCAGCAATTGCAGCAGGTGCAACAGCAGGCGCAGGCGCAGGCGCAGATGCAGCAGATTCTACAGCAGGTGCGACTGCATGCGGAGGCGCAGGGGCAGCAGTTTCTGCAGCAGGTGCAGGCGCAGAAGCAGCAGTTTCTGCAGCAGGTGCAGCAGCAGCCACAGCAGGTGCAGGCGCAGGTGGAGCAGTTTCTACAGCAGTTGCAACAGCAGGCGCAGGAGATTGGGCAGCAGATTTTACATCCGGTGCAGCAGCAGGCGCAGGTGCAGCAGTTGTGGGAGCAGATGTGGGAGCAGGTGCGGGAGCAGCTGCAGCGGATGCTGCTGCAGCAGGTGCAGGCGCAGGCGGAAGCGCAGGCGCAGTAGGGGCTGCTTGATCTCCACATGCAGCAGCGACTGGAGCAGCAGGGGCTCCGGCTCCGGCTGCAGCAGCAGTGCAGCAGCAGGGACATGAGCAGGGACAGCAGCGACAACAGCAGTTGCAACAGCACCGACATGAGCATGTGCAGCAATTGCAACAGCAGGTGCGGCAGCAGTGGGCTTCTGCAGTCATTCATTTGCTGGCACGTTGTAGCCATAGCCAATGTCTGTGACGTAAGAAGTCATGGCGGCATCTTAGAGGAAGATGATGCAGAAGCAGGTGGAGCCGCTTAGGGTGCTGGAGAACATGCTTGTGCTGAGTGGACATGCAAGCCCTTGGGGGGAAGGGGGTACGGTGATGTGAAGCCTGCAGCGTTTGTCATATGAGGGCAGAAGCCATGTCTGAGCAGCTGTGTAGCAGCGTGGAGATTGTCGGATGGATGAAGCAGCAGGTCTGTGAGTTGGAGGAGGGGGCTGCCTTATTAGGGTGGTTAGTGACCACAATCCAAGGTGGCCGTGGGGTACTATCGATAAATGGAGGGCTCCAGTAGTGATGGGTAGTACATCCTCTGGCCCAGAGGGAGGTGGTCCGTGGGGCCATATGTTACAGCCCCCTCCTGCTTGGAGAAGAAATTTTTTCCTGGTCAATACCTCTTTTGCTATAGCAGGACGGGGCTGAAAATGGCCCCTCCATTCAGATACATTCTGGATCATCCATGGGGGACAGAGGGCTAGCCTCACTTGGTTGAGGCAGGTTTTCCATACCCTGCTCATCCACAGCTGGCAGTTGTGGTGCCAGATTGTTTAGGTTCTTCTTAGTCAGCCGAGCTTGTTTGGCAAGGTGTTAGTAGGAAGGCTGTTACGTGGGTTCCAGGGAAGGCTGAAAAAGGGTGAGAAGCTTTGTGGGTCGTTGGCATGAGCCCTACCTGCTTCCCGTGGGGCTTAATGTCTGTGGCGAAGCAGCAGCAAGATGAGCATTGGCATGCTGTATGAAGGCCAACAGTGGACAAGGCGCCTGGGTGCCAGGAATCTCCTTGCATTTTGAGGATGTAGTAACAGCATCTGCATGCCATGCATTGTGTTGTTACCATGCACAAGTGGCCATAATTGCCACTGTTGGCTTGCAAGGCAAACTTGACTCTGCCATGCCTCTACTGCTAGCAGAGTATGCCAAGTTGTGTTTTCTTTTACGGTAACTCGCAGAGTCAGGCGAAAAGGCAATTTGGCATAATCTTTGCCAACAGTGGATGTGCATGGCACGGATCCTTTGTCTGCAGCCTCAATTCACCATTTAGCTTTAGGGTTTAAGGTTTAGGAGGATGATTGCGGTTTTCAGTACATCAATACCTTTTAATCCTGTAGCTTTGGCGACGATAGAAGTTTGCCACTGTGGACGTGGCCTCCCATTGCAACTATGTCACTTGCTCGTCCCTCCCCCCCAGTTCCCTGAAGGATTGTGGTCGTGAAGGCCATACGGGCTCTTGGAACTTTACTTACAGCGGAGTTTCGGAAGGCTGAAGGACTGCCTCGTGAATTGTAGGGAAGGGGGAAATTGTTTATATTCTGTGGCCATTGATATGAGCCATGTGTGCTTGTCTGTGGGGCTTACTGTCCGAGGGTCCAGCTTACTTTGCACAAGGAGAGGGCAATGTCGAGGTGCGGTCAGCAGCTCAAGCATGTGACCACTGGGATCATCGCAGCAATTGACAAATCACTGGAGGCTGCTGGGGGTGCTGAGGGTTGCCACAGAGTTGGTGCATGGGTCTTTGTTGGCGTTTTGTTTGTGCTGTCGACAATTGTCCTAAGTTTAACTCGATGCTAACTGGTGCTTGTACGATCTTAATTGTATCGCGCAGTCAGCAGGTACAAAGCAGCGAGATAAGCAGACAAGCTGCATACACTTTCATTTTGGTGAGGTCTTGTATTCTGGGATCTGCAAATCACATGCCTTTCTGCTTAACAGTCGGTGATGTCAGAGAAGTTGAATGGAAGGTCGGTGAGGCTTCTTCATCGTTACATGGGGAGAATATTTGTCCTTGAACAGAAATGGTCAATCTGCAGAAGGATATTCTCCAAACTTGCTGGCACCAATCTTACTGCTGTTGCGAAATCTTCCTGGTGGTTGCCAAATTCTGTGTGGGGATGTTGGGGACTGTTTTAAAGGGCACATACGTAAAGCTTATTCTCAAGCTAAGTATGGTGCAGCTTGGGGCAGCGTGATATGATCTATTGGTTCTGACCAGCCCTAGTGTGCTGGATCCAGATAGTCAATGTGGATCTGACAATTATGCTGTATTACGGCGAGAGCAATATCTGCAGACATACCTGTGCATGAAATCATGACCTCTTTGCGACAATCGGCAGGATGAATGTTGCTATTGCAAAGTCAAATGGGACATAAACGCAGTGACTTCGCTTGGTTGCCGTCTACACCGTGCCGTTCGCTGTGCGGCTGAAGCAGATACTCGCCGTCTCAACATGAAGTCAAAGGTCCCGCCATGCTGTTCACTTCAGGAATAATTGAACAAGAGGAAGTGGACCTCCAGCACTACAAAGCACTACTAGAAGCACCGCAGCTCACTGGAGTGAGATCATGGGTGTGCGCGTCGCAACCTCAGTCGGTCTGCTAATCTGCTTTGTCTCTGTGGCGTGTGAAAAGTCTGCCATAGAATCCTATATCATGGGTGTCGGCTGATGTTAGGCCTGCCTCCCAGTATTTATTCAGCTGCCTGATCGGTAGCGAGGTACGGCAGACTCAGACCTCTGAGGCGCCAGTGTTAACATGGGCAGATTAAGAGCATTACTCTGAGCATTCACTTAAATGGCTCTGTAGCTTGTACCTATAGATTGGTCTGCATTGCGAGCTTGGGCTACCGATGGGAACTGTGACTGCGGACCAGATTCAGTTTACGCTTGGGCAGGTTGTCGAAGTCAAGCGCCATGGGCCAGCTACAATCAAAGAGATACCCGGAAATGACCCACTGAGTCCTTACTGTGGCAGAGTCAAAGTTCAGTACCATGACACTGGGAAGACGTACTACTGTCGGCCAGAGACATTGCGCCCCCTCAACTATGTACGTCATGCCTGCAGATCAACAGGTGCAGACATGGCAAGAACCCCACTCAGCATCTATTCCTGGCAGCCAGTCAATCCGCCAGTTTCCATTACCCCGTATCTCCTTCTGGGTGTCCATACTTGCCTTCCAAGATAGCCAAGTCTGTGTGTATCATGCCCACAATGCCCCCACCCCCTGTTCCACAAGGCCGTACCCTGAGCTATCAGCGTGCATGGTCTGTAACTCAACCTGCCTAATGATGAAGGGCCCCTAGCCTCTCATATGCTTGGCTCCTGCACTGCCCGGAGGGCTGTGCAGTGGTCTCTCTGAACATATGGAATAACCATTTCCCAGAAAGCTTTGGCGTTAGCAGGCTATTGTTCAATTTTCCTTTAACATGGCTCCCTTCCCTGCTTGTGCAGCCCCCCCAACGTGTGCTGATATGTGAGACCACCAAGCACTACCGAGCAGCTGCCCTCAGCTTTGCACATCCCTCTGATGTGGTGCTGGAGGTGGGCTGCCACGAAGGTGAGTGTACAAGAACAAACACTTAAGGTGCAGCAACCGCAAGAACAAGAGGGCTGCTAGGTCAGACCGACCAAAGGTAGAAGCTCACTCCATAGTAGGCAACAGCAACAGTCAGCATTAGCCCGCTCGATAGAATCCATGACCAGTTCAGCTAGACCTAAGCATGCTGCAGCACGTCGATATTCCATCCAGGAGTATTATGGCCTCCCTTATGTGTATGTGATGAGCAAATGCTATGTGTGTTCACGGCTTTAGAAAGGTGTAGATGCCGTAGAGGGTGTTACATAGTTACAGTGACATTCAACTTTTCTAGAGGTGCCTGCCTGGATGCATAGTATACGCTATGTGTGTTTGACTATCAGTCCCAGGATAAGTCAGTATGCATCTGCCAAGAATGCTACCTCATGTGCTGTGTGTGTGACACCAGGTGTGACCACTGCTCTGCTTCATCAGCGCTGCCATTGGGTGCTGGGTATTGACAAGTGCTGGGACCCGGTGGCTGTAGCTCGCTCCAAGCACCCTGAGTGCAGGCTGGAGCGTATGGACGGCTTTGATATCCCTGCTCTGAAGGCTCTAAGCCCTACAGGCACATTTGACAAGATCTTCATTGATATCGGGGGCATTGCAGAGCTGCATGTGGTCATGGGTCTGCTGGGCCTGTACTTTAGGACATTCAAGGCTGCTTACCTTGTGGTGAAGAGCAAGTTCCTGACACACCTGATGGGTCAGGCACAAGTGTGGGTACCACCGGGTCACCAGAAGGAGGAGGTGCCAAGACCTCCCTGGCGACCACAGCCTCCTAAGGCAGTGGCATCACAACAGCAGCAGGAGGAGCGGCAGCAGCAGGAGGAGCAGCAGCAGCAGCAGGAGGAGCAGCAAGGGCAACAGTGTGGGATTGCAGCTGCCAATGAAAGAGCAGGAACAGAAGCACAAGTGGGAGGAGCAGAAGCAGGAGCAGGATACCTGAGGTGTGGAGAGAATCCAGCAGCAGCAGCAGGCAGACAGGATGTGCAGTGCATAAGGGGCAGCAGCAGCGCGGAAGGGGCAGCAGCAGGAGCACAAGGACCACAGCATGACCAAAAAGAGGAGGATCCCAACAGTAACAAGGGCTAATGGAGGACTATGTTGGGAGGTACCTTTCCTGCAAGGACAGATGCTGATGCAGAGCTGAAAGGCGCAGGAGCAGGGGCAAAAACACTGGGTTGATGCAGCAGCATGGGTCAATGGTTGCAGATTAGTAACACAGCGCATTGTTGCATGTGCACTTTTAAAAGAATAGTGCAATGGCACGTCATTGGGCATAGGCATGGGAGGGCAGTAACAACCTATGTTTGTGTTGTGACCTCCTGGGGTGTTGGGGGCCTGGGGTGTTGCATGATTGAGAGGCCAGGACAATGGAGCTAGACACAGCTGCGTAGGTAGGCGAGGTCCCTCCTCCTTCAGAGCTTTATTAAGTAAATGTGGGGTGCAGTACTGTGTTCGAATCGCGACCTTTGCTCATGTGGGTGCGTGTACATGTGATGGGTGTTGTTACATGCACTTATGGCCCCTTCTCTTGGTCTAATGAGGTGGAAGAACTGGATCGGGTTAGATAGGCCCGTTGAAGGGAGCCTGCTGGAAACGAACGGAACTTGTACCTGAACCCCAACAACCGCGCGCTCACCTTGAAGCTCTCACTTGGTCGCAAGTACTTTAAGCTCTCCCCTCATTAATGCCCGCGCACAGCCTCAGAGCTTCACGACGACATCGGCCTGTGATTGCTGTTTCGTAATAAGCTGGGTCGGCCTATGGTGCTGGGTCGGCATGCCAAGGTGGTGTAGTTGTGTGAAGACTACTCTGTGGATGTGAAGTCTCTTTGTATAAGTAAACAGTTGCTACGGTCTTATGGAACATGAGTTCAGCTCTAAGTGGTCCCAGGTTGCCTGACCGTCGCAAGGAAGCGCGCAGTGGGGATCGGGGCAGCAAGGTAAGCTGAATCTTCTATGAATATGACCTTGAGGGAGCTTCAGTTAGCAATGTCTACGCATTGATTAGCGTTGCTGGTGTCGGGAAGGCTTCTCCACGTTCATAGCTTCTCCGAGCGGTAGAGGACTGCCGGCCACGGCTTTCTTTCCACGGCAGCTACCAAGGCGAAGTTGAGCTTTAAGCACCAAAAGGAGCTGCACATTGCCACCTGTCCATGCCGTTCCTTTCCGGTATTATGTATGTAGCGCATCTGTTCGCCCAGTGTAACCCCAGCATACCATCTCAGCGCCGGCTTCTTACGTGAGCGGTTGTTCTCCTGCAGGCATCGCACAGGTCAGACCTAGCAGGACAGCTGCTCAGTAATAGCTTGTACCAGCAGCTTCAGAACGATCCATCGATCGTGTTGGACGTTGTGCATAGGGACCCGGTCCTGCAGCAAGCTGCACAACAAGACCCACAGCTTGCAAGTCTTCTCGATCCGGATACCTTATCGCAAGTTTTGAGCTTAATACAGTCAGAGGGCGGTCCCTTACCCCCATCCGGTGACCAGCAGCAGGCTCTAGCCGCGCTCAGCAGAAACAGGAAAGCACTGGCCCGTCTGCAGACTTATGCACAGCAGCTTCTCCTTCAGAAACAGAGTAATCAGCACACTCAAGCAGAGGGCTTGGCAGAAGCAAAAGCAGCATCTGCTGCAGGGTTCCCGAATGGAGGCGTGGCGTGGTCCAGCAGCATGGGCCAAGGCCGAGTGGTATGCAGCCCTCCCCAACCTTTCAATGACCATAAGGGCCAAGCAGATCAGGGACCAAAACGACTAGTACAATGCAACAGTGCTGCTTTCCCAGCTCACATTTTAGCTCAGCATGCAGCAGCAGGTCATGGAGGTGGTGTCACAGACCGCTGGGAGATGCTCAAACAACGCATGAGCAAGTACCATGGCCGAGCCATGGCGCTTGCTACTGGCACACTGCCTTCCGTGAAAGGTCCATCTCAGGACGACGGTCCAGTGAAAGTACCAGCAGTAGCAGCGGGAGAACCCTTGGGCTTAGGAGGGGCGGAAGGAGTCGCAGCAGTGTCAGCTGCTGCACCATGTGATGGCGGGCTGTTGCAGCAGCTGCAAGGTGCTGAAGTGAGGAGCTCCTTGCCTGCAAGCAAACGGCAGCATGTATGGGGACCAACTGGCAGCGCTGCTGCTACTGCTGCATCAGAGGTTCTAGATAGTCGGAGCAATGGGGGGGATGCTTTGCCCTTTGGATGTGCTAAGCAGAACAGCAAGGGTATGTTACATACAACAGGCAGGTGGGGTCAAGCTCAGCAGGGCCAGCAACAGCAGCAGCAGGCTTTTAGTACTAGAGCCTCTGTAGGTTCAGTAGTGGTCCCAACTCCAAGCAACTACTTAAGCGTTTTTGCTCCCCTTCAGAGCCCTCTAATGCCGGCTGGGCAGATTGGGTCCGGCCCGTACGCCAGTGGCTGCCATAGCAGTAGCGCTGATGGTGGCATGGGGTTTTCGCACGATCTGCTGCAGCTGCTGTCAGCTGTCCCAGAAGCAGTAGGGCCAGCAGCAGCAGCAGGTAGGGGTTGTGTGCAGGCCTCTCAGCCACTTTCTCCTGGGTTGCAGCAGACCAGCCCAGCGGAGGCAGCAGCTGCAGCAGTGAGAGGAGGAGCACCAATACCAGCAGCAGGAGCAGCAGCCTCAGCACCACAGGGGGGAATAGCGAGCCCAATTGCCTCACCTGCAGCGGCAGTTGATGGTGGTCAGGGGCGCTGGGCCTGGGGAAGTTGGCTGGACAGTGCCTTGGGCATGGCAGCACCTACTTCTCCAGCTGCTGCTGCAGGATGTGGGCAGGGGGATCTGCGGCAGTGGCAGCTTTCCAGCAGCTGCAGTGACACTGAGGCAGCACGCTCAGCAGCAGGTAGCCGCATCAGCGTCAGAGGAGCAGCATCTAGCACCCATAAAGTACTCCGGCCACACAGCTCCTCCCCTCTTCCTGGGGAACATCCCCTGAGCCCTGCTGCACACCCGTTGAGTCCTGTAGCTGCCACCTGCAGCTCGAGGAATGGCTCAATTAGTGTCAGCATGCGAGGAGGGAACTCTATGGTGGGAAGCCCGTTGGCTGGGGCTGTTACGGGCCGGGGGTTAGAGCTCCGTGAGTTGACCGCAGAAGCAGTAAGGGAGCGCTTGGCGTCAGGGGATGTGGTGGTGGAGATTGACCCACCAACTAAATTAGCGACGAACCTGAGCTGGTCTACCAGCCCTACAGCAGAGTTTGTGTTAGATGCTGGGTCTTCTGGAGCATTGCCTGTGGCGTATGGGGGCAGCAGGGGGAGCCTTTGCAGCAGCAGCAATGGGATGCCTGATGGGCGCACCTTGGGGTCAGGACCCTCTTTGAGGCTGTCAATACCAGAAGAAGAAGGGGCCAACCCGTGGGGCCCACAGCTGCAGCCTTTTGAGTTGGGGGCCAATAGCTTAGGGTTGGAGCTTGTAGGGGCTTTGAGCCAGGGCTCATATGATGAAGGTAGGGTTTATGACTCCATGCGGTTAGGAAGCAGCACCTTCAGTCAGAGCACAGGCGGGCCCTCCGCTCCAACGAGCCCGGACAGGGTCAGCCAAGGTGGCAGGAGGGGGTGCAGGAGCAGCAGCAGCGGAGAGCAGCAATGGGCTCGAACAGCAGCAGCAGCAGCTCCAGGGGCCAGCAGTGGGGTTGGCAGCAGCACTAGCAGCATGCGTGAAAGAAAATCAACTGCCGGAGCAGGCGCTTCATTGCCAGCAGCAGCTGATACCAAAGCTACTCATTTAGCAACGTCTTATAATGCAGCGAGCTCTTCGGCTAGTGGGTATGTGCTGCCTGGTAGGCGCTCGGAGGTCCAGGGGCAGGGAGTGGTAGCTACGGGAGCACCCCAAGCAGGAAACGCCATGGCAGCTGCAGCTGCTAGTGCTGGGGGTGTGGCTGTTGGTGCACTTGGTGGGGCTGCAGCTGCTGCGACAGGGCCTGGTGCTGGGGACATGGAGTATTATAGGCTCATGTATCGGCAGCGTGGGATTATGCCTGGGCGAGGAGCCGCGGCTTGGGATGAGGGGGGCCAGGAGGGAGCAGGGGTGGGAGACCAGACGAGGCTGGATCCGAGGACATATTATGAGGATGTTGCACCTAGCAACTGGAGGCCTGATGGTGAAGAGAACTGCTCTGCTTTGTATAGGTGAGAGGGGATCCTTATGGATACAGCAAGGGTTTAGGGCGGATGTGCTCATGTTAGCAATTTTTTGGGGGCTGGGAGAGTTCTGGGTATTAGGGCGTGCTCAGTTTACTCCATGGGTACAAGCAGATGGCCGACTGTTTTCCGAGGATTGCTGACAGCAGTACACTACCCAATATGTGGCTGCTTGTATGAGTGACGAAGCATAGCCCGCCATTGGGACTGTTTTTTGGTTGGGAGTACTTTTGGGATTGGGATCAGGACTGCCCTTGGGATTTGAAAGTTGTTTTCAGGAGCGGTGTTGGTCTTGTTGAGGATGGTTTGCATGCGCTTCTGGCTGGCTTAATGGTTTGTGGTTGCCCTGAAGAATGGATTGAAAGCCTTCGTTTAATGCGTACAACTCGTGCAACTATTGCATGTGCGGTTATCCATTGATGTTATTGAGAGACTTTTGTTGGCTGTTTGTGCTTGCAGGCGGGCTTACTGCAGCCATGGCGACGCTTTGTTCCCACCTCTCTGGCTGGCTGCCGTCACCCTGCTGACTGCTGCTGGCTTTATGCCCTTCAGCCTCTTGCTCCTCGCTGCCTTCACCACCTTCCCTCTAGGCATGCAGCTAATAGCTGTCAAAGCAGCAGGCCTTAAGCCCTCACAGCTCCCAGGGTCCAGGCTGATGCCTTCTTTTGTAGCTTCCATGGAGCTTCTGACCTTGGGGGTGGTGCTGTGGGGTCTGGTGCCTGCTGCTTGGTTTGGCAATGCAGCTGCATGTATAATGCTGGTAGTGGCTGTGGGCTTGACAGCTGCCTTCCACGTTAGGACTTACTTTCTAGACCCAGGTTACGTCCCTTTGGATGCAGAGGGCGAGGGGGAGGTGGAAGGGGGCAGTGGGAGGAAAAAGAACATCTGGGAGGCTTCGGGGGTTGAGAGAAAGCAACTGGAGCAGCAGCAGCAGCAAGGAGAACGAGCTGAAGGCGGAAGCCTGCGGAAAGTCCTTGGTGCTGTACCGTTGACTGGGCCACGTGCTGATGATAGCCAGAGACAGCAGCAGGTTGCAGAGCAGCAGGTTCAGGCAGCAGTGGCTACAGGGCAGCCAGATCTAGCCTCACTAGTAGACCACTCGGGAGCTGCTGCAGCAGTGCAGATTGTTCCTGCAGCTGGCAGGAGCACCAACAGGAGCAGCAGTGGTGACAAAGGTGTTATGGGCAGCCCTAATGGTAAAGCCCATAGGCCAGGCGCAGCTGTAGCGGTGAAGGGTGGGGGGGTTAAGGTGCTAAGCTTAGGAGCAGCTGCAGCAGTACCCCCAGCAGCAGGAGCCGCAGTAGGAGCAGGTGCAGGCTCTGAGATAACTGGTGAATTAGCTTCAGATGGGGAACAAGCACCTCCCTCTGGAACTGCAGCCTCAAAGTCTTCACCATTCGGAGCACATGGCAGCAGCGGGCAGAGGGTTATGGATATAGACAGCTGTTGGACCTGTGGCGTGAAGAGACCACTCAGGAGCAAGCACTGTCCCTATTGCAGGTATGCATGCATATGAAATTGGAGTTTACACACAGTGACTTCTATTGTTGAAGGGTGAACTCCCTGCAAGGGCTGCATTGCATGCCTGGGAATGGCGGGATCTTCTGCAGATGTTTTTTTATGTTTCTACATGTTGTTTGTGCTTGCTACTATCCTTGCTGTATGTCAAATCTCAGAAACCCAAGCGGCCTGGGATCACAGCTGGTATGTCTTGCCGCTAATTGCTTTTTCAGCCTGCACTTTGCCTGTCATCGGCTGTTGAGATCCGGTGCAGCCACTGTCTGCCTGAGGCATCTGTCACTTGCGTTCTACGTCTTGGAGGTTGCCTGGGCTGAAACTGTTTTTTTGCTGTGCCTTGGAGGTATTTGTAGTGGTCAGGATTGGTTGAATCCCTTCTTTGCTATCAAGGCACTTTACTTCACTCTTGCGGCAGGCGTTGTGTGTTACTATCCATCCCATAGCTAAATCTTACAAGCTAACTCTACGCACGTCAGCTAATCTCTAAAGCATTGGTATGTTGTGTTCGTCTATCCTGTTGCAGGCGTTGTGTGGAGCGTTTTGACCATCACTGCCATGTTGTGGGGAACTGCATTGGTCGTGGCAACCAGCGCAGCTTCACCTTGTACCTCCTGGCCATGCTGTCAGCTCAGATGCTGTACCTCTACCTAGTGCCTGTTGTACTGATGCAGCAGTGTACCAACACGGGGGGCATGTGCCTGCACACAATTGCTCGTGCAGCAGATTTCAATGGGTTGGTCCCAGCAAGCAGCGCTGGGACGTTACCCGATGGTGGCAGCAGCAGTGCCGCTGAACAAGGCATTGATTTGGACGCGTTTGGCGGTAGCGGCGTTGCTGGAGGGGGGGTGTCTTCTCGCGCCTGGCTATTGCTGTCAGCCCTGTGGTATGGGCGGCTTCAAAGGCCAGGCTGGTTGCTGCTGTTGATGTTCCATGTAAGTGGGGGATGCAAATGGCGATAAGCATACCACAGAATCACAAACTCAGCAGCAAAGGCGAGGCTACAGAACACATGGTGATGTCTCTTAAGGATCCTGCATATGGATGCACATCTGCATGATTCAACAATGCTTGAAGTGGCATGTACTCAACGTTAGTCTGACATAGTTTTAGCACATGTTGGATGGAGACAAGCTAATGTCTTCTTTCAATGCACTTTGGTGGAACTTCGCCTCAGCTAAGACCCGTGTATGCATGCCTGTAAAGAACAGCTCCTGTAAGTGGATGTCTGTCTGAAGTGGCTTGAAAGGCTGTGAAGCTACACAAAATAGAGTAGCGCACTCTGTTAGGAGAAACTGTTGCTGCTCCAATATCTTACCCCCAGGCATGCTAAAAGCACTTACGTATGTTGCTGTTTTCCTCCTGCAGTTGGTGACCATCACAGCCACGTGCTACCTCACCTTCCGTCACCTGGTGGCAATATCATCCAACTACACTGTTAATGAGTGGGTCAACCGACGTCGCTACATCCACATGCAAGATGATCGGGGGGAGTACTGCAACCGGCTGGACCGTGGCCCTGCACATAACTGCTGGGAGTTCTGGGTGGCACCGGGAGGAGATCCTTGGAGTGCCTGGGATGAAGGGGAGCAAGTGAGGAGTGGTTGAAAAGGGTGATTGAATGCGAGCGTGAAACCATAATACCATAATACCACAGGCAGTAGCGAAACCGAGTCGGTTGGCTGGAGCTTTTGTTTGCCAGTGACTTTAAGATGCTTTTTGCAGTACCCCGCGAGCAACCATGGGGTCTTACCTTGGAACAGTCTCTTGCGATGTTGTTTGCGATGACAGGCACTGCATTGGTTAGAAGTTGTTTTGCCATCTCTAAATGTATCAGCGATGCCGCTAGAATTGGACAACCCTGTTTCCATTTCATCATTTTGCAACATTCCTGTGCCCATCAAACTATCTGTTGTTGAAGATGGGGCCTGCTTTTCGACAGCTTTCAAAGGCTTGCAGCTCTGGCCGGGCTTGATGTACCCTCATTTTGAGGGTGTGTGGGTTTGGCTGAACCTGCTGTTGAGTAGTTATCACCTGCTGTGACTGTCTTGCAGGCCCTGCTCGAGTCAGAGGGGTCTGTGATTACCCCTTGGAGTGCATCATCTATCATCAGATGGTGGGATGTGCGCTACATGACCTTCAGGGGCCGCCTCATGCAGTCACGGCAGCAGCGGCAAGAAGCTCAGTTGGCAAGGCGGCTAGCAGCACTGAAGCTCACATCACAGTCACAGAGTGGGTAGAGCAGGGTTGAGCCCAGGGTTCTGGAGGGTGCTAAAATTGATTCTAAGTGAGAGTGGCAATGCACACATTAAGAGCACTTCTGCTCTTGCCATAGGAGCTGACTGGACAGGGAGATTTGGTTGCAGATTATAATGTAGTGTTGTAGCATATGGTTAGGCATTTTTGTGGAAGCACTGTTAGTGTTCTTGTTGTTGTTGGTATATGGATCTGCAGGCTAGCAGTAGTTTTAGGAGACCGGGTTTTGGGCAGAGGTGTGACATGAGTATTGAAGGTACTCAGTGACTACTTTGCTACCGTTAATTGAGGTTGCAGGATGTTAAACCATTACCTTAGGCCTATGAATTCACAATCAAGAAGGTGGGCAGGATGTGCATGCTTTGGAGAGTTCTTGTTCCATCTTTTATGTGCAAAAGGCCCCGAAGCTGGGATATGGCACGAAGTGGACTGCTAAAACTGCAGCAAATGTGAGCCCCACTGTGAATGCAGTAGCTGTACTACCAATAATTGATGGTCACCAACCAAGGGCAGCACTAGAGACCCTTATCACCAGGGCAACAAATGATCTGCTCTGCTGCAGCTAGCCTCAGGGCAAAGCAGTGACAGCACATATATGGTAGCAGCAGATGTTCTTATTGCGTGTGATTGAGTCATGGAAATGGATGATGTCTAGGCTGCTAGTCAGGATGATATGCATCAAGATGTTCTGCGACTAATGCTGCTGACGCAACAACCAGCCCTTGAAGATGAGGCAGCCAGCTGTGTTGAAGCATGACAGTGTGTTATCACACGGTCTTTGCTGCCAGAGCAATTGGGAGAGTGTCACTATGCATTTGCATGAGGGTTTAAATTATACCTTCTCCACGAGCCAGATCATTCCTCTTGGTCTACGTGGGCCTGCTGAAGAGCACACAGCGATGCTGGGCTTTGTTCCCTTTGAGTTGTTTTTGTATGCAATTTGGAAAAGTCGAAGCACTACATGCATCCGTCTCCATTCAGAGGTAAAGATGATTAGAGGATAGGAATTATCTTCTTGGTACTATCAGATGGTTACTTCCAGCATGCGTGGAAGAGGCCTTCTGTTATGTTTTCTTGCTGTGTGAATGGATCTCTGGGGTGGCAAGGTAGTGGCAAGTTGTGCCTATGTGTACTTGGCTATATCAGCTTCAGGTTGCAGCATTGAAGAAAGCACACTATGGTTTGTTGCCATGCCCAAGCTTTCAGGAAGAGTCACACTACCATCAGTTTGCTAGGCTTTACCCTGTTTTATGGCCTTGTGCGGCAGAAATGCAGTTGGTGTTGCTGGCCTCTCAACACCAATGCCAGGGACACCCCTGGCTGTTCATGCTTACACTGGACCATTTTAGGTAGTTCCATTGGTCCTGATATGGCACGACCATGTATTGCATGAAGGGTAGGCGTGGGCCGTCCTGCTTGATTTGTTGCGGAGAGTGGTGGCTACCTGTTACACTACCCATTCCATCTACAGAAAGTTGCAGGGTGCTAACAAGCGGATCAATTACTTCCTGGGCTTGGTGTATCAATCGTCCAGGGGACCCGTACCTGCCTTTGGCGTGTTGATAGATGGCTCTGTGAGATGTCCTGCATGGAACATGTTTGTTGTCATTTGCTACTGGTGGGAGTCTGTATGTACCCTTTGTTGCAGACGAGCAGGATATATCGCCATGGCTTGCCCTTGTATGTTATGCTTTGAACTGCAAGTACAGGTGTGCCAACCTGCTGGTACTCAAAGAGGATATCATATGTTGCTAGTATATAGATCATTTGAACAGTGATCAAGACACACCACAGCATAACGGTACAAGGACAAGCCATACTTGATGCTACCTTTGGGAACCATCGGATTCCTAAAGCGGCATACTCCAAGGTCTGTGTGGCAGTTGAGTTGATGTGCTGGCTCCTGCATGTTGCTCGCAAGCTTTGAGGGAACACTGGTGGTCAGTATTGGCAGGGCCCCCTCTGTTTGCTATATTCACTATCGCAAGCAAGGCCAGCAGCTGCCTACTGTGTTTTTCTTTGCTGGACGGGCATATGTTGCTTGAGTATAGTGGTTAGGTAGAGTGTTTCATTGTACAACTTACATCTGAGAGGATCTGCAGTATCTTTGGTGTGTACCTGTGTACCTGAGGTCTATGGCTGGGCTGTGTATGTCACTGCTCACCATCAAGGGGGTTGGGGTGTAGCTTCTTCTCAGTATCTGTGTACATCTGAGGTCCTGCCTCTGCCTTTAACCAATGTATGCCCTTTGCGGTTGCCACAACTTAAAATTTGTTATGTTTTGTTATGTTTTGTTATGTATGTAGAATGGTCTGGCTTTGCTCCAGGCTGTTGGCTAGCGTAAAAAGAAGTATATAACAAACATTTAAGGTGTGGCAACCGCCAAGACATATATTGAGGAAGAGGGGTGTGTATTGGCAGTGATCAAAGGTTTTTGAGCACATGTGCCAATTACCACACTCACAGATGGCTTCTTAAAGTGTTTGCATATGACAACTAAAAGTGTACTAATGGGTGCCCATCAGACCATCCCTTAGTGGGAGCATGTGCCCTTGCATACTTTTCAGCTGACGATCAGCGCTGTGGCAAGGCATACACGTCAAGCAGCCCCATGTGGGCAGTATGCTTTGACGAGATACTTCAGAGCATGGTGGTTATGGTAAAGCTGCACTTAGTGCATCATTGTGTGGAGTGGCAATATGGCAGTTGTGGTGGTTGCTTGTCTCTGTTCACAAGGCCTGCACTACTCATAACAACAACATTACGATTACGATTCATGCATGGCCTGATTGACACAGAGAGGGTGCTGTGCAAAGATATCGGGGGGCATCCTGCATGTGAAGTGAGGGACGCTTTTGATCATTGGTAGCAGGACTGCAGCTCTCCCGACTACAAGGCTGAGCGTGGGTGTTGTGACCAGTCCTTCTGGTGTGTTGACCTGCCAGGGGGTATGCCGCACACCGCCGCCTGTTAGTGACAGCTAGGCTAACCGGGTTGCGGCTATCAACTGGTGTTCTGCAGAGTGCATGCTTGATATTGATCAATGCACCAAAGCACCAGTGCTGCTGTCTCAAGGGTCAGAATCCCTACACCTTTTCCTCTGTTTTGGGAGGTGGTACTTTGAGCTTATAGCTCCATTTGTAACCCTCCTGTCAATGCCAGCTCCCTTGGCCTGATCTCCGGTACTCAATGTGAAAGAGTGTTTATGTTTCGATTGTACTTTACATATGCATTTACACAATGCTCTTGTTCAAGACTGCTGCATTTCATTTGTTGCACTGAACACATCGGAGTTACCCTGCCAGGTTGCCACCCCCTCCTTCGATCGATTCATGAAGGGCACGCACACAATAGTAAATTGATATGCTATAGTTTCTGAACAGCATTATAACGGGAGGAATTGGTTGTGGGTTCGAGGTCTCCCGTGATGCGAGTGACTCCGAGTGAGCGCTGTAGTGCCGGCGAGGCCACTCACTGAAGGATTCACTCAGTATGTAGTTCAATCTGACACGCAACCCAGTGAAAAAGGACACATATGTTGCGCGTCAATTAGCCAACACAACATTTGCAGGCGTCTCACACCCACCTTACCATGTCTAAGTGCCTACAGCGACAAGGGCGGTACGCCCAGACCAATGCTGGACAGCCCTTTTCAGTTCACCGGCCGGCTCGTATGTTTACAGCAACGAGCATTAGGTCTGCATACTCCGTCCCCCGTGTCATGCTTTCGAGGGAGCTAGCAACTGTTCAGCAGCAGCAGCGGCACAGCCGCAGGGGACAATGCAGTGTATGCAGGGCGGCTCCTGAAGGTGCTTCGCACATAGATGAGTGAACCTCATATACAAATGGTGGCACGCCCCTGATCCGTGCACATCCCCTACGGCTGCAGATGCTCCTGCTATGGTTGCTGTGGAAGGAGATTTGGTAACCCTGCATTTCACATGTAAGGGCCCAGATGGACAGGTAAAGGGCTCAGCCTCTTGCAGATTTCGGGCAGTGGTTAGCTGGGGAGGTGACCCTGGTTGTTTCCGAACTATTGCTGCAGGTCCTAGAAAGCACGAAAGGGAATGAGCCAATTTCTTTTGAGATTGGAGCAGGAGATATAATGGGCAATGCACTTTTTCAGGTGGGTTCTGGGACAACTGGGTGGCTACGTGGACCTTAATGTGTTAGACTGTTTCGAAGCACTTGGACTCGGCAACAAGCGGACCTAGTTTGGTAGTAGCAGATGACGACAAGTTTGTGACAGCTTGAGGTGCGGGGCCCATGGCACTTGTTGCTATGGCATATCATGAAATGTAATAGTAATAAAGACCAACCTCAAGTCTTTGCATAGCTGCTGATGGTCCAAATGGGGATGTATACAAGATCCTTGCCCTCCACCTCGACGGATGCTGCAGGGTGCCCAAGCAGAGAACTCTAACTGAAGCAGTCTGGTCTCCCATGACACAGTCACGCAGTGACATGCCTTTGGCCATGTTGCATCGTTGCAGAATAACGGACTCATACACTTCTATCACTTCACTGGTTGTATGTAGTGATGGGGGTGGGCTTGGGGTGGGGGCGCTTCTGCATTGTCCTTCCCCGTCAGGCAGTGACCCGTCCTGTGCTTCCAGTTGTTTGATGACATTGCTGCAACTACCATGCTCTCCATCCTTTAGTTATGGCACATGGAGGCGTCCCACATTTTGGTCAGCCGTACGCATGCAAGATTATGCCACTTGATACTCCAACAAGCAGCAGCAGCAGCACTAGCAATCCTTACGTGGCTCCGTTGCGTTGGGCTCAGTTGGTGATCATGGCGGCTCTTTGCATTGCAGGCTTTTGATGGTGCTGTACGGGGCCTACCAATAGGGGCAGAGACGATCATCGAGGTGAGCTGTGAAGCTGCAGGCGCCTATGCTGCATGGCCATGGTCCATTGTGATGGTCTGCTACTTTCCTGAGTCCTTGAGCCTGGTTTTCCTGGTGGTGATGCAATGCTTGCTACCGGATGAGTTATACACCAGTTAAGCATCGTGATGAGCATACCGTCTACTGAAGAATACCGTGAGCATACCGTCTCTTGCACAGGGTTGCACGTAGCTTGGCTGTATGGTGTAGCTCTGATCAATAGTGCAGGTTCAGAACACCGGTATTACAGCATTGCACAGCTCTGCATCTGCAATGAGTGGGTGGCCATGGGGGACCTTGAACCTCAGGTGGTTTTGTCGCTGCCACCCTCAACGCCTCACATGGTGGATCCTGGTCACGGCCTGTGCGGGCAGGGGCAGCAATGGCGCAAGTCAGGGTATAGGCAAAGTATCTGCTGCTCTCTTATCACATGTTATGCTGGAAAGCAGTACAGCTCCGCTGTTCTGCATTTTCTTTCGTGATCTGATACATGATGTGTGAAACGTACACTTTTGCAGGCCCAAGGGGGGGAATGGTCCAGGGACCTGCTCTTCAGCGTACCAAGGAACCATCAGGAGGTTGAGAGGTTGGAAGGACGATACAAAAAGTAAGGCGGCAGTTGGCAGATTGTAGCTTTGCAGAACATAAGTAATGGTCTCAAGCAGCTTTGGACTACTTAGGAGATAGATGGCATTAGGTACCTTGAACCAGTGCAGTCTTCTATGCTGCCTGAGACAAATTCCGAGCACTTTGCAAGGCACAATTACCGTTGATGCATCTTTGTAGGCTCCAATTATTGGGCTTCTACCACTAGTTTTTGGCAATCGTGGCAGCAAGAGTCCAAGCTATCCAGTGCATTGTCAGGATTTATGGTAGCTTCTAGAGTGTTACAAGCAGTGTTAAATGAGCAGAAATCGTGTGCTGGGGAGGTTTGGTTATGCATTCTGCTGTGCTTGGGGAGCCATTAGGCGTTCTGGACACCCAGGTTGCTGATTGGCAGTGTGTTTAGTCGACTGTCTGCATCTTAGTCACCCCTCTGCTATGGCTACAGCGATGCTCAGTGCTGGCCCAAAGCTCGCAGCAAGGCGCAAAGCTGTATCAGTCGTCATGGGCTATGTGGCACCACCAGCTTTGCAGGGATGTTTATACCAGACCTGTGACATGGCACAAGTACTGTGAAATGATTGCATCCCATTGGGTGGGATAGCGAGGTTACCAATTACCAATTACCAATTACCAAATGACCAAATGGTTACATGAGAATTGGAACACCCGTACTGAGCCTGTTGCTTGCAAAAGGAAAGGAACTTGGGATGCTTTGGCTGCTGCAGGGCTGCAAAGCTGTACTTAAAAAGCTGTCGCATTTCAGTAATGGGATTGAGCTTTCCAAATCAATGTGTAACTACTCCCTGCTCATGCTGATGCAGTCAAGGTGGTCTCAAGGAGGGTCTGGTGGTGGAGCTTTCCAATAACAGCATGGCCGTGGTCATAGCAGTGGACGATGATGAGGTTACGCTAGACGCAAACAACATGATGGCAGGGAAGACCCTCAGCTTTGAGCTTGAAGTGGTGGCTATTGACAGGCAGCAGCAGTAACACTCCTTGCAGGGAGTTGTTGTGGGAACCGCATCTAGGAGCAGTGTTGGCCTTGGTTATGGACAGCCTGGGAGAAGGGAATGGTTGACCTGGTCTTGGTGCAGTTACCCTGAGTTCACCCTTGGTAGATCTGTGCACACCGCATACTCCTTGCTGGAGTACCCATCCTTGACCTATGGCATGCATGCATGAGGCGGTCCTGGCTAAGTGTGAGTTTTAACACACATTAAACAGGGGCTTGTTCCAGTAGAAGTAAGTGTGAGTCTTACTTCTACTGGAACAAGCCCCTGTTTACTGGTTGGTAGTGTCCACTCCTGAGACTAGTGGTTTGCAGTTGTAATGGAGCCAGCGCTGGGTGACGACGGTCAGAGGCAACGAGAAATGAAGGAGCCCGCAGGGCGCGATGCTGTGGCCGCACATCGGCTTCTGCCAGCGATCTGAGCGCCAGGAACGACTTGGAGGCCTTGCATTTGAAAAACGATTCTTCAAGGGCAGGAGTGGTGTCAAACTTCAAGTCAGGGCCGGTGCTGCCCGCTCTTCGCCGCTAGTGGCTACGATCCGAGCGGACGATGCGACCAGACCAATTTAACTTAAACGTGAGCTTTGACACTGATAATGGGCCGATGCGAATTAGGTATGGTCTCGAAGTCCACTGCAAAACACAAATGTAGCCTCAAAGAAGTGCCCCTTCAGACCTAGCCAGTGCTTCACACGACGCAGACCCGATGCTGCACTAAATGCGATCTTCAGTTCCATCCATATAGTCCTTTAAACACTGACACCCTCCCTCCGATGCAAATCAAAATGACTGCCAGATCACATACTACCAAATGGCCCTATCAAGTGAGGAAGACTGCGCCACCGATAAAGAGCCGACTTATGTACTGAAGGAACATACCTCAGAATAAATAATGGCCCAATGTCTCAGATGGGCAGTCCCCAGCCCATCTTGATCCCTTCCTAGCAATTCTAGACCTGGGCTCAGCCACCAATACATGCAAACCATCTTGTGTGCCTCTTGCAGAAATCAAACCCAGATACCATAGGCCAGCAGCAATCCACATAGAGCAATATCCTGAAGACTGGAACACATATGGAACCTGACCCCAGAATTAGCAAAGCTGGGTCACCATATACATAGGGGCAGGTGCTTCATGCCATCAACTCCTGCAACCGCACGTGCGGCTGCTGAGGTCCTGCAGTAGGTATGATAACTTTGTACACTACTGCTCAAAGTCTTAATCCAGAGAGAGAGAGAGAGAGCTACGCAAGGAGGGGCGTGAGGTGCCCTCCCGCGTAAGATTAAGGGAGGGGCCCATTGGTGTAAGGATTACAATTACAATTACCAATTACCAAATGGCCCCGTCAAAGCGGGGCGCCGGTGGGGGCAGCGCCACCCACAAGGAGCCAACTTAGGCTCCAACGGCATACTCAAGTTCCTGTCCAAAACTCACACAACGGCTGCCACCAGCCCACCCTAAATCCCTTGCTAGCCAATGTATGTCAGGCCAGCCCATTTCGACTTGCCATGTGCTGACCAGTTGACCCAGTCAACAGCAAGCCAAGCAGTTTAATGCCTTGCTCAGGGCCAGCCTACCATAGGATAGTTACATCCGTGGGTGGGCTTCCGCCCACCCGCCTTTGTTAGCTTACTTTCTTGTAGTTCCTCCTGTGCCATTGAGGCTCTTTGGGCTTTTCCAGTTTTCTTTTTGTTGTGTATATGCTGTGTAAGGACTTAACTGCTGCAGTATGTACTTCTGAAATGCATTGCTTTAGAGCTTGCCCTTTGATACCGAGGGCTTGAAGATTCATGGTGGTACTGTTGTATATGGTGCCTGCAACTCCGACAAGCAAGGGATAGTACCATACTTTGGCAGTGGGGTCTATGTCTTTGATTTTGTCAATGAGTATTTGGTGTTGATAATCAGCTTTGCTTTGCTGGCCTGTTGGGTCTGAATCCCTGCAGATCTTGACCTCTATTATCCAGTACTCTGCTGGGTTGTTTCCATTCTTGGGTTTGTAGAGCATACCATCAGGGCGCTTGTCGGTGGTGCCTTGTGCTTGTTGCACTGCCTCCTTTAGTCCCCTTGGAAGGAGCTCCCACGGGATGTTTCTAGACTGGTGGGCCATGATGCCGTCTTCTGCACAGTTTTCAGTTGATCCAAGGTCCATTTGAATGACAAATGCTCCTTTGCGTCCCCTTAACACTCTTGTCATGATTAGTCGGCCGACCTTGTTATGCCTGTTGATGTACATTCTTTCAAAGCTGGGCATCCTGAGGCTGTGTGGTGTCCGCCATCCTCGTCACCGCACAGGAGACATTTGCTACTAGGTGCATGTCCACACCTATAGGCCATTTTCCTTGTCCACATGGTCCCGTACCGGTAGCGCAGAGCGGTTTTACGTTCTGCATACTTGATTTTTCCCGAGGTCATGTACTCGTTGCTAGCAGGCAGGTCCAGTCTTTCCTCAATCCTTTTAAAAGCCTCGAAATAACAGGTAGCTCTGTTTGCCATCCCAAAGCGACTCTTTTGGTGGCAGTAATGACGTACCGAGTCGTGAAGGTCTGTCAAAGGGTTCACCCGCTTGAAACGGTCAATTAACGTGCGCTGCCCATTATTGGTCCGTGACCAACGATTGTTCCATTGGGTCTTGTGCGGCCAATATTGGGTCAACCTGTTGTTACTAGGACTCTCGTACTTCTCACATTCCTCATAGTCGGAGGTGTCCCCTGTCGCAGCCGCCTTAGCGATTGCGTCCGCTCTTTCGTTACCGATAATTGAAGCATGGCCCTTGACCTTGTGAAGGGTTGTCCTCAGTCCCCTGTTGACGATCTCGGTTACTATCTCTTTAATTAGCTCACAGTGCTGGTGATTTAGGAGATCTTGTGGGCGTCTCAGCATCTTTTTGATTTGGTACATTGAGCTGAGGCTGTCGGTGGCTATCATGTGGGCTCCATGCCTCAAGTCTTAATCCAATCCAATATAAAGCCGACTGTAGTGGCTCCAGCACAGCTTATAAATAGACAGGCCGCCAGGGCGGTGCAACTACTGTGGGCTTCAAGGCATGGAATCTTCATCCATAGTCATACACAACATCACGCAACAGGGGGACTTCAGGCTGCTGCCTTCTCTAAACACAGACTCGTATCAATGAAGAATTAATACTCCATGCTGACTTATGTCTTATCTGCAGTTGCTCGCACAAGCAAGAGAGCGGGACAGCTGCCTCTGCAACCAACAGCCTGCCATCCTGCCGAACCCAGCCCTAGGCCCACCCACTAGCATTTGCATCAGGCTGTAGCCACTGCGTCACTTGCCCTTCCACTCATCTGCAGGTAGCATGGCCCTTAGCAGCTTCACCACTGTAGGGCTAGTGCTCAGTGTTACTGGAGGTGCTAAGTGCTGCATCCGCCATTCCGTAGACGCTTGCAGGATCTCTGTCACGATGCAGATTCCGGTGCCGTTGCGTGCTACTGCTGCTGCTTCTAGGAGTGCTGGGGCGAGGTCCTCCGGCTTCCAGTCCAAGTCATTGTCCCAAAGCGTTGACATCACTAGCTGGAAGCTGCCCTTGGCAGCAAAGGCTGACAATGCCTCTGCAAAGTCGGCTACCAGCCAGTTTCGAGTCCCATATCTGATCAGCTGCTGCTGCAGCTTGGGCTTCGTGCTGCAGATGTTCAGACCACAGTGCTGAATCACTGCTGGCTCCCAGACCGGGACTGCCTGCAAGATTCTGCGGGAGTACTCAGACAGCTCCCTCTGCAACGCAATCTCCAGGGATGTGAACAGGAGGACATCGCTCCAAGGCCTGCTCTCCAACAGGTATGTGAAAGCAGAAAAGCTCCTGAAACGTACTGCATGCTTAACAGCTCTTGACACATCTTAGAGGTCCACCCAGTTGCTGTACTCAGCGAAGAGCCACTGCAAGAGCTGCCCGGTTGTCCACTGCTGCTGCACATGATAGGGCACAGTGCTTCTTGCGGCCCTGGGTTCCGCACACCAGAGCCCTGATCAGGTCAATTGCCAGGGAGGGCTGCATCCAACATCCGTTCTTCTTCTCCCCGTGCTGCTTGTAGGCTAAGACACCAGCGTAGAGGGCTTTCAGGCTTTCATCAATGATGCTGTCTGCTCCTCCACCAGCTGTGTTGAGGAGATGGCGCACGATGAGCAGGCAACCATGCTTGATTGCTGTGGACAGATTGGAGAAAAGGAGTGGTGATGGGGTCGCGAAGCAAAGAGCATCCACAAAGACCAGGGCCTTCTGCTCTAAGAGGTCATGATTATTGTAGGGTCTGAGCTGGTGCTCTTTGATGCCCAGGGTTTTCATCACAGTCCGCTTGGTCTCAAAGACTGCAGCAAGGGGCACAGGAAATTCCTGGAGAAATTATGATCAGCCTAGTTACCACATGGCTGTGCTGCGGGTTGTTGCTGTGCTTGCTGAAGTTGGATCTAAGAATGCTATAATGTGAACGGGACTGCAGCAATGACGCTGATTACTGCAGCATAGGGGTTGGCGAGATTATGAGAATGGAGCTTTGCAATCATCCTGACAGAGGCGGCCAGGAGAGACCAGCTAGAATGTTATTGTTAGAATGGCCAGAATTAGTGAATCTCTGCGGTATGTGTCGTTTACCTGTCTTCTTTGTGTGCCAGATGATCTCTGTCTCGAGCCCCATCACAAACTCCTGAGCAGCTCCTTCTGCCAACTGCAGGGATGGTTTACAGCAAGGTAAGCTCTCAGCTAGGGGGTATGCATAGCTGAATGAAAGGTGTGCTCACTTGCTCAATTCCTGTCCATTGCTGGCCATGCTGGCCAGGCGCCTGAAGGTGCTGGCTGGCATGCCCAGGAGCAGGAGGGCACAGGGGGCCTTTCTTCCTTTGAACCTCTTGGCCCATGAAAGTAGGGCTTCTTGATCGTCAGCATTCCGCTTGCTTAGTACGCCGTTCAGTAAGCTCCTCCATGCCCCGTATGCCGCTTTGCTGGTAAGTGCGAGACTAATTGCAGCATTTCCAGGTGCGATTATGCAGATTCGCTGGAGGAGTTCCGCTGGCAGGTCCTTAATGGTTGCACAACCGAGGGCTTAGCTTCGTTTTCATTTTTTTCTACAGATGTAAGATGCATGAAACAAGTGCACAAAGAAGGCAAACAGAGAATCCCGCCTATGCGTGAATATGAGATCATGCAGATCGTGACCATGGCCGTTTGGTTGACTGAATACGATCGTGTCCGCCTCCTGATGCCATTACTAAAGAAACCGCCTCTCAATAAGCCTTGGCCATTCCTGCGAAGAGATACACACTAGGTACTCATGATTGGAAGGGCCGTGGCAGTGCGCCTGGTCTACTTGCGCCAGTCGTGAGGAGTTGGGACTTTCAGGGAATCAGCCTGCAGTCAAGGTGCCCTCCAAAAGTGGAGCTTACTCCAGGTTATTGATATCCATGATGCTTCTGTGAATGAGCCCAAATGTTGGCATCCAAAGTTCTGCATCCAGAAGCTACGGGGCTTCACACGGGGGCTCTCTCCGCTCGGATCCCTCCTCACCACACCGTTTGTTGCCTGATGGCTGCACTAGAGTTAGTTGGTTTTACGGTGCTTGTCAACCCCTGCTTTGGCCAGGCCTAGTAAATCTTACTGCTTGTATTGCTGTGATACCAGTAGGAAACGCCCAGATAGAGCTCTAGTTCAACAGCGCAGCTTCAATACCAATTACCAATTACCAAATGGCCCCGTCGAAGCGGGGCGCCGGTGGGGGCAGCGCCACCCACAAGGAGCCAACTTAGGCTCCAACGGCATACTCACTTTCCTGTCCAAGCTCAAACAATGGCTGCCACCAGCCCACCCTAAATCCCTTGCTAGCCAATGTATGTCAGGCCAGCCCATTTCGACTTGCCATGCGCTGACCAGTTGACCCAGTCAACAGCAAGCCAAACAGTTTTATGCCTTGCTCAGGGCCATAGACACCAGATGTCCGTGTTGGAGTCCAGTCCTATCCAAAGTCACAGCTTGTCACTTGCTGCTGGAAAAGATGGGAAGTGCACACCTTCCTTTTGATTACAACCTATGGAGGATTATGGGACATGATATAGATTAATTACCTATCTATGACTTACATGTTACTGGGGACCGGTTACTGGGCACTGGTTCATAGTCTGTGTTAGTAGTTCTGGAACTGCTGCTGCTCAGTGATTCTCCACATCTGGGTGAGAATGTTTTTGGCATAAATTGTATGCAAAGTTCTGGTATATATGCTGTTGCGTTGCTGTTTGTTTGCTGGGGGTAAACCCAAAAAATCAAAAAACCAAAAAATTAAATTGTGTGTGCACTCTTCCAGGGCCAGTATTCTACATCATTGTATCTGCTTGGACATGCATGATCATGGAGTTCAACTGGTGGATGGTGTTCAGTTTTTTCCTGGTTCTATCTGTGTTAGTGGCTTTGCCACCCCTGTGGTGAACTGTGGCACCGCACGTGTGCCGATGGGTTTGCCAATGTAAGATTCACACACACACACACACCCAGCTTAGCACACCAGACAGTGGCACAGGCACCATTCACAAATCGCACTAGCTTCAGACTTTTAGAGGTGTAGACATAGGCAACATCAAGGTATTTGTATCCAATCTCATATCCAAAAGACTGCGGATAGAGAGCCTCACCACCTAGCCATGCACCCCATGTACAGCAGCTTGGAAAGCATTCACTGTTCAGCCATCTTCTGCACAGCAAATACATTTCCAACAATTATTTCCAACAATTGTTCTGCACACCTTAAACTTTTGTTTGTTTGTTTGTATTCTTACATACATTTCATGAGATGCCATAGCAAAGAAGTGCTTTAGGCCCGGCATCTCAAGCTGTCACAAAGTACAGCGAGGTGGAATACGGGTTGTCTTTGGCATTAATGACAACATACGGCCCAAACATGAGGTCCAGCAGCTAGGTCAAAAGCACCCAAAACCTCCGCTGCCCCAATGGGGTTAAGAGCCTTCCTCCTACTTGGAAAGCAAGGAGGGCTTCTCAGCCCAGGCACAAGCAAGAGTTGCTAACAAACCGCCATTGCTTCGACCTCACGCCACATCAGAAGGGGGTGAGCATAAACATTCCAAATAATCTTCCAAGCAGCTGAAACATATTTGGCGATATACAAGTGCATGCTTGAAAGGGCCAAATACTAAGCAAGAACTCAGAGCAGAGCTGGCTATGTTTAGGTTGGAGAGCTGTGGGTGCGTTCCTTCTGGCCAAGATGAAATACCGCGCAGAGCCAAGGGTTCTTTCACTACCGCTAGTTAGCTCCAAGCACCACCACAGCAGCAGGAGAAGGCCCAGCTACTGTTGCAGGTGTTGCGGCTGCTGCTGCGTCCTCTGCTGCTGGTGGCGTCTTTACTGTTGCAGCCCCTGTTACTGTACGTGCTGCTAGAGCTACAGCTCCAGTCCCTTCCCTTCTGCTGCTATGTCTGGGTTCATCAACTTGGAATGCTGAGAAATGGCCTTGCAGTGGCCGCGTGGCTGCTACAGCTGAACCTGCTGCTTGGAGCGGAGGCCTCTGGCCACACCATCGTTGCTGCCATTCCGCTTTGGGCACAGATGCTGCTTCCATGTAGCTGCTGGGACCTGCTGCTGAGATTGCTGAGCTGTGGGGGAGCAGGAAGCGCAGTGGGCCTGTCAAAGACATCTCTTGTTTTTGAGTAGCAGGCACCTCCGCTTGTACTGCTGGCGTAAGAGCTTGTTGAGCTGCTGCTTTCGCTGAGCTGTTATGCCTGCCATACCTGCCAGCCAGCAGAGCCAGCACAATTGGTGGGGGTTCTTAGACACATCACCTGGGCCACTGCAAATCTTCCACTGCGGAGGTTGGTATGCCTTGCGTGGGGCCCAAAAACGGTCATGGAGATTTCATCAACTGGCTCCTTTGGGGTAGGTGGTCTGCAGGTGCTCTGTTGAGAGGATGGGGAACTTGGTGCGACTGCGACTGTCCCCTGTTCAAGGATTTGAGCATACACAGAAAGGGTTGCGGTCAGCCTGAGTGCACAAATGGAACCCATGCATCATGCAACCATGCAGTGGGCAAGGGTCCAGCTGTGCTAGACCCTGCTGCAACCTGCTGCGGGTCAAGCGACATGCATGTTTCCAGCTGCAGGGAGGGAATGTACGTACTGGGAATGGCATCCCGCTGGTCACAACTGCGAGAATGCTCTAGGGGAAGACATTTTGCAGGATGCCTATGGCTGCCATTCTCCGGTCACACCCTGATTGGTGCATCATACCATGCAGCTTGTGTTGTAGTACTGAAGAGAATGATCCATGCAGACAAACTTGCAAGCTTAAAAGCATGACGAGAAACGAATAGTGCCAGCTGCATTTACAAATTAGCGAAGGGGCAAGCTCCCAGAATTGGTGGCCGGCTGACTCCCAGTGTAGGCATTTGAAGCAATGCCACGGAGAGGAGGTCACACAGATTGTTCGGCTGCTTGCAGGAAGACAGCACATATATAATGTAGAAGTGTGCCCTGTGGTCCTTACAAGATATCAACAGACATAGAATAAAAGCGACAACGCTGGTGGTATTTACTTATTGTACATACCATCTGCATGATTGTAAAGCATTGGTCGCTGCCATGACAGACCCAGCAAACTCTGGACCTTACCATGCTGCTGCACTGTCCATGTGGGTGTTTGCTGACTGCACGCAGGTGTCTGAATCTCCTGCCTGGCGAGCTTCACTTTCAGCCTTATCGGCTGCATCACGAGCTTCAGGCTTCAGTTGTATCTGTTGCCTGGCCAGCATCTTTCTCTGCCTCATACGCTGCTGCGAGTGCCTGGGCCTCTGCTGTTTTGGGGGTTGCCTCGCACTGCACGTCAGCAAATCCTCCGATGTGTCCATCCATACTCACTTGGTTGGATTAGCAGTGGTAGCAGTTAAGACATGAACACGGTGCCTAGTGTGAACCTAGCCAATTTCACAGACCAGCAAGCGAACTTATGCACACAGCAGAAGTGTGTGCTGCTTCACACGCTTTCACCTCACTGCATGCAAGCAAACTATCCAATACATCAAAAAGATACCTACCTTGGCACTTGGCAGGATCTGAGCAGTGGATTCACTGCAGACAACTGAGTGACGGGATGGATAGTGCAATAACCCCAATGCTGACGACCTGTATAGACCAGAAAATTCAGGGCAAGCGGGCAACACGCATGTACTTCTGTTTTTTGCAGCTTTGGAGGCCCCAGAACCATCTATATGTCTACCTGACTGAAGCTCGTTACAACCCAGGCAACAGACTGTAAAGCGTCCCTCTCCATCCCTGGCAGTCCAAAGGGCTCTTTCCTGGGTTATAAGTGGGGATGACATTTGTAGAGGAGCAATTCATACATAAGCATGGACATCATGTCTAGGCATATGTTGTCATACCTGCCAAAGACCAACCCGTATTCTGTTCCACCTCGCTGTTTTTGTGGCAGCTTGAAGTGCGTGGCCTATGGCAGTTTTTTGCTATGGCATATCACAAAATGTAATACGGTAATAGCAAGCATGTGTTGCAACATATATTTGACATCTGCTAGGTACACTCAGGTCCCCTGCACACTCCCATACCTTGCTATTGGCACATCTCTATGGTTCTTTGCACTTTGCAGGGGTGTCTGCATGTCCAGCCTGGGACTTAGGGGCCAATACAATACTCCCAAGCTATGCTTTCTCTGCTGTCCAACAGGGCCATCCATGCACTGCCCCGGCCTCTGCAGACTCACCGGTCTGGTATTTGCTCCAGATCTTGTGAAGGCATGTAGTCTGACACAGGCAGAGGAATTCTTACATACAGCAAAACTTCTAGCAATCACTCAGCCCTGCCAGTATCACTGATACCCCTTAAGTAGGCAGCCGGAGTCGTGCTCCTGCCATAAGTATGAAGCATGGTCCAACAATACCTGAAGAGCTTGCTGCTTCCTTGCAAGAAATGAAAGCCAGATCATTCTGCTTATCCACAATCAGTATTGCTGCCGCAGCAGCCACTATGCAGTAAAGTATCTGAATCCATACCAATGATTGTGCTGCTGCAAGCCTCAAAGCTACCACTGCAGCTGCTGTGTCTGTGCTTTGCAGAAGCTGCCATTGGTTGCATATTATGTGCTTCTGAAGTCTGCTGCAGCTGTTACTGGAGGCAGTCAGCCATAAGAGGCATGCCATGGATCTCCTCCTGCTGTCCCAGGCCGTCAGTGCTAATTGCTCATACACATGTCCAGGCAAAACCAATTGTCAGTATCGGTCAGCAGTGCACTGCCCACCTTTGGCTGCCATACCCTGCTATCCAGAGAGACGCTGCCATACATACACATCTACACTGCCAATTAGTAACAAGAAGCAAGCTCTAACCACAAATATTGCTGACAGTCCATGCCCTTCCATCATTACTTTACACAAAACACCAGTACAGGGACCCCGTCACATGCAAACCGTCCTGCGTACCCAAGTTCACTAACAAAATATCTTGTTATTTGGACCTTGCTGCCAAATCCGTAACAAAAACAGAATGTCTATGTGAGCCAAGTTTAGTTGCAAGACTTTTCTGTTGTGTGTAGACAAGGCCCCCACAGCACTCCAGTATAGTTCATATACTTGCATGCAGCAAAAAAGGCTATACATATGTGCTGAAACCTTACCAGCTTCCACCATGCCCTAAGATACAGAAGAAACTATATATACGGAAGATATGAGGCCCCTGGCAGCTTCACCCACATACAGCCATGCCCTGCATACCCATCCTGAACAGGCATGCACAGTCGACTTCAGAAAACGATTTTGCTGGATGAACGCTCCCATGCCATACTGAGTACACAAGAAATTCCTTCCCCCCCTGTTGGAGAAGTGCTTGCAAGTGCCTTTCTGGAATTTAGCAAGTCATTGCACGGCATGCCAAAAAGGATGGAATCGCTCACATACTCCACGAACTATGGTATAATCCTCAGCATGATAGGTGGCAAGCAAGTACTGGAAGCATGCAAATGACCCCATAAGCATCTAGACCAAGAAGAACAAAATTGCCCACCCTTCTCTGCCCGAGCAATGCATGGCAAGATGAGGATGCATCTCCTACTTCAGAACGAATCAAAGGAAGTCACCATTCTTAACCAAACGAGTGAGAACCACAGCTTCAACATTGGCATTGCCACGAGCCAGGTCTCCTACCTGCCAACATTTCCACAAGGTCCACCAAGCACAGCAAGGCATCTGAAGATGCAAGTGCTCTAGAAACCAACAAACCAGACAACAGCAGACAGTACCCAAGCAGTACCACATGCTGCCATGAGGTGCAGCTGAGGAGAGACGAGCTGTGACAGCACACAGAGCCACAGCATGCCAAATGGTGATGACTACTTGATCTGCTGGCTTGCCTTTAGGGGACTCTGCAATGGGACGTCAACTCTGGATGTGTCATGCCCAGGAGGATTGAGCCAAGAGGACGATACTGCTCCCAATGTCTTGTGCTCCTGTCTGGATCAAAGCGGGCTCATACTCCAGCTACAGCTATCTATGCAGTGCAAAGGGCAATTTGAAGACTGCTAGTTGCTTGTCAGGCACCCTCCAAGAGGCCAAGCTCCAACCTCAACTGGTCCAACACTTGCGCTCCCATGGCATTCTCCAGCTGCTGCAGATGCGACTCATCTCCCTGCAGGGGCAACCAAAAGTTACAGACATGCTGGACGTCAAAAAGCGGTCCTGTTAGAGGTAGTGCCCCCTACGTCTTGGGCCTCTCGGTGCATGATGGCACTGTAAGCGACTGGTGCTGCTTTCACCAGCAGGGCGTGCTTGGCATCTATCTTTGACTGATATCCCGCCATTGGTTGCAGGCCCAGATCACCAAAACCTGCATGGGGAAACGTTACAATAGACCTACATAGTGTCCTATTAAGGGTCTTCTGCCTTACCTATTCCTGGTGCCGCTGACCACATGCCGTTGGCCTCGTCGACGTCGGCATCGATGGCTTCCGAAAAGTAGTTGATGCCGCGGTTCACAGCATGGGCTAACTTGCCATATCTTGCCAGTAGCTCTTGAGACATCGCTACTAAAGAGCTATTGTAAAGAGCTCAGGGCAAACTGGTGCAAGCTGCAACAGCCCTCCAAGCCAAAAGGCACCAAAGGGGAAAGCTGCTATTGGACACTGTAAAGCAGTCTCATGACCGAGAGCCTGACACCTCAAGCGAATTCAACAGTGCCGCGATATATCTGGACGTGATACCGCCCTGGGAAGGACTAATCGATATTGCACCCGGCGCTGGTCTCATAAGCTCTCTTGCTAAATTTGATCCGGAAACATATGAACAAAGCGCATGCTTATAGCCCGTGTGAGTCTATACAAACAAGCACCTCTAGTCTGTGATGGACCTGCCCTGCACCTCTAGTCTGTGATGGACACTCAGCCCTGCATGATAGACCCCAAACCCCGCGCGACAAAATTTGAAATGGGGAATTCGCGAAGAGCATCAGGCGTAAATCAGGCTTCTTGTGTGGTGCTTCTTGTGCCTGCGGTGCTGGACGATGCTGCGTAAATCACACTTCGACAGGTGCTGGTCACGGACGGGTGTCGATAACATTGGCCCGGATTGACACAATGCAAAGGTTTAGATGCCTGCAGATCATTCAGCACACACTTTTCGACCTTTGAAAGGGAGGCCAGCCACGCCTTTTTCTCATTGGCACCCCATATAAGGATGAAGATAGAGCTACTTGCGGTAGCCTGCCAGGCTTCATGCGATCCACATGCCCCAGCCAGCTCAACCCCTTGGTTGTCATTACAGCAGCTAGAGATGTGGGGCCAACTTGTAATCTGTAATATGTAGAGATGCAACACCACACACATACCTAGCATGTGCATTTCTGTGCCGTTCGGAAAGCGTGACCTCAAGGAGGTTTTTAAGACAGCTTGTGTGCACCCGCTCGAGCATGACTGCCTGCTCTTGTGTCAGGGCCCACTTCCTACTTTCAAACTGCAGAATAGGCAATAGATATGCCCTATAGTACTTGACTTCAGTAGACACAGAAAAATGCTCGGATCCCCACACCAAACTTGAACTCGCTAAACCTGCCATACAGATTACAGATTACAGATTACAAAGTGCCATACACCTTCCCCTTTTTGGATGCTAAGGTCCACATCCAGATTACCAGATTACCAACTGGCCCAAAAGGCTCATAGGGCCAAAAACACCAACACCTACCAATTACCAATTACCAAATGGCCCCATCAGAGCGGGGCGCCGGTGGGGGCAGCGCCACCCACAAGGAGCCAACTTAGGCTCCAACGGCGTACTCAAACTCCTGTCCAACACTCACACAATGGCTGCCACCAGCCCACCCTAGATCCCTTGCTAGCCAATGTATGTCAGGCCAGCCCATTTCGACTTGCCATGTGCTGACCAGTTGACCCAGTCAACAGCAAGCCAAGCAGTTTTATGCCTTGCTCAGGGCCACCTAACCATAAATCCAGACGTAACTCATGATGTATAGTAGTGTTCCTCATATCTACTAAAATTGTTCCAGCCAGAAATGAAACCATGACAACTACATTTACAACTACGTATAACTTGCCAGTAGCTACAAGCACACTGCCCAGGCACTTCACAGTAACCGCACTCACCTCCACCACCCCCTCACCAACAACCACCTGTTCTGCCTCCTGCTCAACTTCCATGCCCAACTTCTGCCGCAGCTTGATAACCATGATTTCTGCTTTGCTGGTATTTGTCAACAAGGCAGGCATGGAAAAACATTAAAACATGGCAGAGGTTTCACCTCTTTAAGTCAAACCATACAAATACGACATGCAAACAAGCTCGGCCACAACAGCAGTGGAAGCTTCAGTCTCTCAGGGCCTCCAACCAACTGCCTATTGCGGAATGCCACATAGTATGCTTACTAAAGTGCACTTTCATATGCAACCTCATCATTCTGATGCACAGTCACCAACCCAGCCTATCAATGGGCGTATTCAACCTCCAGCAAGCAGCGGACTTCAAGCATCAGCACAACCTTTGTCCAGTAAGCCACTATCCATATCTTTAGCGGCGGCATTTACTTGGTCACATCGCTCCTAACTTCGCTCAATGCCCATGGAACCTAGTTGGCATCAAGGCACCGCTGGATGGAGTGGAGCCAATTGCAACTCCTAATCTGTATTTGCTTCTGAAAATCACGCTGAACCAGGAACTAAAGCAATAGAAGCAGGTCGCTTGGCTGTGGTGCCCTGGGCACACAAACTGGGTCGTCCTTGTCCGCTGCTTTCATCTGCTGCTTGCGGCTGGCCAGCATGTGGCAGGACAGCTTGTGTACAGACCAATGGCGCTTCTGGCATTGCAGTGAGCAGTACTTGGCATGACGGCAGCCACCGCACTCCTTGAAGTTCACTGCAAAAATGGCATCACATACAGACAAAGCAATGGACTGTAAGACAAGCAGGCACACAAAAGACAGGGCTGATGCCAGTCAGGCAGTGATAACATCTTATAATCCTCGGGCAGACTATGTGAAGACCGCCTCTGCAACTTTTCGTGAAAACCACAAATACTGTTGGGAGGGGCTCAGAAATTTAGAAGGAATATGGGCTAAATGTGCTATCTCACTGCGTTTTGGCCAAAAAAGATTGTAAACGGGCTAAAACACACCGAAATGCTCCATGAACTGTCGTCAGATTTCAAGATGGAGGGGTTTTCACTCGTTTTGCATGCCAAACAAGTTCCTAAATTGCTGTGAATTTCACGAATATCACCAATGGCGCAAGATCTTTGAAGAAACGAAATATGATACATTCACTGCAGACAGGCAGTGCATGTCCCCAGACACAGTGTGACCTTGAAGTAAGCTGGCTAGGTACACCCTAACTGCCTTGAACTGCCCTGGCTTTCTGGCTTCACGATGTTTCAAGGCATGTATATTGAAGTGCTGGGCCTTCTGCTCATCATATGGTAAATCTCTGGTTGGAGTCGCATCACGAGGGCTGCGTGGCTGCGAAGCTGTGCTGTTGATTGCATCCTACCGTGTCCCTTGCAATTAATTACTAGTGAAATCTGGATAACCCTACGTCAACCTAAACACGGCACAGCATGCAGCTCTTACCACAAATAGACGACTTTACAAGCTGGTCAATGCTTGCCCTCAGTCCATTGGGGGCTGCCAGACAAGCTGCATGTGGGTTCACCATTGCTATATGACAGTCATCTCTTGCAAACATTCCCTAGCAGCCTATTTAAGCACTACCTAACTCAGACCTAAGGGTTGAATAAACGGCTGAACTTCTCTCCATTCCCCCCGTCTATGCAGTGCTGCATAGCCCTGCCATGTCCCTTGATAAACACGTGTTGCGGTAGCGCAATGCTCAGCACATCTTTCAACTTTGCAAGGCTGCGACCTCCTGCTGCTCCTGCTTCTGCATCTCCTCTGATCGTAGTACTTACTCGCCTTGACCCTTCTCTGCTCACTAAAACGTCACCACCCTTCCTCACATTCTTTCTGTACCCAGCCCTGTTCTCTCCAACTATAGAACTCCTGCTTTTCCTCACACCCGCACCCCCTGGCCTCACCCCCTCCCTAAGCATTCGGAAACTCCATCCCTTCCCCTTTTGACCTCTTTCAACGTAGGACATCCTCTTCTCGCTGTACCCATAACTTTCCCTCTTCTCGCTGTACCCATAACTTTCCCTCTTGACGGCATAACGCCTCCTACCAGACCCCATCCCTGCTCCTGCTTACCTCCCCTGTTGCATCCCTTGTATTCTTCTGTCCCTATATCAAAACATCCTATTTATCATTTTCTCCAATCTTTCCCATCCCTCTCTCCCACCCCAGCCCTTGCTCACCTCCCTCCTGGTTAGACATGTTATCACATCCCTCTGCCCAGCACTCCTCAGCCCCCCTAGGCACCACATTCAGGTTTCCGGTCTGCTGCAGCTGCTACATGACCCAGCGTGCATCTGCATGCTCCTGGCTCATCTTACGCAGCGGAGGGGCCCAGGAGCGCAGGATGCTGAGGCTGGCAATGTCGCGCTCGTAATCTGCTATGACAGTTGCCAGATCTTCTGGGTTCTGATCGATTATATCCTCTATGTTGCTGCCTTTGATGTCGGCTTGTGAAGCTCAGCCAGCCATTCGCTAGGCAGAAGCAGGCACTTGGCACCTGGGAGATACATATGGGGATGGGCGAAAGCACATGTGAGCGATCTACAGCACAGCTGTTGCATCAGGAGGGTGTGCTGTGACTTGTGGCTGGGGCTACAACTCGCAGAAGCACCTTCTGGAATAATGATCTCAACAAGAGTGCACTACTTCGCTACACCTTGCTTTTTCGTTCCAGCTCTGCATGACAGGCACTGCTTTGCTTGTACGCACTCTCCCCTACGTTGATTACCTATACCCAACCTCCGGCTGCACTGTCATGGTGCAAGGCTTCGTTGACAGGTTGTATCGGTGATTGCTGTTGAGAACGTCGATAAGATATATGTGTTAGGTCAAACTGCATTATGAGAATAAGATATCGACGGTTGATGAGGTTGTACGATGTGTTTGACCAGGCAACTGTTTGACATGCGATGTGAAGGGTTGATATGACTGGGCGTCATCCTGAGGATGCGAGGCCAGTCCGGATGAGAATGTATATGCGAACAGTATGGATAAATGCATGGTTGTGTGTCACAGCGTGAATATGGAAGATATCTTGGAGACATGGCCACGAGCAGTCTGAGCACTAGTGCCGACCATAAAGTGCACTGAGAAATCAAGATTCAGATTCTTTTGTGGATGAATCAAGCCAGCGATGTGATGCTGAGCGTGAGAATGGCATATGTACGCATCCTGAGCTACGGTATCGTTGCTCAGGTGCACTTTTGTAGCCCCTGAAGTCTCTATGTAACGGCATCGATTGGTTGGAACCTTGGCAGGACCGTTACGGACGAAACACAGGGCTCGAGCGCAAAGAGCCGATAAGCTGATTGAATATACGATCTGACGGAGAGTAGCTTGGCCATTACGAGTCCAGATTGCACCTGAGCCACGTAAATGAGCCAGTTGTACACTGCACCGAACTGAGATGCGACTGTGAGCTCCCCCTGGGCTCCTGGTAACGGGTTGGCAGTTGGAGCAACTACGGTGGCGTGCTACCTTGAGGTGACGCGGTACTCTTGACAGAAGATTATTGACCCTCCATCGTACGACGGAATGGCCAACTTCGGAGGATCCGACGACCAGCGTCGTGCGCCCAACCACTCAGTGGCGCTTCGCCGAAGGTAACAGTGCGAAAGATAGCTATTCACGAGCGCCAGTCGCTATCCTCACGTGAATATATTGATTGCATTGATAGCAAGCCACCCAGCACCAACTGCCATGAAAATGCTATTGCGATCACATCCCAGCAGACTCGTGTAGCTGCTGCGCGTTGCCCTCTGAGCTACCCTTTGATTGCATTAATGCGTGCAGCGACTTGATCACTTGCTGTTATTCATTAGTACAATTGCAGAACCTCATGCGAGGTTACCCCTATGTCTCAGACTCGATATGCTAGAATCCTGCATATTTGCCTGTAACTAGGGGGGGTAAGGAAGGTGGCATGCAGCATGCATGACAGCACGGTATTACGCAGCCGGCACCCGTTGTCAGTCCCACTTATGACTCTGGCCACGCTTTACTAGACAGTTACGATCGGAATCCTGGAATCTCAGAATCGGTGACAACGCCTTCAACATTACTGTCTATACACGGTATTCTACATTAAAAGCCTCCCCGGTGGAGCACTACTGAATCTATTGGTGACTGGTATACCTCTGGAAAGCTGGCCTACACGCCGCTACCAAGCAGGTATCCCAAGCGAAGGAACACCCTTCACAACTTCACTCCATATCAAGGAGAAGCTACGCCATACTACAACACTCCTGCAACCACAGGAGCACCAACTGTATACCACACCCCTCTAAGGGGCGGTACGGTACTGCCTGGAACCCCTCCTACCCAGGGTGGGAATTCAGGGTTCAATACTGGGCTATTCTCTCCATACCAGCCGGTACAACTGTTCACTCCCGGGCTGAGACCTCCAAGGCAACTTCACTGGGCTGATACACCAATACCAGCTGATACTGCAGAGCTTCCAGCTTGGGGTGATAACGACGACGACTTTGACTGTGAAGAGTACCATACTGCTGAACCCCAACGCTACAGCACCATGCTGCAGCTTACGCTTGGCAATCGGCAGTTGGTTACTGCCAAGCGCGCCAATGCTATCACAACCCATGCAGAAGCTGCTGCAGAAGTGCTTAACATTGCCGATGCTTCTGTGCGTGAGCAAATCAGGAGAAACAATGGCGACTCCGCGGCTAATGCCTTGTACTCTTCGCTGCTGGATCAGACAGCAGATAACACAGGTGAGCGCTCGCTGCTGGTGAAAGGGTGGAATACTATGTCAAGCACGGTGCAGTTAGCAGGAAAGGGTGAGTTTGATCCTGCCTTTGATGCTGCAGCATACAGTGCTCAAGTGCTGTCTGAGTTCACATCTGAGCAGCACCGCAATGATCACTTGCTGGCCAAGTTAGATTACTACACAAACCCTGCAGGCAAGCTGGTGCTTACATATGTGAGGGATAGGAATGCAGGGCAGCTCGTAGAATACTCTGTGCCAGTGCTGCCTCAGAATCAACAGGTGCAACTTGAAGCGTCCAAGGCGGCAGCACTGGAGTCTCTGCAACAGCAATTGTCCCGCATGGAGGGTATCAGGTCTAATGCTGCAAGTCAAGCTGTGCCAATGCCGGTTCGGCCCGATTCTGTACGGCCAGCAGATGCTACCCTCAACCAACTGGGCAACCAAGCCGCTCAGGCCCGCACCGATTTGCAACAATTTGGCCGCCTGCACTTCACCATTGACGACATTCGGGAGCTGATAAACAGCAGGGTAACTCCGGCTAATCAAGTGCCTGCTCCTACTGAAGCTCAGCTACAGGAAGCTGCGCCATATACGCCGCAGCAGCAGCAGCAGTTTACGGAGCAAACAGAGTTACTGGTACAGCAACTGGATGTGGTGCTGGGTGCACAGTTGGGCTCCATCAATGCTGAGACTGACTGGCTACGGTACGCCGCTGAGTTTGACGCCTTCACACAAGCTGAGAATAACATTCGCAATGCAGACGATCGAATCTACGAGCTGGAGCAACGGCGCCGGCAACTCATGACTCCGGAGCCTACTGCTGTCCAACAGGCCACGGCCCTGAAACCCAGCACTGTACAGGGTTACCATCACTCTGAGCTGGGCTTTGTTATGACTCCATCATTGCTGATTTACTACACACTGCGTGCTACTTACGAGGCTGTGTACCAACTTGCTGGCACTTTGGATGCTGAAAGCTACCGCCGCTTGAAGCAGAGCAAAGGCCAAGACCTTAGGAGCTGGGGCAGCAAGGTGCAGGCTATGGCTGCCAGCTTCCCTAAGATGCGAGATGATGAGCACCGGGGAATCTATCAGGAGGGTATCATTGACTCTGCACTGAAGGCACGGATCAAGAAGCACCGGGCGGACAATCCAAAGACTGGCAATACGCTGGAAAGCTTGATACGATTGGCTCAAGAGCTGGCGGACCGGGAGGTAGAAATGCTGAGCGAGATTGTGGACTCGGCCCAAACCTCCATCGGTGAGAAAACTAACGCCAACAAACGGATTGGGGAGATGCTGGTATTGATGGGTAACGTACCGCCTGGGCTAAACCCTAAGGCTACTGCTGCTGGTAATGACGATGCTGCAGCAGATGGGGGCCAACTCAAGAGCAGGTATTCAGACTTCCGCAACGCTGCGGCGTACCGCAGTTACTGCAGGTCTACATGTATACTGCATCCCAAAGCTGGTCACTCCAACGAAGCTTGCTACAAACAGAAGGCCAAGCTAGGACCCTTGCAGCAGCAGTTCAATGCAGGAGCACCTATGGCGCTGACAGCGCACGCCCTGCAAGCAGTACCGACGGTGGAGCCGCCGCCAGCAAGGTATGCTGCTCCTGCGTGGGAGCAACCAGGCTCCATGTATAGCCACCCAGGCTGGCCACCATTCCCACCTTGGGGCTACCCGGGAGCTTCTGTATACCCCCCATCTACAGCTCCACCTTCAGAGCTAGGCATGGCTGCAGGCGGTACACTGAAAGATCAACGGCAGCAAGCACTTAAGCCGCCGCCAAGCAACAGAGGGGGTCGTCCTCCTAATGTGAATGTGGGCAACTTACCACTGCCGCCGCCAGTCCAGGGTACTGACCCCTGTACCATCTGTGGCATGAGATACAACCACGCACCTTACCCATGCGGCTTCAAATACCCGCACCTGGCTGGACCCCGCTTCTTCCCTCCAACACCTAACACCAGCCCTGAGCTACAGAGGATGTACCAGGAGAATGTCCGCAAGATGCCCCCAGGTATGCCTTTGGGAGGGTGCCTACCTGACTATTTAGACAGGTACAAGGAGGCTTTGGGGCCGCAGCAGTGTGAGCGGATGGCTAGGGATATAACTGATATGAGTGCTAAGCCTAGGGTACCCAGGATGCAGGAGTTTGCCAATGTGGCCTGCACTTTGGGTATGCACCCTCTGGCTTACTTAGAGGAGCAGTCTAAATTGGGGTACCAGCCAGCACTGTTCCCCAATACCTGCTCTTCCAGTGCTGACACCTACTGCCCCACAGAAACAGCTGCTGCGTACCCACGCAGCTTCTTGCAGGTGCCAGCTACCACCGTACTGCCACCTACGGCACTGCCAGCTACTGGGCAGCTACCTGCTGTACCGCCTGCGCTGGTGACTGTACCATTACCTAATGTACCGCCTACACAGGTTACTACTTCACTGCCACCTACAGCACCGCCAGCTACTGGGCAGCTACCTGCTGTACCATTACCTACTGTACCGCCTGTACCTGCTACAGTACTGCCGTCGCTTAATGCACAGCCGACTGCTCCGCCTCAGGCAGCTACCTCACGACTGTCACCAACACACCCAGATAGGCAACTTGCTGCTGGGCGGGCTAGGGAACTGGTGCAGGAGCTGGATGAGTTGCTGGCTGGCCTGCAGGATCCTGTGGCTGTACCCCCAGCTGTATCTGCAGCAAACAGCAGCAGCAGCAGTTACAACACCGCTGGTTACTCAACAGAAACACCAGTACTGGCTGGGCGTAAACTGCGGTGGTCGGATGAGTTGGATCGGGTGCACATAAGGAACAGCAGCAACGCTAACTACCAAGCACAGCTGGTGAAGCAACTGCAGCAGCTCCGGGATACGCATTCTCCGATTGGTATCAACATGAAGATTCGGCAAAACCGCAGGTTTGTGCTAGACAGGTTTATTAATGAGGACATGGAGCATGGCTGCTCATACTTACTGCCCAATGGAGAGACGGTGATGGGTAACTTTGCTTCAGATTCGGGTGCCACCTTTAGTTTGGTCAACAAAAACTGGTGCCACAGGGTAAGTTTGAACTACAGCCTCACCGATATCAAACTCAAACTGGCTGACACGTCCATGGGCCGAGTCATTGGGATTACCGACCCGGTGTGGTGCATCATCGCAAAGGGAACGCCCAATGAAGCACTAGGTATGGCACAAGCTTTGGTAATGGAAGACTGTCCGGAGGACCTGGATGGACTGATGGCAAAGGATGTATTGCACACCATGGATGCTTGGGTGGACCAACGGTCACAGCAATTCTGCTATAGGTCCACAGCAGGGCACCGATGCTCTGTACCAGTGGAGTGCTTTGTGGAATATTCTCCTACCATCGCCGCACTTATGCACCACGACGGTGCCGCTGCCACTGAAGACTCCGGTGATGTACACAGCGTCACTGCTAGCAACGAGGCGTTTACTGCCTATGCTTGCGCTGGCCTAAGTGACTTCAACTTGGCTGCAACAATCAACGCCACCGCTGCTAACCATACTGCTACCCCTATAACCACTAATGGTGAGTGCAAAGGGCACACTGATTCATTGCCTGCTGACAGTACTAATACTGGGGGGGTGGATACGGACGGCAGAGAGCCAGTGGTGACGGTACCAGTTACACCAGGTCTAGCAGCTTACCTAGCTGCCTCAGCTGGTATCACTAAGGAGCAGCTAGGAAGGAATAATGTGGAGCAGCAGGGGAGTACCTCTGTACCAAGATCTAGCCCTGATTTAGACTCCAGTGCGGAGCCACAGGACACAGAACCGCCCCCACTTTACTTTAGGGTGCATGCAGCTGTGTCACACTGGCTAGTTGCCTTAGCAATGCTGCTGCTGGTAGAAACTGCTCTGCTAACAGTCGCGTGCATGGGCTTGCCTCGGTATGATTTGCTATCCTTATTGAGTTATGCCACTGACGATAACGGGTGGTGGACAAGGTTGTACTCATGGCTGCAGCAGAAACGCAAAAGGCCGCAGTTTACTCTACCGCCCATCACAGGTAACAGGCCTCGTAAGAAGGCACGTGGTGACTGGATCGCTCAACTGTGTAGGTATGCAAACACTGGCAAGCTCTTGACTGCTTCCCTCCGCCGCCACGCCAGGCGCTACAACCTGGCAGTACAGACGTACTGCCGAGAACGTGCTATTTATCGGGCTGTGACGGTTGACAGGGGCTGGGGCTTTTCAAGCTCGGTCGTCCTATACTATTGCTGGCCCTCACTTCACTGCTTGCTTGTGCTGTGGCAACACCAGACGGTATCAACGGCCTTCATCAAATGACGGATAACCTCTCGCTGCATGGGAACTCTCCCAGCTGGCGGGGTGGAGGTTTCTCAGCAGCTGCAGCCTCCAACGGTTACCAACCTTCATCACTGTATGGATCTCCAAGTGCTTACCCGCCCGCTGCGTATACAGCAGCCACGGAGCAAGACGGTGTGACAGACGCAGACGCTGGTAGGACCCGTGCTGGTGAATTTCCTAACTACCCTGGGGCAGTGAACCCGCTCCAGCTGGATGACCTGCTGCCCGATGGCAAAAGGTTCAGGCAACTCAAGGACTCTTATACAATGGATGAGGAGCACAAATGGAGTTATGGGGCACACCCACAGGTGAGTGAAGGGGAACTGGCACGGGTGAAAGATATGTTGGTAAGGAACAAGGGAGCTTTTGCTTATAGCATGCATGATTTGCCAGGGTATAACGGTCCACCGGTTGAAATACATTTAGTGCATGATAAACCCATCATAAGTAAACCCCGCTCTTACAGCCAGTTAGAGGAGAAGATCAGGGATGAGAAGTGTGAAGAGCTATGGGAGGCAGGGTTTATAGAATTGGCGGATCCATACAACCCTTATGCTAGTTGTCCCACCATGCCTGCTAAAAAGAATGAGAAAGGTGAGTGGACAGACATTAGGTTCAGCATTGATTACCGGAAACAAAACTCTGATACCAAGACGTTACGATATAACTTAGAAATTCCAGAGAAGCTGTTCCAGAAAGTAAAAGGCAGACCTTTCCTGAGTTCTATTGATATGAGATCTGGGTTCCACCAGCTGCCGTTGGCTGTAGGACATGCTCGTAGCTGCTCTGCGTTTTACGGAAATACAAAGCAGCATGGCAAGGCGCTGTACCAGTACTCTAGAATGCCGTATGGAAGTAAAAACTCCGTTTATGAGTTTCAGAAGGTCATGGATAAGGTTTTGAGGGAAGCGGGGCTGACCTCCTGTGCTTGGGCATATGTAGAGGACGTCTTAATTGCCAGTGAGACCCTGGAGGATCATATTAAGGAGGTTGAGGCAGTGCTGCAGGCACTACACAATGTAGGACTCCGGGTGCACCCAGGAAAAAGTGTGTTTTGCTCTGATAAAATGGAGTACTTAGGCCATATTGTGTCACCCCAGGGTTTAGAGCCACAGGCAGCCAAGGTAGCTGCAATGGCTAGTCTGCCCGTACCTGCCACAACGTCTATCTTGCAGAGCTTTATGGGATTATTAAATTACTACCGATGTTACATCCCTAACTTCTCTGCAATTGCGTCCGCCTTAAATAAATTATTGCAAAAGAACGTTCCCTTTTTGTGGGAAGCTGAGCAGCAGCAGGCGTTTGACACTTTGAAACAACGGCTATGTACTGAGGGGCTCGTCCTGCGACAGGCTGACCCCCACAGGCAGTACATAGTCCACACAGATTGGTCTCAAAACGGTATTGGGGCAGTGCTTGCGCAGTTAGATGATGACCGAAATGAATACATGGTGGCCTGCGCCAGCCGTAGCCTTAACACACATGAGCGTAATTACACACCATGGAAAGGGGAGCTGTTAGCGGTGGTTTGGGGTATTAAAACTTTCAGAGTTTATCTGCATGGGTTGCCATTTGAAGTAGTTACTGACCATAGGCCTTTGCTCTGGATGCTAAATCAGCCAGAACCTACAGGGCAGCAGGCCCGGTGGGTGCTATCACTCATGGAATACGATTTCCATGTCAGGCATAGGCCTGGAGCAGAACATGTAAATGCAGACATACTTAGCAGGTACCCACATTTAGATCAGGAAGATGGATCAGGGGCTCAGTTAGACACTGCTAGCGATCATGTTCATGCTAGGTTGCCTTTGTTGGTTTTTGGGCCTGTGGGCACAGGAACCCCTGCTGAAATTCCTAGTGATCAGATTGCTACTGCTCCCCCACATTATCCTAACACAGGCAGGAGGGCTTTACCAGCCCCTGCTCAGCCTTCTGGCTCTAACCCTGCTCCCCCTGCTCAAGGGGGCAGGAAAAAGATGTCCAGAGCTAGGTACCGCAAATTGCATGATTCTCCTTATGCAGCTCTGGCCCAGGTAGAACCATATGAAGCTGCTATCAGTGTAATGCATTTGAGTACTTTAGCAGCCTGTGGTCGGGCTGCCTATGTGCGTAAGCAATTGACAGCTGTGCCCAACCAGGCTATTGATGCTTACACTTTCAGTGCTATGGAGTCATGGGAGTTACCCTACTCACAGATTGCTGACCCTGAACTGTGTTGTCAAGTGCAACCCTGGGCTGAGGAATTGCAGGACAAGTTGTTACAGGCAGCTACAGGGTGGGTTACTGCTGCTGCGCCACAAGTCTCCACAATGGTTGTCCCCCACCCACCAAGGGATCAGGGCAGTCTTACGGTGACATCAGTGGCTCCCACCTTCTTCCCAGCCGCACAAGTTGGACTGGTTGTTTTTGAGCCCTTCGGGGGCCTCTGCGCTGGCTTAGAAATGGTGCTCCGCAACCGGTTACCAGTCCACACCTATTATTACTGTGACATTGACCCTACTGCTCAGAAGGTGGCCCGTCACCGGCTCCGCCGCCTGCAAGCACGGTACCCTGGCTTACTACCACCATCAGCACTGCTGTCTACGTTTACTGCGCTACCACAAGATGTCTGGGCTATCACTACCGCTCAGCTCCAGCAACTCTCCACACTACACCAGCGCCAATGGTTAGTAGTGGGGGGGTGGGAATGCCAGGATCTCTCGCCTGCAGGTAAAGGGGCAGGTTTGAAGGGACCACACAGTAACACATTAGTACCTTTAATAAAAACACTGGCCGATTTACAGCAGTGCCAGCACCAGCTGCCGCCTGCTTACATTGTGGAGAACACTGCCATGCAGTTCAACCACCGGTATCCAGATGTGGCAACCACGCAGTATGAACTGATATGCCAAGCTTTAGGGCAACCTGTGTGCATTGATGCTACGCAGTTTGACAGTTTGGCGCATAGGGTACGCAACTATTGGACCAATCTCTGTGCACCAGTGCTGTTGCAGACCGCAGTGCTTCAAGTTAAACGCAGGCAAGGTTTACGGGTTGATACTGTCATCGACAAGCACACTGGGCGTACTGTGGCACCGGTGACAACTGATGAGGTGGCAAGGAACGGTCGGTATCCTGCCAACTTCAAAGGAACAGCACGCTCGGCTTGGCCTACATTTGTGTCCTACAAAATGTCAAGGGGGTTCCTCCCTGGCACTGATGGAACTGTATGGGACCCCCGTCTTGGTAACACTGAGCCAAATGCCACTGAAAGGGAGCAAGCAATGGGCTACTACCGGGACGATACTGCAGCCCCTGGGCTGACGGATGACCAACGCAGAGAAGTGCTGGGACGCTGCATCGATTCGAATGTACTGCAGGCCATCATGGCCATTGCTGCTGCTTGGCACCGGCGACAGGCTAACACGGTGGGCTATCCGGAAGTAATTGCTACCAGTCTGGAACATTGTATCAACATTGAGTTTTCTAACATCACCACGGCTTGACCAACCAATTAATCTGGATAATCCAGAAGCAGCAGCAGCTGACTTTCTGGCAAGGGCTAAACTGGTAAAAGAGAGAAATATTATGGCTGGGGACAACCTACTGATTGCTCAACATCGCGATACTCTCCGCTACGCCAAGCTAAGAAGCGGTAACTACACTCCACAATTGAAACGGTATCTGGCTGGGGATTACGTATACGTGAAAAAGAAGGACAAGGAGGGGCTTGATATTCGGGCAAAGCAACTGATACTGAGGGTTTTGGAGGTAAGACCGACTGGTGTATTAATACTGCAAGGCAGATGCGGCACCAAAAGGGCAGTACACATTACACAGTGTGCCCCTTGCCACCTGCCCAATATTGATCCTAACATTGACTGGAGCCTGGGTAGGCCGGACGCCACAGCACTCTGCCAAGGGTGCCAAGAAGATGACTCACTGGAGAAAGGCAGAATTGTGTTCTGCGACAACTGTAATGATGGGTGGCACTTGGGATGTCACTCCCCACCGTTGGCTAAGCAACCAAAAGGTACCTGGGTATGCCAGGGCTGTGTTGACCAGGGAATTACGCTGGAAGCTGTGCGAGCACTACAGTTACAAACCGACTTAAAGGCGGCTCAGCAACTGGCACCTGAAAAACTGTATCCATCGGAAATGAAGGACCGAGCACTGGATGGTAGGCTATTAAAGAAGCAGTTTGCTAAGCCAGGAGCCCCCAATGTGACCCAATGGTTCACTGGCCGCGTACATTTCAGAGGCAGGCAGCCCGACGGTAACTTGCTGGTCATCTATGAGGATGGTGATGCAGAAATTACTACTCGCTGGCAGCTGGCTCGGGACAAGGTGGTTTGGGAACCTGAAGGCACTGTGGTACCTGCGCATGTATCATTTCAGAATCCAGAAGATGCGGAATCCGGAATCAAGAATCGTATACCAATACCATCAGCCAGGCACCAACCTGCTATGGCACGGAATCCAATTAACACTGAGGGGCCAAAACCCCAAGCAACCCGGCGCAGTAACCGCTTGGCTTCCAAGACCAAGCCGGCTGTAGCTGCTACAGCTGCATTGACCGGAAGTGCTACAGATTCAAGCCTGCCTACAGACCCTGTTCTCATGGCAGCCACCAACTTTCCTTTAGTTGGTGCCGTAACAGTGGGGACGCCTACTGTCGCACTTACTGACCAGCTCTGCCTGGTAACACTGCCATCAGTGGTTCAGCCGGTCTGGCCACGATACTGGGATTTAACCTCACCAGATGGGGTACAATCAACACTGCAAACATTGATGCCGGGAACACTGGCACGCAAGGACGCTACACGTATCAGCAACCTGATTGGAGAGACACTTACCAATGCTGCTAGCTCACAACCCTCCTTTGGATGTAGGTTCGTTCCAACAGACCCCTTGGAGGTTAAGGCTTTGCTGTCTGCAATCAACTTTGCAGGGTGTGCGACTTTCTATGACCCTTTTGCAGGTTCTGGTACTATCGCTAAGGAATTCAACACTGCAGGTTACTCGGTGCGAGAGAATGATGTGAACCCAGCGTGGGGACACCCTACTACGGCTGATGCGTTGCAACCGCACAGTTACCAACTACCATACGACGTTATCGTAACTTCACCACCGTTTGAGGTTCTGGACATTGCAGTACCGTTGTTGGCAACTAAGGCTGCTGTGGCAGCCTGTATCCACGTGCCGGGTCACTGGGTTTCTAACCCCAGAGTGGCAAGACAGCTGTGGCTACAGAAGCTGGCGCAGCAAGGCAGAGTTCATATTGTTATGGGCATACCAAGAGGGGCAGGGAATACACGGTGTGCTTGGGTTATTATTTCTCCATCTATACTCAAACTGCAACCACTGCTTGCCCACAACCAAGGGCCGTTACTGACCTTCACTTACACTGCATGTTGCCTTGAATGATTACACAGGGATATCATGGACCCTAGGCCGCTAGTGGCCAGGCACATTAAGAAGGAGGTCTGCGATGGTATCCCGTGGCGGGCGGCACATGAGCAATACAGGAATCGTACCATTGACCCTACCAGTACGTTGGTGAGGCTCTACCGCTCCCACGAGCCGGTAAGGGGACAGGCTATGGATGAGGTGGTAATTATGAACCTGCTCAGGGGGTGTCATCCTGCGAACCCTCTCCTGCGGGCTGACAACTTCTACAAGGCAGACCCCGACGCGCAAAGGTGCCATCACTTCACCCCAGAACAGTTGGAATTCACCCTGATGTACCAAGCATATGCGGCTTTCACTATGGGCGCGTGGGCTGCAGGGCACCGCCCCCCAGCTCCAGCACCAGTCCTGCCCCCTCAGCAACCTATACGGCAACCCTTGGACGTGCCACTCGACCAATACATTGCCACCACTCGGGAGCGTGAGCCGGTGCCGCGGGATCGGGAGCGTGAGCGGGAGCTAGACACAATGAGAGCGCGGGAGCGGTCTCCGCCGGAACACCACCCATCGGCCCCCAGGCACACGGGCGGTAACCATCCGGGAAGGGACCACAGGGGCACTAAGCCGCACCGGGGCAGGTCATCTAGTAAGAGTGACTAAATACCAACCCCCTGACGTCTGTGACGCTTGTGCCATTTACTGTGCACAGGCCGTGTCTCAACCTTTCTGACAGAGGGGCTTTTCAGGCGCGTATATCTCGCGCAGCTGCTAGTTTTGATTACAACCAAGTTTGTCACACGGAGATTGCTGGACCATATGAGGCGTATCTGGTACAACAGATGGCAGAATTGAGGTTTGATACTGAAGTCCAGCCCCTCACAAACGTACAGGGTGAACAGCTGCAAGTTGACTAGTTGGAATGGGAGGTATCGTTGGCTGAAATGTGGAATAGTGTTATGCCGGAAGCAGCTACTGTCACCACACAGGGGTCCAATTACCCTGAGCAGGTTGGTGCTATGATGTATGCCTTTGAGCAAGGTGTGGCGCTGGCAAATGAAAGGGTGCAGGAAGGGGCCATCTTGACTGTACAATACTGGCGGGATCAGGCGGAAATGGCTGAGCAGAGCCATCGCCAGCTGCTGGTATCTATGCAGGAGGCGAGTCAGAGGGTTGCAGCGGCCAATGGTAACACTACTGATGCCGACAGGATCATGGCAGAAGTGCTGGCCTTGGTCACAAGGGGCGCTGCTGCTTCTACTAATTAATTACTGGTAATATCGCGGCTATGGATGCCGTTTGGGATGGATTTCGGCGGGAATTGCAGGGTTTTGGATTTATCGAGTAAGTTCAGGTTCAAGACTGTCAGGTAATAAGCATTGGGAGCATGGGCTGGACTGGGCCACTGTGCCTAGGGGTTGTACTGGCTTGGCTGATAGCAGCACTTTAACCTAGGAACTGACCGCTGTGGTACATGTCCTGCAATGTTATACAGGCGCGTCCAGGCCCGATAAGCCCGCGCTGTGTTTGTGAGACGAGTTGATCAAGCATCACATGCTTTTGATAGGACCACAGTGAGGAGCCTTACTGGAGCCCCCTCATTGGAGGGATGGCTGGCAATGCAGATGTATGAACTCAGGTTTTCGGGTGACATTGAACTGCTTGGCAATGCCACCGGCCAATTGATTGAGTACTATGCTCCAGCCCTCGACCAGGGTGTGTCAAACATGTGGGCATCGACGTTAGTAAGTTCTGGGGGGGCTTTAGGCCCAGAAGGCGCATCACGGCTGCAAGCTATCCAATATGGGTTCCTGCAGGGAGTGGCTTTTGCTAGTGAGCGGGTGCAGTCTGCCGCTGTGGCCCAGACCCTGGCGCCTTGGCGTAGTGGTTAGCACTCTCCATTGCTATCCGCTAGGTTGCCAGTTCGAACCCCGATGCGGGCGGGGTTTTCGAAGGGTCATGCCGTACGCGGTATGATCGGGTCAAAGTGTGGGTTCGCCCATGTTGCCGGCCTGAGGAATGACACTTAATCAATGTGTCGAATGCACCTCAGGTCCTTCGCAGGCAAACACACACACACACAGATCCAACATTTACAGGCAGAGTTAGAGGCTCTGAGGCATGCTAACCATGTGCTCACCCTGCGGGACTGCCGCCTCAATGCCACACAGGCTAGTGAGGTCATGGTGGCTGATAGGTATGAGAGTGAGGATGTCACTTCTCCAGCGCCACGGTAATATGCTACGAGTTTCTGGGATCGATGCAGCTTGTATTGGCGTATTATTGAGTGAATTTCCATTGGGTGGGCCTGTGTGCTCCTAGGCTGCCTTTTGGTTTAGTTCCCATTGGGAATTGCCTGTTAGATCTGCTAGGTACAACCCTGGCGCAATAAACAAATTTGAGGGGCAGATGCCAGCATGACATTGGTGTCATGTTGTACTCGCCATCATAGAGATGGACCAGGCATTACAGCACTAAACTAGCACGGTAACGTCCCACTCCTCAGAGTGAAGAAAGATCCACTGGCCCTAGAATGGGTAGTTCCAGCAGAATCATCCCAGATATACGAGGCCTGGCGTCACAAGGATACCAGGATGACATTGGTGTGCTGACACTTTTTCTCCTGCTCCGAGTGCATCCTTGGTTCTGTCTGATGCTGATATGATGTCGGGATGTAAGTGTCTGGATGGTTTTAAGGTAACCTATACAATGAGTTGGATGCAAATCGCCAGGCAATAAAATGCATACTGTGGGGCAGGCAGCTGCTTACATGGCACCTGCACCCAGCTGTTGCCTATCCTGGTTTGGTTATATGTCTGCAGTGCATGCTCTGGCTGCAGTTGCCATGAGGGGGGTGCAGAAGTGCTGCCTGCCCTGTGCTTACATAGTTACATGGCTTCACTTTGGTATACAGCAGACAGTTAGCATGGCTGCTGCTTGATTAGTCCCATGTTTTACTGCATTGAGCAAGACAGTCAGACATGCCTGTGTGCATCAGCTTAGTAACGACACAATGTGTTGCTACAGGGTGTGTTGCGACAGCTGTCATGGTGCAAGGCTTCGTTGACAGGTTGTATCGGTGATTGCTGTTGAGAACGTCGATAAGATATATGTGTTAGGTCAAACTGCATTATGAGAATAAGATATCGACGGTTGATGAGGTTGTACGATGTGTTTGACCAGGCAACTGTTTGACATGCGATGTGAAGGGTTGATATGACTGGGCGTCATCCTGAGGATGCGAGGCCAGTCCGGATGAGAATGTATATGCGAACAGTATGGATAAATGCATGGTTGTGTGTCACAGCGTGAATATGGAAGATATCTTGGAGACATGGCCACGAGCAGTCTGAGCACTAGTGCCGACCATAAAGTGCACTGAGAAATCAAGATTCAGATTCTTTTGTGGATGAATCAAGCCAGCGATGTGATGCTGAGCGTGAGAATGGCATATGTACGCATCCTGAGCTACGGTATCGTTGCTCAGGTGCACTTTTGTAGCCCCTGAAGTCTCTATGTAACGGCATCGATTGGTTGGAACCTTGGCAGGACCGTTACGGACGAAACACAGGGCTCGAGCGCAAAGAGCCGATAAGCTGATTGAATATACGATCTGACGGAGAGTAGCTTGGCCATTACGAGTCCAGAAGTGCTGCCTGCCCTGTGCTTACATAGTTACATGGCTTCACTTTGGTATACAGCAGACAGTTAGCATGGCTGCTGCTTGATTAGTCCCATGTTTTACTGCATTGAGCAAGACAGTCAGACATGCCTGTGTGCATCAGCTTAGTAACGACACAATGTGTTGCTACAGGGTGTGTTGCGACAGCACTACTTAGAGCATAAGTGTAAAAGTGCATGAAAAGATCAGGTACTGGTCCATAATAATGCAGTTGAGCAGCAGCTTGACAACGCCAGGACAACATGAAGTTTATGCATGCCATCCTGCAGCTGTACCTCTTCAAGGTTGATAGGCATGCCTTGAACAGGCTGCAGATAACCCTGGTGGTGTAATACAACAGTTCCCTAGATCATCAACTTCCTGGCAAATATCTCAACCACTCCAGCTAGCAGAAGTCCCTATGCAAACAATCTCCAGCCTCACAAGTCCCTGTGTGCAAGGGGTGATACAGGTTCGTCAGTGCACAATGGCCCCATTCTGTTTATGTTACGCCACCCCCACCGGCTCTTCCTGCCCGCCCGCCTCCCACCTGTGGGTGCTCCAAAGGTGCTTTGTTCACAAAGTCTCTAAAGTGCTGCATAGATTTAGCCCTGTTCTTAGCTGCTAGCTTGTGCTGTGCTGCTGTCTCGGGGTCAGCGCCAAGCCACATCTTCCACAGTATGTTGCCCGCTGTGTAATGGCAGCCGTAGATGCCATCTATCCTAGTACATGTAGCAGAGAGGGGCGGAGCAGCAAGGAAGGAGTTCAGAAAATCACCTGGTGGCAGACTTTCAGCAGAAGAACTGATGCCGCTGCTGCTTTGGGCCTTGGGTTGTGTGGCTTCGAGATTGTGATCAGGAGCCTTGTGTTCATGGCCTGGGTTGGTTGGCCTTTGGCATAGCTGGTCTTGCGTGTTGATTGATTGATTGAGATGACTATAGCATAAGACAGAGGTCACAACATAGTACTTCTCACTGCTATAAATGCAACAAACTGCTATTAGATGGACCATGAGGTGTTGGATAAGAGCAGATCCTCCAGTCAACAGCAGTCCCATACATTCCATACAGTACGACTGTGCGGTACAGCAGTCCATGGCCAGAAGGGTCTTAACAGTGCACACTCGGTGTCGTAAGCATAACATGTTCCTTCTTGTCTTTGAACATATCCCTCCAGAGCCATCTACAGAGATCGCCAAACTGTGCCAAACTGTCCCATTCAGGCACCATGGAAACAGGACAAAAAGCAGGGATGTATATGATAAGCTACACAGATATGAACCGATTTAAGCAACTATGGCAAAGCTCACTTTTCTTTGTTCCAGCACTGCATGGCAGACTCCTGCTTTTCTTGTCCGCACGTTCCCCTGCTTTGATTCCCTGTACCCAACCTTCAAGCCCGCTCTTACCGTGGGTCACCAGCCTGCAACTTTTTGGCCACAACTAAAGCCTTTTCCATTGCCTTGACTGCCTCTGGGAGCTGGCCACCAATCATAAGACACTGACCAAGGACCTTATACCCCCGGGGTTCATCCGGCGCCAGGTCTGCAGCGTGCTGAACTTCCTGGACAGCCACTGCCATGAGTGTCTTGAGGTTCAGCCTTTCCATCTCCTTGGCAGCATCTGGCTGACCCTTGAGAAGGTGCAGGTAGTGCTGGTAGATGATCTTACAGGCCAGGCCTCGACATACAAGGAGGCTGCGGTTGGTGTTAAACTCGTCAACCGGCATCTTGTGGGCCAGATGAAGCAGCGTGTTGCAGAGGTTGCGGTCCAGGTTGAAGCCTCTGAAGTCCGTCAGATGGGCCTCGGTAATGAGTTTGAAGATGTCTCGAGCGGCTTCTAGGTCTACTTCAGTGTTCTGAATGTCCATGCTGTCCAGGCTTCGGCATGCCTGTACGAACAGGTCCTGTGCCTTCTTGTACCGGCTGCCGGTGGTGGTGTTCTTGATCTTATCGAAGCTAGGCTGCATGTCAATGCGCTGTTCAAGAGTGATGGTTTCATCAGTTATGAAGATGTTGGTTACAGCGCCGCTAGGATTTGTCAGCAGATCATTCACCAGTTCCTTTGGGATCTTGCGAGAAGACATGGTTGGGTGTGCCGGAGGGACCTCTCCACCGACCAATGCGCTAATAACTGGTTCTGTGGCATGTCATCCCTAAGCACTAGCAGCTGCATCCACTGTAGTGGGCCATGTACGCCATTCAGTGGGCATTGGCTTGCGGCATCGGGCAGCAGTACGAGCAGTACATACTGCCATTCAGTTGTAAGTCCGGTCAATGGACAATGGCTACTCGTGTAAGCAATCTTAGGCCACACACTGAATTGTTTCTGGCATGCTGCAGGTGTGGTCTTCGGCCCATGCGATTCGTTGACTCCCTTCCTTTGATGCAAACCGACGTGAGCTACCAATTGAGCTACCACCAGGTCACAAGGTTCCTAAATGGCCCCAGGAGAGCGCACCACGCGCAAAGAGACGCGGCCTTACCAAAGTAACTCACACACTTCATCCAAGTCATGCCCCAAATGCAAGCCCCAAAACTAGTGTAATCTATGTGGGTACACACATCAATACAATTCCCTTCGTCACACAAATCAAATCAATCAAGCTGTAGATTTATAAGCCACTCAGTACCTTCGTCCCTGGCGATGAAACACGCGTATTATGTATCAACTGCGCCAAAAAATCTGCTTTCCATTGACACACAAGCTTCCTCATGTTCATCCATACATGTGACATCAAATGAAACGTACAAACTCCTGCAGCAATTGATTGATCACACTCTTGACGCTACGACTCCAACTCAACTCCTACAAAAGGACCGCAGTTCCTTACTTCATTGACATACTAGCACCAGCACCCGCCTCAGTCTGATATAATGGGATAGTTTCTCTGACATCAATACCATCCTGTGGGCTGTGCAAATCACAAGTTCACCAATGCTGGCAGCAGCAGCTGCTCCTGTCAGCTTGCTCTGAGCAGCTCCAAAGGCCTGGGTGAAACTGGGACGAGTCTTCACCCTGCACATGGGGCACAGAGGGGCACAGGTGGGGGGCTAAAGGCAGGCTGGCTCCAGATAAGGGAATCAGACAAGCATGCGATGAGATGCTTACAAACTGCTGTTACGACCGATTTGTAGGTTGGAGATAGGCCCTGCAAACTCCTTGCTATGAAAACCCTATTGGATCGACACAGATGCAGAGGGGTCAAATCACTGCACCATGATTGCTTCTCTTGCGGTCATTGTCAACAGACCTGCAGCCTCGTCTGGGACCCCTGACACAGGACGAGAAATACGCCTGCAGCTGCTCCTTCACTTCTCTGTCCCTGTTCTGTGGCCTCGGCAGTGGCAACCCCCCCGCTCGATGTCTTCCATCAACTGTGGCTGCTTCTGCTGCTGCACCTTGTCCCCGGTCCGTTTCTTACTGAATGCTGACATTTAGCTCCTGCCAGGCCACTGGGTCTGCTGGTGCCATAAGACCTGGCTCTGGGGCTAGCCAGCACAAGCTCTACATGTGGATGTGCAGGTAGCCCATAGCAAACACTGGGTGCATTGTTACCTAAGGCAGGAGGCATTTAGCATCAGGACATCAGCAAATTAGAATTAAACACTTCCGCAGGTATTTCTATACGTCTTTTGGTGGTTAAGGGAGCTGCAGTTCAAACCTACAGACACGTGAATATCGTTCAGCATCACCAACAGTGACCGGGTTAATACGCTCTTCCCATGGAAGCACACTGTGGGTGCCATGTTAAACTGCACACTATCATTAAGTCAACTGCAGGTGCTCCAGCGATATGAGCTGAGGACTGAATGACAAAGCTTCATCTGCACACATAAAAGACCAAAATTAATGCTTATTACCCGCTGCATCTCTGCTATGATCGGGAACCTCTGATTGCTACTTGAAGCTTACAGGCGCAGCTGGATGCTCCCTTTACAGGCTTATCACGCTGCCCACAAACATTGACATGGTGTACATCTTGTTCACTGGACATCGTCCCACATTTGACCTTCATCATATAGCAGGTACCACATACACGACTCTACCCACCTGGAATAATGCTGCACATGGAGGACCCGGCTTCTACAGCTGCATAGCTGGCATGGCATAGGGCTCTTTCCTGGGCTACATGTGGGGATGATGTTACCAGGGAAGCAATTCATACAAAGGCATAAGCTAGCATACACGGTTTGACACCTGCTAATCACACTCAGGTCCCCCGCACACTCCCATACCTTGCTATTATGACATCTCTGTAGTTGTTTGCACTTTGTAGGGTATCTGCATGTCCAGCCTGGCGTGCCTTGGCCTCAACGGTGGCTGGGCTGGTCCATCTTTTGAGACCTGCACAGCCTGCAAACTGAGCACTAGTGAGTTCACAACTGATAATTGTGGCGAGCTAGCTTGAACAAAGCTAGCTCATTCTGCAAAATCTAAAAGCTGAGCCTTGCGGCACTTGCCATTTTGAAAGTCATACAGACTAGCCTGTACTGCTTTGATACTACCAGCGTGTTATCTGTCTAGTCCACTGCTGAAGAAAAGCGGGAAGAACATTAAGGACACCAGCAACTGTGCCGCTGACTGCACACACCAGGCTAACTGGAACTATTTGTTACTGTGTTCAAGTCAGCGCACCCTGAGTGCCTCTCAAGCCCCCTTTCTCGCCTGTGCCGCCTGAGACTTAGCTGCCAATGCATTACTTCCAAGGTATGATTTCTCTGCTGTCCAACAGGGCTATCCATGCACTGCCCCGCCCTCTGCAGACTCACACGCCTGGTTTTTGCTCCAGATCTTGTGAAGGCATGTAATCTGACACAGGCAGAGGAATTCTTATTGCAGCAATGGTTCTAGCGATCACTCAGCCCTGGCCGTAACACTAGTACACCTTAAGTAGGCAGCCGCTGTCCTGCTCCTGCCACAAGTATGAAGGGCTGAAGGGCTTCAGGGCCATACCTGGAGGGCTTGCTGCTTCCATGCAAGAAATGAAAGCCAGATCATTCTGCTTGTCCGCAATTAGTATTGTTGCCGCAGCTGCCGTTAAGCAAATAGAGTACCTTAATCCACACCAATGCCTGTGCTGCTGCAAGCGTCAAAGCACCACTGCATCTGCTGTGTCTGTGCTTTGCAGAAGCTGCCATTTCTTGCATTCTATGTGCTTCTGAAATCTGCCTCTGCTGTGAGTGGAGGCAGTCAACCATAAAAGGCATGTCCATGGATTTTCTCCTGCTGTGTCAGGCTGTCAGTGCTTAATGCTCATACATGTGTCCAGGCAAAATCAGTTGTCAGTATGGATCAGCGGTGCACTGACCCCCTGGCTGCCATACCCTGCTATCCAGCTAGACATTGCTGCCTGTGGAAATACACATCTACCCTGCCAATTAGTCATAAGAGGCAATCTTTGGGCACAACTGGCTCTTTCATCGTGACTTTACACAGGATGCCAGTACAGTGGTCCCATCACACGCAAACAATCCTGCATAGCCGACTTTACTATTAAAAGCTCCTGTTATTTGGGGACCTTGCTGCCAGGTACAAGCAAAACATAGACAGGACGTCTATCTGAGCCAAGTTCAGTGGCAAGACTTCACCGTTGTCATGTGCAGGCAAGAAAGGCCCCCACAGCACCCCAGTTACACTGGAAACCTTGCATGCAGCAAAAAGATGATGTATGTGGTGATAGCTTATCAGCTTGCAATATGCCCTAAGATACAGAAGAAAATGAGGTCGCTGCCCGCTTCATCCACATACCGCCCTGCCTTGCATACCCAACCTGAAAAAGAATGCACATTGCACTTTTTGCAATAGTAAACTCAAACGCCATTTAACATGGACCAGCGGTTGCCAAATGCAGAGCAAGAGCAGGACAAAGCAAGTGCTTACGTAACAAAGATTGTTATACCATTACTAATGGAAGCTTATCTTCTGAGAGCCCACCCGCTTAAGCAATGGGTCTCCCTTCACACTGTGTATTTGCTGGTCCCCATAGGAAGTGGTGGTAGAGGCAGTGCAGGAGGGGGTATGAAGTCTGCCACTTTTGAGCTTGCCACTGATGCCACTGATGCCATCACACAGTGGTTCGCTAACTGACTGCTGGTCCAGCTGCTGGCATCATCTGCCAACACCTGCTGCACTTTGGGCTATTACACAACACCAGGGGGAACCCTGTAGCACCCAAAGTCTGCTTGCCCTTCTGCTGCATCACCTGCTGCTCCACCTGCTGCCCCACCCAGTGATGCACCCCGTGTCCCACCTGCTGCCCCTGCTGCTGTGTCACTTGCTGCCCCGGCTGCTGCGTCCCCTGCTGTCTCATCTGGTATCCCACCCAGTGCACCAGCTTCTGCCCCACCCAGTGCTGCACCCTGTGTCCCACCTGCTGCCCCGCCTGCTTCCCCTTTAGCTGCTGCAGGGACCTGCCCCCCCATGCCCTGGAGAGCCCTAACCCTGCTTGCTGCCTGCTTGCGGCGCACCCCCACCAGAAGGAACAGCTGTTGCACACCTTCCCAGGAATCTTGAATGTCCTCCAGCTGCTGCCTAAGGCTGCTCACCTCCCGCTTCCTATCTGCCACCAGGAGCTTCACAAGCTCAGCTTTACCAATGCAGCGCACACAGTCCGTCAGAGCCTCTGGCATGACCTGGTGTACGTGGCATGTAATGGTGTGCCATACTGCCAGGCCCTTGCCAGAAGCTGCAGACTTAGCCGCTGCTAGCACTGCCTCCTGCTTGCTGCCTAATCCACTCTCCAGCAGCTGCTGCACCACACTGCCATACCCAAGCGATGCTGCCATGAACAGGGGGCATAAGGCCTGCACATACGGTTCCACCCCAGCACCTGCCCCCTTGCTCACCAGGAAGCTGCAGAGCTCAACCCGCCCTGCCCTGGCTGCTAGGTAGAGCGGCAAGCGGCCGTACCCATCCACAGCTTCTACTTGCGCCCCTGCCCTTACAAGCACCTCCGCAGCCCCCAACTGACCAGCACTGACAGCACAGTACAAAGCAGTAGAACCCGAGACATTGCGTGCATCCACAGGCACCCCATAAGCTAGCATGCATCAGCAACATTTGCCAGCAGCAGTTGCACCACTATCTCCTCATGCCTCTGATCTGAAGCTACCTGCAAGCAGCGGCTATCCTTTGACAGAACCTCGTTGCCCCCGCCCCTCTGGAGTACTGGCAGACCCCTTCTAGGTGTGGAGAGCTGTGCCATAGCCCTATCTTTGTTTAATCTGCCATGCAAGTAGCTGCAGAGCCCTCCTGCATACGAGGCGTGGTGTTGAGGGACAAACCAACGCTATCTTACATACAAGCAGCCGTAAGGACGTCAATCCCCGCACAGCAGCAGCCACGAGACCTGTTATAGTGAGTTAGATCGATCACTGCTCAGCTTTCAGGCCATACATGTAGCCCCCCGGGCATGAGTCCAATCAGTTTGCTAGTATTTTCAACATGATACTGCCAGTAGTACATAGTGTATTAATAAGAAATCCCCATTCCGGCTGTGCCTCGTGCGGTGGAACAGTGAGGAAACAGAGGCCATAAATGCAATGAGTCACTGCCAAGGACTCTCTGGTAAAGTGAGTGGGTGCACAGGCAGCTGTCGGCGGTGTAGACCAAAACAGTCGTAAGCCGGAAGGCTTGAAATAGCATACTGCCCCATTGGACAACAAATATGAGATAGATCACTGCACAGCTTCCGGGCCGTGCAGCGCCCGGCGGCATAACTTCATACAGTTTGTTAGTACAATTAAACAACACACTGACAACATATGTGTCAGTGCTTTTTTCTGGGGACTACGCCCATTTGGGTGCCACGTGGATTTCTGAACGTTTCATATGGCCCCATGAGTGGACCTTGACCTGTCACTGTACTGCTCTCACTGGGTTACTCTTTGCCAGTACAACGCTTGCCACCCTGCATTGCTCTCTCCGTGGTCTATCTGTGGTGTCCGTTCGGGGCGGATCGCTGCTTCCAGAGATCCTTTAAAACTATACCGTCGGCTGTTTCGTTATACCATGGGGTTTCTGCCGCTATGACCATGCTCGGAAGTTGTCACAATGAGCCCTGGTGTAGTTGAGCTCAAGGAGAAGGGCAATCAGTACTTCAAAGCTCAGGAATACGCTGATGATGTAAAAGCTTACGGAGAAGCCATTGCACTTGATGGCGACAATGCAGCCCTATACAGGTAGGCAAGCCAAAGGTTGAACAACCGCTGCACGCAAGCAGCCGTCGAGCTATGGAGAGGTCGCAAAGAGGCTGACTATGACTTACAACCCACGACAGCAATCGAAGCGCCGCATATCTTCGTCTGCACAAGCATGTGGAGGCGCTGGGCGATGCCGAGCAGTGTGTTTTACTGAAACCCAACTGGGAAAAGGGGCATTTCAGAGCAGGTTCGGCTCTGGAAGCCATGGGCGATCTAGCAGCGGTAAGCTGGACTGGTTACAGGCACATGCATAGGAACCGGCACACACACCCTGCACCCTGCAGCTGTGTGTACTCCAGATGGGCCAGCTTGCAGCAGCTCTTCATCTTCTGCCCTCTTCCCTGCACTCCTGCTCCTCATAACTGGGAGAACACGTTCACCAGTTGCACGTGTTGGAAGGGCATATTCTCTGCGACATACTTATTTTGCCAATGATGCAGATACTCTGATACTCTGCTTTGGGTGAATGGTACAATGCATGGCCATTCTGTTTGAGGTGACTGCAATGTCATCTGTATGATCTGAGTTTCCCGCCCTTTTTACCAAGTTCCTGACAACTTCCAATGATACCCTGACTGTTTCAGAGGTCAACCAGCTTCTCTACTGAGATTGTGCCACCCTCTGCCTTCAAATTGCATCATTGTTGTTACAGGCATTGCCTGCCTACCAAGCAGCCCTTGACATCAGCCCCATGAGTGATGAGATCATCAAGAAGGTGCAGGAGCTCAAGAAGAAGGTCAAACCCAGCCAGGTAAATTGTTGAGGCAGGCAGTGCCGCCACATGACGTAGCTTATGAGTATAGAGCAGCTGACAGCCTGCAGTACTAGTATATGCTGATCAGTTTCTCGTAAAATAGTGAGGGGGCTATCTGTAAGGCTTCCGCTGTTGCCCATAAACCTGTCTCAGATTGCGTCAACACGGCTGTCAGGTGTGGAACAGATCATTCAATGCAATCAGCAGCAGTAGCATGCGTGACATCACAACCAACCATGATGCGTAATGTGGGCAGCATTTCTTGAATCAGCTTATGGTAATTCGCATTGATACAGTGTACCAGAATCTTCCATTGGTGACAGCAGTTCTGATGTGCATTGGAGGGGAGTAACAGCAGCAAAAACTGGAGCATCCTGGGCTAATGGTTTACGATCAGTTTCTGTACAGGGTGGCATCTCCTTCCTCTCAGGTCGCATTGCCTTGGATGCATGTCCACCACAGGAATAAGACACACTAATAATGGTTTTTGCCTGCGCTTTGCTATAAATCTCATGCAGCCAAAGCAGTCCAAAGACCGCCCTCAGGAGCTCATCTCGCCTGGGCCTGCATCCTGGGCTAATGGTTTATCACCAGCTAAGCAGGCAGAGTGGCTGGTGGACTGCTACAGGATGAGGGTGGATTATGCCTGGGGAGGTGAGTGTTGTTTGCTCTGGGATTTTACAATGCAAGTTGCGCTTTCAGAAATCACACTTGATGTGACTCCTGTAGGCTTTGCAAGGGCCGCGTCTGTCTCCATGTTTATGTTAACCGCTGTCACGGGGCGGCTGGCTGGGCAATTTTCTGCTTTTTACGATGTTTTTGGCCAGATCCATTCCTCCTGCCGGTTGTGTCAACCGTTCGATTATGTGTGTAGCCCGAAATGTAAGGGGGATGCTGACATGGCTTCATCCTCTGCTTCCTCCGGCACAAATAGTATTTTTGCTTTGTGAGGATGCTTTGTGAAGATGCTTTGTGAAGATGCCCTCTTACACTAGGGAGAACCTGGGAATATGAACATGGAAGTCCTAACGCCTGCTCCTTGCAGGCACTCCATGCCTTGTATAAAGTATGACTGAATTGCTTCCATCGCTGCTTATGGTCGCCTGTGCACTCATTGCTATTCGTGGACGACCGAGTGACTGTTGAAGTCAAGCAGAGGCCACGTAACCTTGCAGAGGGAATAGGCTTGGCTGTATTACAACCTGTAATCTGTAATCTGTAATCTGCAGTCTGTATTACAGACAGACTGTGGGAAGCAGTAGCACAAGTATACTCTCCTTGGCAGTTGGTATTTCCGCTGTGTGTTTTCTGCTGTCAATTTCTTGTGTAGGAGGCAATCTGCATGGCTTATATGACCCACACTCGACTAATGACACCATCACAGAAGACTTCCTCATCTTCTGCAAGCTGGCAGTGAAGCATAAAGTCATTCCTCCTGGCTGGAACTGGCGCACCTTCCTGACAACTGCTGCTGGGCTGCTGCCCTATGCCTTTGAGAAGAGTGATGCCAAGGAGAAGTGGGGAGGAGAAAATGTGTTTGCCGGAGCCATGGGTGGACGCAGCTTGCGATATACGGGGGAGGTAGTGTACGGGTCCTCCTGTATGGGGACTGGTGATGTTGAAGATGAGAGGGATCTCGGAGAGCTGGAAGAGGAGGTGACAGGGAACTGGGGGAAGTTGATTGGGGCTGATGGTGGTGCTATTTTTGCTGAGGTGGGGGGTGTAGAAGCTTGGAAGAAGCTGCATCGCGAGCTGCGCATTCCAGGTAAATTTTTTTGAGTAGCCAACCGCTTCACTTGCCTTTGAGGTGGATAGTTCGGGTGGCTACTCTGATCAGGCATTTTTGTCTATGCTCAAGGAGGGGGGGAGTGAGTTGGCATCAGTATAATATGGGCGTGTGCGTTCATGTCTGTTGGTCCTGTTATTGGTCTGGCGGTGTGATGTGGGGGCAGTTACCCGAGACGTTGCTCCCGGAAGGACGGATTTTTGGATATGGTTGCTTCTGAGTCGGATCATTCTATCTGGTGACTTGTCGATGAGGCACTGGTTGAACAAAGTGTCCTAGCTGCATACATGCCATGTATGAAGTTCATGCTTGGGTGTCACCGGTTGGTCAACGGTCTCAAATCCAACGTCTTCGGATCCATCCGATGGTGTGTTTGGTTGACCCGACCTAGCAGCCCTCTTGCGGTTGCCACACCTTGGTTGTTGAGTGTTTGTTGGCCTTTCTTTCGGAAGCCGGGGAAGGGAGCTGCCCACAGGGGCGGAGCCGTTAAATTGAGCCGGCCTCCGAGATGCCATTGAAGGCAGCAGATGTCACAAGCCAGTTCGACTTGGACGTTGTGTCAATAGTGCGTTGAGACCCTGGGATGCATCTGGCCCCTCATGGACGGAGGGGCCCGCGTCCTGGTTGATCCGAATGCGGTGCCCGATAACAAGGAGCGACGGGACGCCATCTAAGCCGTAAAAAGCAAAAGAGTACACATGGCGCTGATACAAGTGCTTGCTCTCCAATTTGGTGCTGTCCAGATATACCGGTATTTGAGCTGTTTGCCGCCGATCACCCGATGGCACGCTATCCGTCACATCTCATCCTCTACAGGGCAGGTTCGGTGAATGTGGTATTTCACCCATATCTGTGCCACCCATGCAGATGCGCACCCAAGATTGACTATGGTCTAGTGAAAGTCTCAACCCCTCATTACCAGTCTCAAACCATCATCATCAGGGGGTGCAGCAGCAGCCTACCGTCCAAATGCTCCTGCCGGCATGACACATCCGTGCCAGTAGCACCAACAATCGACCTCATACCAGATTTAGCCAATCGTTTTGTACTTCCTGACGGAACTTAGCCCACCGCAGACTGATGTGCTGCTTCCTCCTTGCTTCACCCACCGCAATATCCACCAATCCACCAAATCATGCATGGACCTCTGCTGCTGCCTCCTCTACCCCACATTCTGCACATGGTGCACACACCTTTTAGCCAGCACAAATGCACACAAGACAGCACATGTGCCATAGAAAATGCTTCTACAATGCACATACATGTGCAGACCTTGCCGTGCCATGCCATTGTTATGGCTGACTTCGGCCCACAAACACCAGGACCGTCAACCTGATCTATCTGAGTTATCATAGTGTCACACCACCTGCGTCTGGCTAGAGGGGCTCTGCTGCACAAGAAAAGCCCCTCAAGACAGACACCATCAGCGCTACAGGCGGTGCCGTGGCTTCCTCACGGCTTACTTTGCTCAGACACCAACAAGGCCATCAAACAAGAGTATCATCTACCTACTTGCAGAGATACTGTGCAGCTCCCAACCTCCTTCCAGCAAATCATCTTACGGCAACAGAGTCCTAGGGATCTCTGTGCTCCCAAGAAAAGGCAGCAGATGGGATTACAAATGAAAAATGGGTCCATCTAAGTGGGCAGAATCCCTTGTTCTCTGTCATTCTCCAGCAGACGCAACGTTGTTCTCAACTCGCAAGCTTTCAATGCAACTGCCTAGCAATTGGACGGCCTCATTATTGCGCAAGACAGCATCTCTGCATCAGATTGCAGACTCAACAGGTGAATCCTCCTATGGTTGGCCAACTCCTGCTGCATCCCGCAATATACATCCCACATTCACGACAGCATCCACATCCATCCATCACCAGCTGATTTGAGGCCTTTACCATCTGCCTTGGCACCAGGTACTGCTGAGGTCACTTGCACGGCCTTAGCTTAAAAGAATCAATAGTCCCTGCCAATTTCCTCGGCTCACGTCTTGGTCAACAACAATCGTCCAGTCACAGCAGCAGTGTGCTACTGGGCGTATATGTACAATGTACATCAGCTTAGGTTCATGGCGACCCTACGGTACTTGCTAAAACAGGACCTGGGATGGACGGTTGATTTCCACGGTGAAAGCCATGTTGCAAACTGAGGCACTTGGCTGATGTCTCTCTTATCAACCATTGATCTTTTGATCAGCGTACACCTTAGAGCTGGCCAGTGTCTGGACGTCTCCAGCTTGGCGAGCCTTAGCCTCCCTACATAACAGAGAACAATCGTGATATCATCTTCAGAGTTTCAATTGTGTAGGGGCACTGACAAGCATGAACTGTCCTGACAAGCGTGCAAGCTTGATCGTACGATGAAGAGCAACCAACAACTGCCAGCTGTCCCCAGCTGCGTAGTAGCAAAGGCGTAAGCTCTCAGAAATGGTGGCCAGCTGAGGTGTATAAGTAGGTGGAAGCAAATGCATGCATGCAGGGCGATGGCATGCAGAGGTCGGTACAGGCGCTTGCACAAGCGCAGTGATTAGCCAGTGACAAATTGTGCACTGCACTCCTTAAAAACAGCAGCAGACATGCTCCCCCCAGTGACAGTGCTGGTGGGAAGTACTTACACTCCTACTGCGGCATCTATGTAGGACTTCACATAGGTGTGGGTGCTGCTGACTGCATCCATGTACCCAGATGTTCGAGCTGCGGCTTCACTGCAGTCCAGAAGCAACACAATCATGCCAATGAGCTTAAACCGCTTGACAACTGAGGAAAAAGACTCCCAGCAGATAAGCAGAACCAGCTCATAGTGTGCCTTCACTTGATTCCTGTTTGGGATGAGTCTTGTGAATCAATCAACTAGGACCAGAATGGATGTCAGACAATTATAACAACCACAGAAGGACCCATTTTTTTTTCCAAAGGATGGACTGCAGTGGCGCTCTTGTGGAGAGATCCTTTCGATATCCTATTTGTTACAGACCATTTGCATGAGAATGCAAAGCCCATTGGTGGTGACATAAAATCAACCCTTGCTTGAGCCATGCTCTTATGCTGCATGTAGACTCATTGCATAACAAACAAGGTCACAGCCCCAGCAAACTCTGCCCCTTACCCTGCTACTGCACTGTCCGTGTAGGTGTTTGCTGACTGCAGGGTGTCTGCATCTCCTGCCTGGCGAGCTTCAGTTTCCACCTTGTCTGCTGCATCACGAGCTTGGGCTTCAGCTGTATCTCCTTCCAGGCGAGCTTCAGTTTCCACCTTATCTGCTGCATCACGAGTCTGGGCTTCAAATGTATCTGCTGCCTGACGAGCATCCTTCTCTGCCTTATCGGCTGCTGCACGTGCCTGGGCCTCTGCTGTGTCTGCTGCTGCACGGGCTTGCGCCTCACTGCATGCCCAAAAAACCATCCCACTTGGTAAACCAACCACTTCTACAGAAATGCAGTGATGGCATTGAAGCTAAGAGCAGGGTGCTTTGGGTACGGCAGCCATGAGAGCTTACCACACCGGCAACAACGGGCATGCATGCAGCTCTGTCTTTCTCAGCTTTGCAGGCCCTGGATCACCGCGGGATATATGGTGGTCACCATCGGCCAAGTCCGTTCTTTGCTGTAAACTCAGTTCACCGAATCACCCAAGAAGTTATCTGACTGAATTGTAAGAAGACCCAGGCAACATATATGTTGCAAGTGTCACCCTCCATCCTGCAGTACAAATGGCCCTCTCCATGAGCTACATGTGTGGGGTAGATTAGTAAGGCCGCAGTTATCATATAAGCATGTACTACCACACATGCCCAACAGCTGCTAAAACACACTTGAGTCCCCTGCAAATCCCCATACCTTGCTATTGAGGCATCTGTAAGGTCCTTTGCCCTCTGTAGGGTGTCTGCATCTCCAGCCTGGCGTGCGCTAGCCTCAGCCGTGTCTGCTGCTCGCCGTGCCTCTCCTTCAGACTTATCTGCTGCCTGGCGCTCTTTTATCTCCTTCTGATCAGCAGCTTGACGCATTGTAGCCTCACTGAGAACATAAAGTGTTGCAATGATGTAACAAGGTCAAACACAAACACAGGTAAAAGTTATTGAAAGTATCACTATCATCTTAGATGAGAGTAGCAGCAGCAACCCACACTGAAGTGTGGGAAGGGCTTGTGCCCCAACATGCAAGTAGCATTGCAATGCTTACTTATGGCACAATTCAGACAGCTGCATACTATCCATGAAAGCACGCACCACGTTGCGAGCAATGCCAAGTCAATGCTTTCTGGCAAGTATGAGCGCCGAGGGGGATAAACAAAGAATCTCCTCAAATTGGGGCACACTCGTTTGCCAAACATTTAGTGAAGATACACCAACGCCTCACCTTGCTACTGCAGCATCAGTGTACTTGCTAGCAGACTGCAGGGTGGCAGCATCATTGACTTGACGGGCTTTTGCTTCTGATGCATCAGATGACTGGCGCACCTGGGCCTCACTGCAACAATGGACAAAACAGGCTTAACGTAAATGGGATGCAGCAAAGACTGAGTACTAAAGACCAAAGGCAAGGCAATAATGCAGTGGTCGTTGGTGGCAGTCACAACCGTTTCCTTCAGGCATGGTTTTGAGGAGGCAACAACAAAACAATGATCACAGAACATGGGGCACCCCAACTGAGTTAAGGGTGAGGGTAGCAATTACTGTTAGTCAAACGACAAAAGATGCAAAGAAGTATGTCCAATCATTGGGACCTTCAGCAGATCATCCAAACTTTCCTCACCTTGCTACTGCAGCATCTGTGTAGTTGTTTGCTGCTTGATAAGTGGCAGCATCTCCAGCATGGCGTGCCTTAGCTTCAGAAGCGTCTGCAGCATCACGTGCCTGGGCTTCAGCAGCATCTGCTGCTTGGCGGACTTGAGCCTCTGTGCTATCTGCTTCCTTGCGAGCCTGTGCTTCTGCAGTGTCAGCTGTTTGACGAGCTTCAGCCTCACTGCAACCACAAGATAGATCAGGAGTTAAGTGCATTGCATTGATTCTTCGCCGTGCCGGTGCTGTCAGGTCCATGCCAAGACCAAAGCCAGAGTATTTGCATATGATAACCCTCAGGGAATTCTGTGGCAATGTGTTTTGCAAGATAACGAGGCAGCAAGGGGCATTCGCTGCAGGCCCACGGTACAGTAGTTCATGTTCAGGCAATTTAACGTTGGCAACATCAAGCTCCTCCCAAAACACAAAAGCAGATAATAGAGGAGACCTGATCTTGCACACTGCAATACCAGGACTCAACTTCTTCACCTGTTTTTGACATTGATCCCAGACCATGATACAACGGTGCTTAGACCCCCTATGTGCTTTCACTCACCTTGCGACTGATGCATTGGTGTGGTTGTTGGCTGACTGCAGAGTGGCAGCATCACCTGCCTGGCGGGCCTGAGTTTCAGCAGTGTCTGCTGCTTGTCGGGCTTTGGTCTCTGTAGTATCGGCTGTTTGGCGGAGCTGGGCCTCACTGCATTGACGGTAGCAAACATGCAAGTCTCAATGCCATGTGAAGATGTGGCATGAAGAGGAGGCGGCTTCGTAAAAGTAGTTTGAACAACTACAGCAGGGACATGCTGAAAAATAGGCCACAGCAGAATGGTGGTGCATGCTATGCGGATGCTGCTATGCATACGTTTTATTCTGGGGAACCCCATTACAGACGCTTGTACCTTAGACTTCACACCATAGCATGAAAGATATAAGTAGCTCCGGTGAATTCACCAACAGCAGAGCTCACCCATGGTATGTGGAAGCATGATTTCAGATCATGTTGTGTGATCCTATGAAACCCATCCCAAACAGCTTTCTTTTGTTGGAAACATGCTGCAATCCTTCAGGTACAGAAACTAGGCCCCTGGGTCCCAAGCCTACTCTGTACCTTGCAACTGAAGCATCTGTGTAGTTGTTTGCAGACTGCAGGGTGGCAGCATCCCCATCACGCAATGCTTGGTCTTGGGCTGTGTCTGAAGCCTGGCGTGCCTGGGCCTCTGCCTCATCAGCAGCTTGACGAGCAGCCCCCTCACTGCGGGCCATGACGCACACATCTTTTAAAGCATGGCTGAATAGTTACGTGTGTAGACAGAATAGCTGGCAGCATCTGAAGCTAGTAAACCACATGTGAAAAATGTTTATATCATGCACACTACAACGTGGATGAGCCCTTTGTATGTGTAAGTAGATGTTGACAAGATGGGATGCACCCCTTTCTTCATCTGCATGATTTGTTGTATACACCAGCTGTAAGTATGCATGTGGCTAATCCTATTCATACTACAGCAGATGGTTGGTACGCTTACAGCACAGTATTGCATGCATATGGCAGAGTCTGCAGAACCACTTGCCGGGACTTGTAGCACTGGAGTGAGAAGCATGAGTAGCACTGGCAGTAATCTGATCTTAGGCATTGCTGCAGAAGGTCTCCTGCACTCATGGGGTTACCAGGAACCATACACTGCCAGTAGTTTCATTTCTGCAAGTCTATTAATCCTGCTAAAGACCAAGCCACAACCCCTTAGGAATGTGATAGCTTTCTGTCTTTTATCCGCCATCACTAAGTACTGTGCCAAGCCCAAAGAGCTTCCAAGGTGGCTTGGCCAAAAAAATTAGCATCCACCGGCCAGTCTGTGGCATTGTGCATCATTAGGCCAACAGCTGCAATTGAGATGGTTACACTTGTTATTGTTGGACCAGTGCAGCAAAAGTGTTTGGGTCTGTCGTGCATGGAGGCTACTTCATATCATGGTACTGATAACATAGCTCACAAGTGACGTTAACTCACCTTGCTACCTGAGCTTCAGTGTAATTCTTCGCTGCCTGCAGTGTACTAGTGTCTCCAGCCTGGCGTGTTTGTGCTTCAGCTGTGTCTGCTGCATCACGGGCTTGAGCCTCACTGCACGGCAACAGTAGATTAACGACCACAGTTACATTCATGACCTGTGCAACCTTCCTGCTTGCCTCAGCTAATGCACCTCATTGCAGGGATTACTTGATGGCAGCAGTTGCACACCGCGAAAGGGGAATTTTTGATATGCCAGACCAATGTTTGTGCCCTTGAACCATACTTAAACCAATGTACCTTGCTACTGATGCATCTGTGTAGCTATGTGCTGATTGCAAAAAAACCAACATCACCACAGTAACCACCAACACCTGTAGAGATGCACACAACCTTGCAGCACAGCTTTTGCACTTGAATGCAGCCATTGTTTACATTTACAACTGTGACTTCACGGGCTGAAGCCTGCCCGCTCCTTCAACCCATTGGTAGGAGTCGGAATGTACAAAACACCCCCTACTGGCAACCCCAAGCAGATAGGGTATGCAATCCTTCTTGCAAAGTTCTCCCTCTCTGTGACTTCAGGGCTGTTGCATGCCACACATACGGATTTAGGATCTTGATGTTGCTCCCTTCACTTCACTTGTCCTGGTATCATGTGATGCTGTATCAAATTGTTTTCCAGGTGCTGTGGCAGGCATCATTCAGGTACCTTTCGCTCTCACTCATGTAACTCTCACTCTCTCCACTACTCACCTGCTCAATAAAGCATCTGTGTGATTCTGTGCTGATTTCAATGTGGCTTCATCTCCTGCTCTACGGGCCTGAAGCTCAGCGGCATCTGCTGTTTCACGTGATTGTGCTTCAGCTGTGTCTGCTTCCTTGCGGTCCTGCGCCTCTGCTGTATCTGCTGCCTGCCTGACATCAGCCTCACTGCAGGGCAGGATCAATACAATAGAGCATAAGTCAGACTGAAATGAGCAATAAGATGTGGCCTGCAGGCCGACGGTACACCAACATAACAAACTGTCGAAGTTGCGGTTCAGCATGATGATGTCACATGTGGATCTGATCGGCATGTGGATCAGTATTACAGTCAATTTGGGCATGTGCAATGAATGGCCGGCGGACCACCTCACAACAGAAGCCTATCATGCAGCGGATTTACCAAAGCAAGGCCTGCAGAAGCTTCCTTCAGTAGAACTACCTAATATGAGCGGCGCATCCTTGTAAAGCTGCACACTTAGAAGAAAGACTGGGTCAATTGATAAGCTAAACCAGCAAACTCCTTCCTCACCTTGCTACTGAGGCGTCTGTATGGTTCATGGCAGATTGCAGTGTGACATTATCCCCTTCTTGGCGGGCCTGCAGCTCAACAAGGTCTGATGCATGACGAGCTTGGGCCTCACTGCAGTCAACATGGATGCAAAAGTAAGTCACTGAGTTGCCACCAGATTTTAGCATTGCATAGGGAAAGTTTGTGTTTTATCTTGCCACCAAGGCACCATGCTGACCCAGCGCATCGACCTGCTGCTATACAAGGAAGCCCCATTCATCTGTACATGTTGCATTCTATCTCAAATACTGATAAACAATTGCACGTCTTGCACGTCTTGCAGGGCCAGCACTCTCAGTACTACAGGGCGTTGGAGGGACAATACATGTGACGTGCAGCGGGCTCCTGCCTGAGATATGAGTTTGCTGCAACCACGTAATGGGCAAAGACCCTGCCAAGTCGTAGGGGTTTAATAGTGCTCAACAACTGGATATGCATAGTCAACTGATGAGCTGCTGGTGACATCAAGCCATTGCTTGTGGCCAATCAGGCCAAACCCAAGTCTAACCATAGTCGCTGAACCCCAACCTCAAGCCTGACCAGAAGCCCAAAGCACAAATGTTAAGCCTGAGCACAGTTTGTGATAATTTATCATTGCTTACCTTGCCACTTCGCCATCTGTGTATGTCTTGGCTGACAGGAGCACGGCAGCATCACCAATTTGGCGAGCTTGCTCCCCAGCAGCATCTGCTGCTTGGCGGGCCTGGGACTCACTGCAAGCAGAAAGGATAACAGCTTGAGAGTCACCCAGGTTCTACCATCGCAGAGGATCAGGTCAGGTAAAGCTGAGATACAGTCAACCAAGCCACAGTCAACAATGGTAACTAACTGACTTGCATGGGGTCCTGGTATGCCATGAGCTGTCCTTAAAAGAGCAGTCTTAACGATTTGAGGCTTGGGTTTGAGGTGGCCAACAAGTCATTGACAATGTAGCGTGGGGTACCCCGATGGGATCAAGGAGGGTGGCAACCACTCAGTTGGTCAAAACCACAGCCCAGACAAATGCACAAAAATGTTAAATCACTTGGGCCCTTCAGCATACCACCTAGTTGCAAAGATCACCTTCCATCCCGTTTTGCAGCTTGCCCCTTAGGTACTGTGACGTGAGGCAGAGATCCCTCTGCATATGTCTTATAAGTGCTGCTTGTACACTTCAGGCATAGCACGCAGCTTCATCTCCCTCACCTTGCTACTGAAGCATCTGTGTAGTTCTGCGCTGACTGCAAGGTGGCAGCATCTCCTGCTTGGCGGGCCTGGATCTCCAGGTTATCAGCTGCTGTCCTGGCCTGAGCCTCACTGTGATTACAAAAGAAAGAAACGATAAGGTCAGCACGTGTGAAGCTCGTACAGAGAGCATGGGCAAAGGTCCCTACATGCAGTAACTGTGCAGCTTTGTTTGGGCAGGTATTCAGAGCATGGAGGGGGCTCTTCCATGGGGTCCATTCATGAAGAGCAAGCTATGTGACGAGACCTAATAGCCTAGGTACAGCAATGCAAAGTAGGAGTTTTTGCCCTCCTGCCTCCCTGCTCCCACAAACTACATGCACTAAGTGTAGCCCTCTATTGCTTTTCAGGGCCCCGGCACTCATGCAACCTCTCCTAGAATTGCCCCAAGCCTCCCATGCAGCCTTTCCCACCACCTTTTACCTGTTCACTGTGCTATTTGTGTAAGTGTTTGCAGACTGCAAAGTAGCAGCGTCCCCTGCTTGGCGCCCTTGGGCTTCACTGCATGGCAGAATGCAGACACAGGTAAGACCGAGCCATGCCAGGCATCAATTCATGGCGGTGATCCCTGACCGCCTAAGAGGTTTTTGGGCAACTGACACCCAAACAGTAGCACATCTGAACGACATGTGCAGGAGGAGCAAGCATCTGTGAGCAGTCAGCACCAGTTTGTTCCTGCGCTTTATGAGCTGAAATTTGTTTGCATGGTTAAAAGGCAGCTTTAGATGATACGGATCTTCTTTGATTTTCCTGGATTGCGCAACCAAAGAAGATGTACAGCTTTGCTAACCGGCTTCGGCAACCGAAGCTTGAGGGCCCAGTCTCCTGGCCTTTACCGCCAACTATGCCACCAGGCTTGCAGCTATGGGATGCCCTTACCTTTCTACTGAGGCATCGGTGTAGTTCTTTGCTGATTGCAGGGTTGCAGCATCATTAGCTGTGCGTGTCTGGGCTTCAGTGCTGTCGCCTGCTAAACGAGCTTGTGCCTCAGCGCTGTCGCCTGCTTGCCGGGCCTGGGCCTCACTGCATTGCAGGTACAAGGAAGTTACAAGCTTCATTCTAAATGGTGGCCCAAGCATTTGTCGTGGACTGAAGTCAGGCCTGTAAGATTGATAATTAACCTGTATGTGTTAAAGTATGGCTCCCACTGGCTGGTTCAAACTAACAAATAACGAGCTGTGAGATAAAGTTGATGATTGCATGGGCACAGACGAGTGCTATAAAATCTGCTTCAGAGGATACCGGGGGAACCTTACCTTCCTACGGCACCATCAGTGTACCATTTGAGGGATTGTATAGCAGTGGCATCCCCAGCTTGGCGTGCTTCTGCCTCAGTGTTATCTGCTGTTTGCCGGGCCTGTACCTCAGCGATGTCTGCTGCATCACGAGCTTGAGCCTCACTGCATAGGGCAAGCCATGAAACTAGTGTCAGGGGCTTTGATATGGCTGCAAAATAACCTGTTCAGCTGCCTAGGAGCAGACGTAAGCCGATCAAAGCAGGTGCCATACTGCCTTAGAGCTGTTAGGAGTCCCTATTATTTACGGTAATCCAGGGGTTTTCACATGACCTGTGTACTGTCTATGAACAAACCCGCAGGAGTTTTTATGCAGCGCAATGCTATCCAGCAGGAGATCAATAAGTGAAAATCTAAAATCATTTGAGAGCTCCTGATTTTGAGATTACCTTGCAACTGAGGCATCCGTGTGGTTCTTTGCAGACAGTAACGTGGCTGCATCTCCTGTTTGACGGGCCTGGGCCTCACTGTAGTCAGAACAATCGGGGGGCGGGGGGCGGGGGGGGGGGGGGGCAGAACATATTATTAACTTTGAAGTCCCCCACAGGGGCGACCTGGCATATTACATATGAAGGCTTTCACGATGTACCCCTTGATTCTTGGCACTAACAGCAAAGTTATAAGTATTCAAAATTACAATGGCTCAATGCCCGTGGATAGAAGTTGAGCATATCTCTATTCATCTTCAAGCCAGTCATGACTCACTACAGTTTTCTGTCATTGATACCGCAGCTGAATGTACTGCAGCAGAGCTTTCACAATCTCAGTGAACTTGGAAGCATTTACATCTGTTGCCTCCCGCACCTTATCACAGCACCATCTGTGTAGGCCTTTGCAGATTGTACAGCTGTTGCATCTCCAGACTGACGAACCTGGGCCTCACTGCAAGAAACCCAATCAATAAACCGTGAAACCTGTATCTGTTGCCAGAAGTTGTTGCATGACAGTGATTGGCACGGAATCCTTACCTTTCTACCAAGCTCTCTGTGTAGTTCTTTGCTCCCTGGAGACTGGCAGCATCACCAACCTGGCGCTCCTTAATCTCTGTGACATCTGCTGCTTGGCGTATTGCAGCCTCACTGCAATTCGTCAATGAATAAAATATCAGATAAGCAGCAGAGCCCCAACACACAACAGTGGAAAGTAACGAAGATTCTACCTGATTTCCAACTGTGTAGCAGAGACCCTACAACCTCGCCCAGTATCAACCAATGCCAAAGTTGACCCACAGAGCCATTTAGCTTCTGCTGGATACAGCATCGTGCTTGTGATCTTGCTGAAAGTGATGGACTCTTTCGCCTCAGCAGTTTGTGCTCTGTATGTGGTCTGCATGTGCTCTGTATATAACCTGGTCTACTGCGGTCATTCCTGCTTGTATGTGGCTCCAGAGTGCTCTGTATGTTACTCCATCCACACTCTTGTGCCCTGTATGCCGTTGAACATTTGAAGTGTCCCATGTGCTCTGTATGCAAGTGGCATGATACACCATGCTGGCATACATCTTCCCAATTTATGGCGCCTCACCTTGCTACTGAGGCCTCTGTGTAGTTCTTTGCTGCCTGCAGTGTTGCAACATCTCCATTTTGGCGGGCCTGGATCTCTGTTGTGTCCCCTGCCTGCCTGGCTTGAACTTCAGCAGCGTCAGCTGTCTTACGGGCTATGGCCTCACTGCAACAGGGGAGTGAAGCAATCAGATCATCTTGGCAAGCACTTCTCGATGCCATAGCCAAGGTGCTTCCTGCAGCTGGCAGGCGCTTTGCGCCATGCATAGTGCTTAACCACCCCTTCCTATTGCAGACAACGCTCTGATGTATTTCTTACTCTGTGGTTATTATTTTACTCTTGAGGTTGTAACCAAAGCTCTGGGGTGCATGTCAGGGGACGGCTTGCTTTCCAAATTGCCCATTGCTGCTAACACCGGCAGCATGAGGCATGACTCCCTTGTTAGGGTTGCACCCCTACCTTGCTACTGCTCCATCACTGTATGCCTTTGCTGACATCATCGTGGCTGCATCGTTGAACTGGCGCGCCTGAGCTTCACTGTCATCTGCTGCTTTACGAGCCTGGGCCTCATCATTATCTGCTGCTTGACGCGCTTGCATCTCTGCAGTATCTGCTGCTTGACGAGCCTGGGCCTCACTGTATACCCAGGTGTAGGTGAGCAAAACTTAGACTATAGTTGAGTCCCCATGACAAAGTATTGGAGGCTGGCTACCTGCCCTGGGGGCCTAATGTTGCAGGGCCAAGGGCACTGGGGGACGCAAGGAGAATGTGCTTCTGACGGGTCTGCTCTGGCTGAGAGAGGGGCCCATGAGCAATAAATCATGGGCTAAACACAACTGATCACATGACAAGCAAATTGAGGCGTCTAGTGCTTGCATGCAGCAGGCTAGGGTCAATCAAGGCCACCTGGGAGGTAGTGCCGCTCACAAGCATCCCACTCCAACCTCAGCGTTTAATGGTCATAAGCGTATTCATCAACAAGTCAACTGGCTTGATTGGTTCGCTGTTGTACGCTGCAGACACAGCAAAGGCAATTCCGAGTGGGAAAGCATGTGCGATGCACCTTTCCACCCCTGAGAGGCATGCACCTGCTGCTGTATCAGCAAATGACAGCACATATGTAGAGGATTGAGAGCAGTCTCATGTAAGATACAAAGACATGCCATGGGACGGGTATGTACCCACCTTGCCACTGCAGCATCTGAGTAGTTCTTGGCTGACTGTAAAGTGCTGACATCCCCATTCTTCACAGTAAGGGTGACTGTGTTCATACCTGCTTGTCGGGCAGTGGTCTCTCTGCACGCAAAGGATGGAAAAGCTTTCCAGGTATATAAACTGTGACCCATAAATCACAACTCTTCACATCCTCCCAGATAAATATTGCCGTAACATCAAGGCAGATTCATAGTCAAATGGCCCAATCACTACAAATGAATACTGCTTGAACTACCAATGGTGTCTCTGGCTCAGATGGCAGCTTGACAGAAAGGGCTGCACATATGGATTTGAAAGTCCATTTCAGTCAGTAAAAATAGAGTAGTAGAGGTGAAACGAAACAAACAGGCGGAAGACATGACAAGAGGACATCTCTCTAGATATAGCTCAATCTACATATGCCTAGCTCTGCATACTTGATAGGCCAGGCCAGCAGATCTTGTTCACAATCAATCTGCATGCAACTACATGCTGCTGCCACAACTGATTTTTCACTTATGACTCCTGCTAAGCTGAGCATGTGGATCTACAAATTAACACTAATCACTTCCTTAGACAAGTACCATGATATAGTCAGATGCCTTTTGACTATTGTGATTCCCACATTCCTAAGCTGGAGACCAATGCAGGTTCTGGTTGCGTAGCGCTCTCTCTCTCTGTCTATAGCTACCATGGTAGGCTGGCCCAGTGTAAACCTTACACCAATGGCCCCTCCCTTAATCTTACGCGGGAGGGCAACCCATGCCCCTCCTTGCGTAGCTCTCTCATATATATATCTCTAACTATTGTGATCACTCACTTTGCTACTGCTGTATCCGTGTAGTTCTTTGCTCCCTGCAGGCTGGCTGCGTCTCCAGCCTGGCGTGCCTTGATCTCACTGCATATCAGCAAGCAATGAAGGAAGAAGACAAGCACAAGTGGTCAGCACTCCCAGGCTAATTGCCTGTCACAGCCTTAGCAAACATATTTACATCCGCCGGATGATTGTTATGCCGGGCTTGAAATGTCCCTGGAACAATGGGAGAAGCTATTCTTCGTTTTTTGCTTTAGAAAATCTACCATGCTAGGAATGTCAACCTTACACCCCTTCAATCGTTCGATCCTGCAAAACCTTGGTGTATGGCGGGCAACGTAACCAACCCATGTCCTTTGCTATCCAGCTTTGCCGACTGCATACCTTCCCATTGCAGTGTCTGTGTAGTTGTTTGCTGACTGTAGTGAGACAGCAACTGCTTTGTGGCGAGCTTGGGCCTCACTGCAGGAAGGACAATGTGCAGCACACTCAGCCAAAGGTAGATCAGTAAGACCAGGCATGCAGACAGCTCAACACTTGCTGCAGTCTTGCCTAGGGTGATTACTGGAAAGCCGTGTGTCTTGCAAGTCAAAATCCTCCAAGTGCAGCGTGGTTTAACACCTGAAAGTCGATTCTGCTCTAAGCCCAAGCACCTGTACTGACCCATCATAAATTTGCCACAAGAGAAGTGCTATTGCCAATGGACTTAAAAGACTGCATTTAAGCTTTCAACTGAAGTAGGAGATGCCAGTACCCTTATAATCTTCTAGCAGCTGCCATGAGTTTGATCAACCCCACCTGCACTCCCAGTGCACATAAGCGGAAGGCAATTACACCTAAACTTGGGACCGTTCCGATGACATGTATAAATGAAATATACCAACAAGAGTCAGAGCATTAACTGAGTTTCAGAGAAGGATATTTGGGCTCAATGCACACCTAGAGAGCAACACAGGTACCTAGGCTCCCCTGCCTTTGTGTAGTTTTCAATTGATGCATACGCCGACTTACTTTCCAATGAAGTTGGTCAGTTGGGTATCCATAGTTTGTCTTACGGCCGCCTCACTGCACAAGCAGGGCAAGAGATTGGGTGTCAACCACGGTCCCAACGTACGTAGGTGACAAGACAAAATGGTGTACAGTAAGTGGAACTGTAAAAGAATAACCCATATTCTGGCCATTTAGTCTCACATGTACGCATTGGTTGCTGCATCCAGACTCAGTGTTCAATCCAGGAGGCTGAAGCAATTAGTCAATGTAATAGCTCTCTGTAGGCTCAAATACACAAAGGCAGGAGTAGCCAAGGATTCTTTTTTCCTTGTTTACAGGGTCAGGAGGGCCCAAGCCGGTGAACACCCTAAAATACATCACGCATGGGTTGGCAGGCTGCTTTTCTTAACAGGGACTTACGCTGCAGTATCATTGCGGAGCTGTGAATCTGCTGCAATCCGGGCGGCAGTCTCCCTGCAAAGGACGCAACATTGCCTCAAGAAGTAGCCAACATTTGTTGCCCTAAGCAACAATCAGCTGAACATAAATGCTAACTTGCAATTTACAATACACAATTTATATGCAAGGCGCTCTTGAGTGGCCAGTCAGCAGTAAGCAGTCAACAGTCGCAATCGTGACTGCCACAAGTGCACACCTGTGGGGTCCAATACGAGGGCATGTGCAAAGCGGCTATACATTCATAAGTAAACTACACCGCAAACCTCCTACACACATCGGGGTGTGCATGCTTTTAAGGCACATTGCGAGAGTCAAGCCACTTTTCATACAAGCTGTAGAAAGAAGTCTTGTGGCTCACTGCACAGGTCACCCTGAAGAAGGGCACCGCAAGCCATATGAAATAGCATGGCAAAATCTCGTGTATGATTGCATCCAGATCTGCGACATCGTCCACTTTGCTGGCCCCTGTCCTCACTTACGTGTCTGTGTAGGCGGTAGCATTAGCCAGCGTTTGCACATCCCCCTGCTTCCTGGCTGCAACCTCACTGTGATACACAGAAGGAGAAAGATAGACTGGTAGGTGCACCGACATGTAAGGATAGAGGGAGACTTTGTGTCTGACCTCCAGCGTCATACCTCATGTCTAGGCATACTTTGTCATGCATGCCGAAGTTTACCCGTATTCTGTTCCACCTCGCTGTTCTTTGTGAGAGCTTGAGGTGCGGGGCCTATGGCACTTATTGCTATGGCATATCATGATATGTAATGATAATCTTCAGCGTCTGATTTGTGGTGAGGATGGGTCCCTACTTGGGTACATTCATACATGCCAGTTAACTAGAAGGCATGCTGCAGGGCGTTGGGATGTATCGCTGACTTGCAAACACAGAGGAGGCTGTGCGGATCAGTGGGCATACATAACATCTAGCTGATGCAGCAAGTGCAACACACCCTCTCCACTGCTTTCAGAAGGCCTTGTAGGATATGTCCATGCTCTATCACTAGGCAGGAGCCACGCAATGCTTGCTCATTCAAACTCAAGTCTTCAAGCTGGAGCAAGTAGAAACACAACCCACTTGCATCTTGTGAAGGATAGGTTACAACATTGGAGGGCTTGCTGGATGCAGGATATTCAACCCAGCCAGCTGCTTGTACGAGAGCTCATTGTCCAGCTCTACTTAGTGGTTCTAGATGGCATTATGCAAATAAATGTTTTCCAGATAGCACCACCTGCCCCACCTTGCGTCATCCGTGTCCTCTATTTTGTCTGCCAAAATACGTGCTGCAGCCTCAGCATCGATGGCTGCTTGCAAAGTTGTCACTGATTGGTTGAAGGATTGATTGACAGATGTCTCGACATCTGTAATATTTTGCTGCAACTCCACCACAGCGTCCCACAGCGCCTCTATCTCCACACTGCTCACTGAAGCTCCTGCTGAGCTATCACTGGCAGCGGTATCCGGAGCATTATCTTCAGCACTGCTGGCCTTTGGAGTCACCAATGGCTCAACCGGAATCTGCGGAGCTGTTCCTGTAGTAATGGCGGACTGGAGGGCGCTGATTGCGGCAATGCGAGCACTTCTTTCTGCTGCCAGTTCGTCCTGGAGGCTTGCGACTGCAGAAGAGAGGTCGCTGATAACTTTGCAGTCTCTGATCGTTGAGCAGACGCCTTCAAAGTATCTGGAGCACCATGAGGGCCTGACGTTATAGGGCACCACTAGACCCGCACAAGCCATGGCTGATGCCTGCAGGAAACAACAGGGAAAGGGCGATATGTAAATCACATAGTATCAGTAGCTTGTGGAAGCCTGCAAGCAAACAGCTGGGAAGGGCTGTGTACGCCTCTGGAATTCCTAGACGGGCGCTATGTCTGAAGGGGTAGTCATGCTTCGTTAGCATAGTGCTGTGCAACTCAGCGGCTAGGGAAGGAATTGAGAGGAACAGTGAGCAAGCATGGTCCAGTTTCGTGAAGAAACAGGGGCCATACATCCTGTTGCTTGCACCTATCCTATGCTGTTAGGGTTCAAAGCTGGCCTGCAGGTACTGCTGTTCTCCCTGCTGCATATCAGCTGTTTCCTATGGCTCCAGCAACTGCTAGATGGTGGTCAGCATTGACCGAGTCCCTCCTTTGCTGTAACTTCACTACGCAGATGTGTGGCCGTGATGGCTTGCAAGATGGTATGACAAGTGTGCGGATGCCTCAACACCCTCCAGAATACCACTCCCAAAGCTTGCAGAAGCTTGCTACTGATTGCATCGCTCTGTCCCTGCAAGTGTCCTTTGCTGCTGCTCGCTCCTTGGTTGTTAACCGCGCCCTTACTGGAATGACTGCTGTCTTTAACTATGCTGCTTGGCCCTCTGGTTCTTAGGGCCAGGGTTTGAGCCGTAGAGCTTATAAGCTTCTGCTGCCTGCTTGGCACACTGCTGGGTCCTTTGCTATGCAGCTGCCCTTCTGCGTGGTTCAAAGCATACTGTGTAGGGCGTGGCTGCTTTTGCTGCCACTGACCCGATGTAACACAACTGGGATGGGAGGCAACCTAGCACAAACAGATGTGCCATGGTACTGGTAGTTTAAGCACCGTATGGCCCTTTGCTTGAGGTTAGTACATACAAGGACCTTATAAAGCACTTGCATAGATGATCCATCATATACATGCTGCAATCAGCGAGGTCCAGTTTAGAAAAGCATGCTAGAGAGTTGACGACATGTACAATTATGATTACTGGCCTAAGCATCTTCACAGACATGTTGTTGATAACAGTCGTCATCACTGGGTTGGATATTTGCTGGCATTGTGCCTTTAACGTATTGTTGATATGTACATAAACCTCTGCTACCTCAAGCTATGTGTGCCAGGACTCACCACAGCGCCTTCAGGGTACTCTGCAGCTGATGTAGATGGCGCTTTGGCAGCTGGGGGCAGAGGGGACGGAGGGGGCGGGGAAGGTGGAGGGGATGCTGCCTTCGGTGGTGAGGCCCCTTGTGATTTGGGTGGGGATGGGGATGCTGCTGGTCTAGGTGATCTGGAGGGAGGTGGAGGAGCCACTGCTTTGCCGGATTGGGAGGTTTGCGTGGGCTCCTGGGCGAAGAGCATTCTGAATGGGCCACGTCGTCTAGGGGCAGCCTCTAGGCTTGCTGTGGATTGGAGGAGGAGGAAGGCGCAGATGGTGCCATAGACAGACACCTTCATCTTGTAGCTGTATATCGATTGTGGCTGTTTTTTGCTGAGTAGCCTATGCAATTACCGAGAGCCAGCTCTGTTTGAACCGCTACCCTTGAGTCCTCTCGAGTATTGCGTGGTGCAAGCGACGGAGAACTACCCGAATATTAGAGGTTATGTCCGCGCTGGCCGAACTGACATAAGGAGTCAATATAACATTGCTTTGCTACTCGTGGACGTTAATGCAAGCCCTTGTAGAGGCTAAAGGGAGCCAGCATCAGGCATCGACGATGTCCCGGTGAGCGCTATATATGTCACAGGCACCTACACTTGAAACCCAACCTTCTTCCGATCATGGCTGACCTGGCCCTTAACTCCCTAATTGGGAGTCTGGTGCTGACATCGAACACGGCACTGCCTAGTGTAACAGCTGCAGCCGGTACCGCGATGACCGTACCGCCTGCTCGCACTTCGAGACAATGAGCTGACAACAGCAGCTCTGTACATGAGATGCGGTAATAGGAACACGATGGATTGATCGTGTTATGCTGCAATAGCCTGCTCTCTTGTCCGCTTCTGCCCAACGACAACTGCTAGTAGGCGGGCCCATGCATGCGTGCGTTGCAATACGTTACCGGCATAATGGCATTTCTTCTCCGTTCCCACATGATCGAACAGACACAGTAAACTAGATCGTAGCCTGATGCACAGTCAACCCGATTACGGAATACATCTGTGGAAGCTCGTGACACATCCCAACAACCATGCGACAGTTCTGCATGGTCCATATCTACAAATTGACAGCTCGAAATGCAGAGATCCCCCCCAGCCTGTTGTGGCGAAGCACGCACCAGATTCTATGATCAATGGGGCGTGGAACATTCCGCCCCTAGATTGTTGGGGCTGCACTAAGTGGTTGACTGCCGGTTACTGGTCAAGGGATATTCTTCCACTGAGACTCCCACGATGATTCCCACCTTGTACATCAGCCGCACACGTCGCACACTTCCATTCCTGCAACAGGGGATAAGCAGCAGGCACAGGGTTCATCAGGAAATACTCGTAGAGGCACTCAGCATAGAGAGTCACATTGTGAGTTTTAAAAGAAAACTGAAGTGGAGGGTTGAGTTTAGCCCTGCATACGCTGAAGCTTGTAGCGGTACCAGCAGGCATGATATGCTCCCCTCTCCCTTGCCATCCTGATCCATCAGAACAATTAATTGCGGTGCATAACAACTATCCAGTGCTTGCTTCACCATTGCTCTAGATGTCTTCTGCTGTCCATGCTGCACAAACCTGTTGCATCTGTTCAGATGATGCCCCTCATTGTGAGCATTCATTTGTTTTTCTACGATGTCACGTTGAATGATTTGTGCCAAATGTCACATACAATCAAGGGTTTCAGCCAAATCAATCAATCAATCAAAACGCAAAACCAGCCCAAATGACACACTGAAAAGTCGTTTTTGATTGGATTGAAAGTATCCATGCATACATGCATTTCCCCAATGGGCCAGCAAACTGGGCGCATGCCAATCATCTGTTCTAACCTAGATACTCAAACACAATCAGCAAAACCCTAGCAGAGCTGAGCTCCTACTTTGCTCACAAGTAGTGCACCATCAACAATATGCCAGGCAAAATAGAGGGCCTATACACGGGCGCTAGAGCATCTGCCCGGAGAGCATCACAAAAAGAAGTCTTAGCGGCAAGAAGCTAGCACAAGGCTGGAAAAAACCCTCTGCAGCTCTCTGAAACTAGTACTTAAGTTCAGTTGGCGGTCGTGGGTTCACACCCGCGGACGCTTGGAGGACGTGGTGAGTGTCCGCGGACTTACCGGCCCCAGTTACAGAACAGTTCATGAGCTTTCAAAGCGCCTATACAAGTATTTCAGGCACGGCAGAGCGCGTCGGAGCTTCCTGTAATAGTGGTATGTAGGTTGGAACTCAAGCGGAGGGTATGCCAGGCAGGTATCGTGCTGCATGGCATAGGTCTGTGTAACAGCTTCAGCGCACAGTAAAGACATTCTAAGTTGTATTTGGTCGTTTGGAACCGGCAGGCGTGCTTTCCAGCGGCTTTCTGAGCAGGTGTGTGAGAGCCATCACTTGCCCACGTCCGCCAACTAAGCCACTGGCCGTCCGCGGCACTGTCCGTGCTGTCCTCCAACCTTCTAAAACAACTCTTTAACCACAATCAACCCCTGATTACCTTGCAATACCAATCATGGTGGTACTCCCATCCGCCCTACTCTGTGTCCTGACCCCTAGCATACCATCCCCATATCCTACATACCCAAGCGCCCCACGGTCTCCTATGGCCCCACCCTTCCCTCAGCCCCCATTGCTAGACCAACTAGGCCCTTTCTCTGCATGCCTTCCCCCACAAAGGCCCCTGTGACGGCTCGTAGGCCCCTTGCCCACCCCACACCCCTTACCCAGCTCACCTATCACCGCTTCCTCCCTTCGCTCAACATCACCACACCCAACACTACCTTCCTCCCCTCCCCACTGGTACCTTCACACCCCGGCCCTTCTGTCCACCTCCCCACAGCCACCTCATCATACCCACCCCCCTCCCCAAGAGCTACCTCCACACACCCCTTCCCCCCTCTCACCACTATCTCCCTTCCCCCTTCCCCTCATCCCCCACCCCGCGTCGATCGCCCACTCCGCACCCCTCATCCCCCTCCACACCCCCGTCCAACTCACCCCCTCCCCACCACACCCCTGCCCCCTCACCCCCTCCCCACCACACCCCTGCCCCCGTCACCCCCTCCCCACCACACCCCTGCCCCCGTCACCCCCTCCCCACCACACCCCTGCCCCCCTCCCCCCCTCCCCCCCTGCACACTCCGCACCCCTGTTCCCCTCACCCCCCTCCCCACCACACCCCACTCCCCACCGCATCCTTCGCACCCCTGTTCCCCTCAACCCCCTCCCCACCACACCCCACTCCCCACCGCATCCTTCGCACCCCTGTTCCCCTCACACCCCTCCCCACTACCACCTCCACCCAACCCTTCCCCCTTTCCCACCTCACCCTTCGCGCCCTTGTCCCTCACCCCTCCTCCCCACTGCTACCTCCACACACCCCTCCCCCCTGCCCCCACTCCCCACCTCACCCGCTGCACCCCTGGCCCCCTCCCCAGTCCTACCTTTGCATCCCCGCCCCCTGACGACACCTACCTTCACATAGACCTCCCCCCCCCCCCCCGCCCCCCCCAATTCACTCCCTCACCTCAGCACAGCTCCAGCTTCCATGACCACCTCCTCCTCCTCCTCCTCGCCTTCCACCATCTCCCAGGGCACCACCTCAGCCGCCCTTACATAACTGCCATCTCCATACCACACCTCTTGTAAACCCTCAACCCCAACACTACTACCACCACCACCACTGCCAACACTGCTGCTTCTGCCACTAGTGCCACTTTCTAACTCCGGCAGTAGCTGTTGCAGTGTGCCTCCCCAGCTGCATGTGGCATTCTTATTTGTCATCAGTTGACCAGATGTGTTGTAGCAGTGCACTACGGCTGTACCCTGCTTGGACAAAACCCCAGCCTGCTGCTGCTTGGTGACATAAGCATCGCTGCTTGGTGGGCTGCAAACACGCAGAGAGAATGGAAGGTCAGCTGCTGTTAGTGAAAGGTACATGTGGATACCATATGCATGTCGGGAGTGGTGCTTTTTGTAACAGGGCTTGCTGCTCTTACTTTTTGCGAAGGAGCCTAGTCCTGGTCCTTGGGGACAATCACTGCATACCTAATTCTATGGAACCGACAAAAATGCATATGGTCTGGGTTCATATTTGCAGCTTATGGATGTGCAAAGGGAAGAAACAGCAAGGCGTGCAGCAAAGAAACCACCGCAGGAGAAATGCATATAGAATTTCTCACAAATGTACTAACAGGCTATGTCTACTATGAGATGGCAGGGCTCCATTCCAACTACAATGGCTCAGTATATGATAGGGGACAGAGACAATTAGCACCTGGCATCCCAGCTGGAACGAGCGAGCTGCCAGCCTGGTAAGCCTTGAGACATATACCATATAGCCCTACAATTCAATCTGTTGCAGCAGTACGTCTCAGGATGCTCCTATTATGACGACAACTACCACAAATTGCTTTAAGACACCAAGGGCATGCAGCTCCTGCTAACCCCAGAGCATAGCCTATGTCACAGCACAGAGAAACCCAGCTCACATAGAATCGCTGTTCAGGGTAGCCCGCTTAAACCCTGCAGGCACAAGAGGTAAACAACCACCTCCCCTCCCACCCCTCTACAGCATGCCCGTCATTCTCCCCCATCCTCCTCACCTTTCCCTCCGGCTTCAACCCACTCTTCTCACCTCCCACCCCTCCTCCCCCCCTCCCCCCTCGGCTTCCCACCCCTCCCCTCTCACCCTCCTCTCCTCACTCCTCCCCTTTCCCCCGCCCAAACCCCATCTCATTACCCGTCCCCCCCTCCCCCGCCATCACCCCGCCCCTCCCCCCCAACCAGCCGCCTTCTCACAGCTCCCCCTCGTCTTAGGCCCGCCCCAGTCTCATCGCCCTCCCCTCCCACCGCTCCCCTCTTCACCCCTCCTAACCCCTCCCCTCCCCTCCCAACCACCCCCTCCTCAACTTTCCCACCCCTGCCCTACCCAGCCCCCCTCCCCTCCCACCCCAGCCCTCCCCTCTCACCCCTCCCCTCCGACCCCTCCCCTCCCCAGCCCTCCCCTCCCCTCCCACCCCTCCCCTCCCCTCCCAACCAACCCCCATCCTCACCCATCCCCTCCTCCCCCCCTCCCCTCCCACCCCTTTCCACCCTTCGTCACCCCTCCCCTCGCTGTCCACCCCCCCCCTCCTCACCTGTCTTTTGGTCCTGGTGGTGTGTAGTCCCTTGGGTCCATATGCTCCAGTGACGGGAACTCAATGAAGTTGAGCCAGGTGTGGTTCACACTAGTAACCCGCAGCCCAGCCTCTGTTGGGGTGTAGGCAACATTCCAACCCCACCTGGCACCAGAACCAACATGACCAGGCTCCTGCAGCACAGAAAACAATCCATGTGAAATTGTGATCAGAATAACCGACTGACATCAGGAACACATATACATGCTGCTGGGATCAAGTGTGATCACTTCATTGTACGTTCGTTTCCCATGAGGGCCCAGTGTAGGCCACACAATAGTGTTTAGGTTAGGGGGATAGTAGGGTTGAAGCATGGTTGACTGATTGACTGCCCAAATTGGCCCTTGCCCGCAGACCAAAGGACACTGGTTGTCCAATTGGCGGGGGCAAGATCTCTTGGCCAAAATGTATTAGCCACTGGGTACAGAGACCCTTTTTCTGTTCCTCTTTTGTTCTTGTTCCTTACCCTCCCTCCCCCTCCTCCCCACTCACCATGACATAGAGGTTGAGTGTGAAGGGCATACCCCCTGGGGCTGATGGGTTGTCTCTAGTGGGCATGTGTGTAGGAGCCATGACAAAGCCAGCAGCGCCAGGCCACAGCCGCAACCCAATATCAGCAATAGGACGCTCACCAGGGGCATCAGGCAGGGTGGGCTGCAGCAGCAAGAAAACACATAACATAACACACACAACTTCTTCAAGCTTCCTGCTATTGATATCTTACGTTTGATGGGATTTGAGAGCTTGGAAGGAGGAGGAGGTCGAAAACTGCAAGCAAGATTGGATTTATGGAAGGGGTGGGCTATGTGTTATTTTGTGGCTATGGCACTTTTAGCTAAGGCATATCATGATGGGTTGAGGGCGGAGGGTTGAGCGGGGGGGGGGGGGGGGGGGTGAGGGGGGGGAGGGAGGGGGAGGGAGGAGGTGGTAGCAAAGGGAGGTGCAGAAGGGTGGTGGGAAGGGGGGGAAAGGTGGAAAGCAGGGAGAAGATATATCACTATGAAATAGGTTCAGCAAGGCTGGCACTAATTGCATTACTACCATTGTACTCATATATTATACAATATCAGAAACTTCAACAATAGCAGAAAGTAACTGAAGAATGGCGGCCGTTTTCCTAAGCTGCTTACAGCAGCCAACAGCAGCAGCAGCAGGAGGAGGAGGAGGAGACGCAAGGTTAGGAGCAGGTGGAAAAATGCAGGGCCATCACGTAGTCACCTTATAATGCTTGGTATATCCCAGGCCCTTCCATGTCCATTGGGAGGATAAGAAGATGGCAGTGCCACACATCACTCAAAACACACAATTGCTGCTTGATGCAGCCAAAGGGATCTGGTGTGTGCAATCCCACCAACAGCAGGACTCACACGCACCTTGCCACAAACATTTATTGGTTTCCGCCCACTGGCTGAACAGGTGGTTCATGCAAACAAGTCAACTCTTGTTTACCAATAAAGGTAAACATGAAGTATCAGTGAGTACCTCAAGCCTTCTGTGTTCTGTGTTCACTAGAACCCTTATGGGTTACGCCCATGGGCACCCACAGGCTGGGGTCTCACTTAATCCAAGCCCCAGCTTGCTCTCAAGCAAGGCACCAGCAGTTAGCATCGACAGCCACAAGAGGTGAGCTACGGGGCTCTTGCTACGGTCAGGGGGATTGTTCGGGCATTAGCATTACCCAACTCAAGCAAGGCACCATCGATAGGCCACCAAGCAGGATGCACAACTACCTACTCTGCCCTCACCTTATAGAATATATCAGAGGCCTTGAAGGGGTTCTTAGCCCGCATGACCTCCCCTCCCTCCTGCAGCTCCGCAACATGGGCCACCAGTTCATAGGGCTTATCAGGTTTCACCTCCATACCATATAAGCTGCTGCCCCGGGCTAATGCCTTAGCCGTTGCCAAGCCCTCCCAGCGCACCGAGGCACCTGCCCAGCCACCACCAGACCTGCAGCATACAACCAAACAGAAAACATATAAACAAAGAAGCTTAGGGATGCTTAGGGTCCACCTCCATACCCCGGGTTAAATGTCTTATCTCTAGCCAAGCCCTTTCAGCACACCCAGCCACCCGCCCAACCACCACCAGACCTGCAGCAGACAACCAACAGCTTGCAAAGCCAGGTTGGTTAGCATTATTCAAATCCAGATGCTTATGGATGGTTAGGAAATGACAAGCGGGAGCATCTGGGAGTTGCAAGGGAGGCAGTTCTCAACCAACTAAATGTGTCTATGTGTTTACCAGCTCCAGCATGCTATTCAGCCCGAGCTGGATGGCAGGTGGACCCCCATACTGCCAGGTATGGGTCAGTGTAAATAGGGCATTGCATTTTCAAGTTGGTAGAATCCCTCCCAGTCTGCCACCCACCACCTGCCCCAGCCACCAAGACATCGTCATCGTAGTCGGACTTGAAACATGTTCAGGATGTGTACAAGCACCACACACCCCAAGTAAGGCTCTGAGGGGAGGACAACCCAGTACGGACAGTACAGTGACTCCCAGTCATTGGGATGACAGGCGAAGACAAAGTAATCATGCATGCATGCTTGACCAGATCTTTTAGCATGTCCCCTACAACAGGTTCTTTTGTAAAACATAACATAGCGTGCATACAATAGTCCTACATAATGAATTTCTGCATAATGTGATAATGTAGGAGTGAAAAGCGCAAAATAGAGGGCAAGCAAAGAATGTACAAAGCAGGAGCAGGGCAAATGAACAACATGTAAGACAGGACATTGATATGATTGTGCCGAGCGATCTGCCAACCGGTTTGATTCATTTTGAAGATTTTACACGGGTCCAGGATGCTTACTACTGGGAGATGTGATCAAAATATGCACACCATACAATAGGCCCCCAACTTAGACCCCCGAGAAGGCAGAACCCGAGGAACGAGGGAGAGGATAGACACAAGAGTGACCAGTTGGTGACTGGAACACACCTGGACAAGCACCTTAAGTCACTCGCCTACAGGTAGATTTGATTCGGTTCGATGATTCTACAAGGGCGCAGGATGCTTACTGGAAAGGCGATCGAAGATGCACACCACACCATAAACTTTCAACTCAGGCCTCTGAAAAGGAACAAACCCGAGGAAAAAGGGAGAGGAGAGACACAGGAGTGACCAGCCGGTGACTGGAGCACACCTGGAGAACCACCTTATATCACCTACCTACAGGCAGATAGCACAGAACATAGCAACGGCATGCGAACAAAACCACCCACATTGCAACAGGCTCATGAGCAAACATAGTGCGTCCTGTAAATGCAAATGGGAATATGAGGCAAGTGCACGGGCTGACAAGACATACATACATAAAGGACATTAGCTGTGCTGAACCCAAACATACAAATCCGGCCAGAGGTGCTTGACACCGCAGGCCAGCCCTAGGAAAACTACCTGCCCCCAGAGCAAGGTCAAGCCCACCTGAGAGCTAGGGAGCGACTACAATCAGCCGGCTCGATTCGATTTGAGGATTTTACACGGGTGCAGGATGCTTACTGGAAATGCGATCAAAAAATGCACACCCCCACAATAAACCCCCGACTCAGGCCTCCAAAAAGGCACAACCCGAGGAAAGAGGGAGAGGGGAGACGCAGGGGTGACCAGCCAGTGAGTGGAACACACCTCGATAACCACCTTTATCACCTGCCTTCTGGCAGATAGCACAGAACATATTTAGCAACGGCATGCGAACAAAGCCACCCACATTGCAAGAGGCTCATGGGCAAACATAGCGCGTCCTGTAAACTGCAAATGGGTATATGAGGCAAGTGCATGGAATGGCAAGACATACATGCAGGACATAAAGCATTTAGCTGTGCTGAACCCAAATATACAAAATGCTAGAGCTGCATGACAGTGCAAGCCAACCATAGAAAACAACCTGCTCCGAAGCAAAGGTTAAACCCGCCTGAGAACTAGGGAGCGACTACCATCAGCCGGCTTTTGATTCGAGGATTTTACACGGGTGCAGGATGCTTACTGGAAATGCGAATCAAAAGATGCACACCCGCGAGAGGGGGGGGGGGCAGGGAAGATAACTTCGGACCCCATCCTCAATATTTGGTCAAAACTTGGCACATGTGGCAGGGAAGGGTTTATCTATACCCCTGACACCCCCAGAAAAAAATCTGAAGGAAAAAATATTTCGGGGGGAAGGGGGGGTCGATGGGTCTCGGAGGTCAGTTTCATATTTTTTGTGGCAGCTTTTATTTGCTTCATTTCGCCCTAATGGTGACAGTTATGGCCCGTCACACCATGTAGAGGCACATGGGGACCTTCTGGTAAGCCTAGCTCGCTGAATTCAGGCCTATTACATGGCCCCCAGCTTCTGCAGAGTCCCTTACAAGGTCCTCACCATGAATTCGGCCGGAAACGGCCACAGCACAGACGGGCTAACAAGTCGGGCCGCTCAAGGGGCCCAAAGTACCCCCATGTATAGTAGTTGTTCAAGCCGGGAGGGGCTGCACAATGCACCAGCCCTGCGTGTGTTACAGCGTTCAAAATGGTACTGCTTTGAGTCACTGCGCACCAGGAATTCGGCCCAAGTTCAATCGACCCCAATGAGCGCATGAAGGCGGCTGTAGTCATTGCCGCTTGCCATAGTTCAACTCTACTATGTAACTGTAATCGTCCCTGTCCGTGGGCGTGCCCAAATTCGCGCTCCGGCCATACCCAGGCCAGATGCCATGGGGCATGAGCTCGTCAAAAACAGGAATTCACGGTGAGGACCTTGTAGCCTGGGTCGAAAGCCTCAGTTTGGCTTCGGGACCACGGATGTCGAACCTGGATTCTTGGTTTGAGTGTGGCCATCATGCACAGACGTTGATATGGTCATGCAGGAAGTGATGCAGATGAAAAGCAGCAGGAGTAGGCCCACATGTTAGGACTTAGGGTTCAGTGACCCCTAAACCCCAAGTGCCAGGCTTGGCCCAATAGTGTGGTTACAACCACCTAAACAACAACAACAACAAACATTTAAGGTGTGGCAACCGCCAAGGGCTGCTAGGTCGAACCGACCAAACACACCATCGGATGGATCCAAAACACAATGGGTTCCATACCACCAAGCAAATGGATAACAGCCAGGTATTCACTCATCTAGAGGACTTCAACCAGTTCATCCTCAGAATTATCACCAGAAATATCAGACTCCGAATCAAACATATCTAAATACTGATCTTCCGGAAGCAAGATGTCTGGCAAGTCCACCACATCAGTACCACCAGACTGGTGGCATTGTCGACCGACACGAACGCAGATGGCAACATACTTGACCAACACTGGAAGAGGGACCCTGCCAGTTGAATACAGTGCCCAAAAGTCAGCATACCTGAGAGACGACAGTGCGGACACAGGTGGTACAACAGCTGACAAGAAGACGTCTACATGCCACCCAAGTCATTTACAGTGTGCAAGCACATGGTGAGTTCTATAACACCCCATCAGGAGGCAGGGAGACAGTCTCTCGGGGGGGGGGGGGGGAGGGCAGGGGGGTCTGGAGGTCAATTTAAGATTTTTAGGATGGGGTCCTACACTTTTATTTTTGCCCCCCCCCCCCCCCCCTCGACACCAGCACAATAAACCCCCATCAGCCGGACTCAGTGAGTTCTAAAAAAGTGTGCCTTCGTCCATAACGTGACTCGATGCGCAATCATCCAAGCAGGCTCGACCAGATTCGAAACCGATTACTGAGACCATTCCGGGATCTTGGTCTAGTGGTATGATTCTTGCTTTGGGTGCGAGAGGTCACGGGTTCGATTCCCGTAGGTCCCCTCATAATCGAATTGAATGTTGGCGGATTGGTGCAATGGTAGCGCGTCTGACTCCAGATCAGAAGGTTGCGAGTTCGATTCTCGTATCCGTCATACAGGAGCGTCTCCAGACGTTTTTTTGAGTTAATTGCACCAGATAGCAACATACAATCTGTACTAATGTCATGTTTTTGTTACACTGTATCATTATTGCATAGTGACTCCTTCATTTCCCTACATCTCTCTCTCCTACCGCTCTATTGGTTCTACCCACCCCCTCCTCCCAGTCCCCCTGGTGACTCCACCATACCTTCGCAAACCCTTCTCATTAATCTTCACAGTCTCCACCCCTCAATCCCCACTACTAAGCCCCTCAGCCATCTCTCTTTCATTTCGCCCCCCGCCTCACCCATCAGGCATCAAGCAGCTGGACTCCTTGTTATCCACAAACAGCTCCTCAGCAGTGGGTGCCACCCAATGTCCTCCAGGGGATGATGATGATGATGATGCTGTAGGACTCGCAGGGGAGTCTGTGTTGCCACTGGCCACTGCAATGCAGCAAAGAGCACCGAGAAACTTAGCACACAGCTTTACAGTGGTGCGGCACCTGCTAACCAGTTTGTCAGTGCTTGGGGAGCAGAAAGGCTCCCATGCTGGCAGGATATTTAGAAGCATGTGAGATGAACACCAGCTCTCGCTCTTACAATTGGACTAACTCCTAGGCATTGCACTCGTTTACAAGCGCATGCGGGAACCTGCGGCAGGATTAGTCCTCACACTGCTGCTTAAGACTCTGCTGCTCCGCTTACTGCTTGTAGAATGAGTGGACCTCTTTTACGGTAGTCTGCTGTAAACGGTCGCAGTCTGCCTATTCACACTTTCCAGGACTGCGCTGCAAAACCATACGCTTCTTAGCTGAGGTATCCTCTCCCAATGTGTGTTTCAGCACCACCCTTTGCAGCTGAATGCAATGCAGGTTTATGTTAGTCCTTAACCCCAGCTGCTATACCCACCTTGGGCACCTTGGGGAGCATCTTCTGTTGGTTTTGAAGTGTGGGGCTCAGGGAAGCTGGTGTCTCTATAGCAAGCAAGGGGTGACCATCTGCTGCCCCTGCTGGCACCACTAGTGTGCTTGCTGCTGCAGTGGTGGTTGACGCTGCTGGTGCTGCTGCTGTTGCTTGTGAGACCCAGCAGGCGATGTTGCTGCTGCTTGTGTATGGGGTGTTTGAGCACAGGGGGGGTCCTGAGGGGACTGCATGAGTACAGAGGGAAAGCAGGAGGGGTGGTGGACAAGTGAGGATCAGGCGTGGGGGCAACTCAGCAGGAGTCTGAGAAGACAGACAAAATTGTAATGGTGGTGGGAATAATGTTTGCATGCCTTCTGTTCATGGGTATTTGTGGGGAAAGGAGGAGTGTGAGGATTGGTCATAGGCTGTGAGGCTGTAGTGTGAGATGGGTGATTGCTGTTGCAGTGCCTCATGGGACTGTGCTCAACATGCCAGTGCTCATAAATGAATAGTAACTGGGGATAGCATAAAAGCACTTCATGTTGGGGTTTTAAGGCTGTTCTGTTGTAGTACAGTTGTACATGTCTGGTCAGTATGCATGACAAGATCGGCAGTCATCAGCAATTGGTAACAGTGCATATACCAATGCCATGTGCAACAAGGCCATTGTGAGGGCTTTTTTGCGGAACGACAAGGAGGAGAAAGCTAGCCCGTAACGCACTCGAAGCCGGTTTCCCGCCCAACCGTAGCAATAAGCAAGGCCTCTGGAAATAGGTATTATTGCTCACCAGCATACTGTTGAGACGTTCAGCAGTGAAGCGCATGGTCTTTCGGCCCTTCGCAGGGCGACGGAACTAGGGGAAGGATGACCGTGCATGACTCCAGTAGAGGCTCGCTTGGCGTCTTTTCAGAATCCAACTACACGGTCGCGAACCTGTTGTTCTGATATTTATAGCTCCGCCACCTTACGCTGCCACTAAATCATTTTGGTGTCTATGCAAGGTATGGCATTGTGCATTTCTTGGAACAGGGGCACGAGCACTCATAAGGCAATGGCGTATGGCAGTTGCGAGGCTGCACTGGACTAGCGTAATTGCTCCTTGCAAGCAGCAACTGCTGTCGATGCTGTATGCTAGGGCACTGAGTTCGCAGTGGGTGACCACTGTGTAACTTGACAGTGCCCGGCGACCTTGGGCCAAGGTATGACCTCAGCCATGACAGCACCCACTTCGATATCATTCGAAGCAAATGATTTGTAAGAGGGATCCACGCCTGCACACAATCTATGCTTGGAGCTGGGCAAAGGCCTTCGCAAACGCACAGCAACAGCCCTTTCGGCAGTAGGTAACGATCTACTCGACTTCATAACTGCTGCTTCAGCTACCTTTGCTGAGATATCTTAATCCAGGGCCGTTCTGTTATATGCCAAAGTATCCCTTGACAGCAGACGAGGTCCAAGGAATGCCCACAGACGGCGCGGAGAGTGCTTGGCGGGAAGAAGTACGGGTTCAAGTGGAAGAGCTGTCCCCTCCCGACACTGTGACCGACGTAGCCTTGAACCCCTATCTGGACACGCTGCGGGGCAGGTACCTGCAGCCTCGAGCAGGAGATGAAGGTACGCATTGATTGCAGGCTTGTTCACATCCCAACTAAGGCACATGGCTATGTACTGGTTCCCTCCCTGTGGAGTACAGTAGTGCATACCCAGTCAGCATGCTGGCAGTACAATAAGTCTAGGCAATTTTGGCATGCAGCTGAACAGCTGTAGCACGGTAGCTAATGCTTTACCTAAGCTACACCCTTGTCTCCCCCGCTTACCTGCTGCTCCTTTGTTGTTGCTCTAGTTGCCTTCAGTAGCCAGGCCATTGGCCAGGAGTCAGGCAGGCGCCTGTCATCCGTGGAACCCACAAAACCCCGAGTACTGCTGCTGGGGGACCCCAAGGTAAGTTGCAATCCTGCAATGCCATCCACAGCTGCAGTAGCATCCCGGGGGCCAGAGGTCCAGGCACCTTCAAAAGCAGCCATTATACTGGATGCAATCTCCAGAATTCGTCTTGAAAACCCCCGAACATCCTTCAGTGTTTAGTTGATATGAAGCACTTCCCTTTTACGACCTGCTTGAGCTCCTTTTAAAGCCCTATTCATCAACTGCCCTTCACCCCCCCCCCCCAGATCCCAACTGGTTTGTCCATTGCCCTGGCCCAGCTCCCCCTGGGTGTAAGGGCGCGAGTGACCATCCCTCATCACCTTATGATCACAGCAGCAGAGCCTAATGGTAAGTAATATCGGTGTCTTTCTACAGTCCTGGTATATGCGTTGTGTAACATGTTATGGAACCAACTGGAGCAACTGGCTGCAGTACTGGCGCTGGAGAAGCCATCCCTTCTGCACCCATTAAAGTATTGGTCTCCAATGCAAGTAGGGGTGGGGCAGGTCTTAAGTGGCTAGATCTTCCTATAGCACAGCAGAGCAGTCTTATAAGTGCCCATGGTTTTGCTCTTTGGCACATGCTGACGCTCATGTGTTCCATTGTTGCAGCAGCATCGATTTCTCGAAGCAGCTGGCAGACATAAATGAAGGAGATCACACATGCAGATGGTGAAAGGTGTTTTCCAATTGCAGCTTATTTAAGCTGTTCCTCCCAAAGTTGGCATCACATTGACACTTCAATATCTCGTCCTGTTGTCATTGCAGGGCGCAGTCATGAGATCCTCATACACCCTGATAACCCTTCTAAAGGCAGGGACCAAGGAGGAGGGGCTGCAGCAAGACAACCAGACCAACCCCAGCGGCAGGAGCAGCAGAAGAAGGGCCAGCAGCAGCAGGGGCAGGCAGTAAAACCTTGCATGACAGCTACCTCTGCTGTGGATGCTAAGCAACCTGGTATGTCAACAGAGGCAGCAGACGCAGCTGCTGGTCCAGACCAGACCAGCAAGACGCAGCTGCAGAGACATCACAGCCAGCAGCAGCAGCAGCCGCAAGATGGGACATCGCCGCCAATTACCAGAAGCAGCAGCAGCGCTAGCAGTCACAGCAGTTACAGCAGTTGCATCTTAGATGCTGAAGATGCACCTAAGCCTAAAGCAGCTGCTACTGCTGCTGGCGTAAGTGGTGCTGGCATAGCCAAACCATTTTTGCAGGAGTTCAGAGACCGAGGAGTAGCAAAGGAAGGAGCAGTAGCACAGAGCAGCACCACTAAAGATCAAACTTGGGCATCAGCAGCAGCTGAGGGAGCAGCAGCAAGGGTGAAAGCAGCTCAAGCAGCTCATGCAGCAGCAGCAGCAGGAGCAGCAGCAGCAACAGGTGGTGGTACGGGAGTCGCACCTCTGCCAATTGATGCTGCTGCTGGTTCACTACACCCCATATTTGCTCCTAGTGCTGCTGCCTTGAAGCTGACCCAGCCAGATGCAGCACCCACTACCAGACCTACATCAGGCCTGCATCAAGGGCAGGTGCACAAGCAGCAAGGCAACTTGCGCAATCAGCAACTTCACGAGGACCAGCAGCAGAAGCAACGGCATGAGCAACAGCAACACTTGCAGCGCCACCAGCAGCAGCCCCAGCAGCAGCGGCAGCAGTGTGGATCAGGACGTGGTGGTGCTGGTGCTCCTGCTAGTGAGATGTCTGAGGAGGTGTGTGACCTGCCCTCCCCTCAGCTGCAGCGGGAGGTCATGGCAGATGAAGGGGTGGTGTATGAAATTCAAATCCTGGCTGTCATACCAGGTGGGTTCAGGGCCTCTATGTGGGCTTAGGGTTTAAGGCTGACACACAGTAGGGTATGGAAGTTGAAGGAACACACTGAGTTTTGATCGCGCACCAGACAACAGTGTGCGTCAGATGATTTCTCATATTGTGGCTTGTACTCACATGCCTAGATTAGGGGTCTGTAGGGCAGCCGTCCAAGTAGTTGTGGTTGGGGAAGGGCAAGAAAAAAGGAGGATGTGCAACTGACACCAAGCGAGCACACATTCTTGTGAGTAGGGTTTGGTAGGATGCATGTGCAGGGGGCCAGGGCAGGTAGGGGCTACGGAAATGGAGCAAAAGGCATGCAGGAGAGATGTTTGGCGAAAGTGCGGGGTTGTGAGGCATGGATCGCTGTTGAGGAAGAGGGGGGGAAGTGGGCAGGGTGGAGGGATTGTGGGAGTTAAAACCCACAGAGTAAGCCAAGCGGTGAGGGAACATGGAAATGTTGAGCAAGTTTTCCCTTCGCTGCCTGACCTGAGGTTTTGAGTTGGAAAGGTGTTGCATACCCCAGACGTTCTTATTCCTGATGTGGTTAGTGTCCCACGGTTGACCTGTACAGGGTTCCGTTTATTGAGCGCCCTCCATCTAGGAACCGTGCATTTTGGCAGAGCCTAGGCCCTTCCATGGCAGTAACTGAGCTGTAAAACGACCTGTCGTGACATCATACTAGTCCTCTAAGCAAGGAATACCAAGATATACAGTAACGAATCATCAATCCCCCCTTGCTTGAGGAAGCTGTGGTCTCCACGCTGCAGTGTTAATGTGGTGCATGCTCTGTGTCTCAAAGGCCATTCACCCTCCCTGCTTGTCTGACTCTGCTGCAGACTTGCAGGCATGACCTGAGACAGACAAACAAACAAAAATTGAAGTTGTGGCTGCACACAAGGCCAGAATGTTCCGTGTGCTTTCTTGGATGAAAGTATTCAGGTGCACAAGCGGTACCTTACTGGCACATCCTCTGTGACATATGGGAGTAGAGAGAGATGCTCCTGTTGTTGCTGCTCTGCTGTTGTTGCTATACCCATGGACGCTTCCAATGCTGCTGCTCTTTTCCATATCTGTCATTGGTCCCTATGTTGCTCCTGCTAACGTTTCATTGTGCTTGTGCTCTTGCTGCTGTTGCACAGTTGCCCTTGGTGCGTGGTGCTGCTGTTCTCTAAATCTAATGCTGACTGCTCAGAGAAGAGCAAGAGCACTGCTGCTGCTGCTGCTGCTGCTGCTGCTGCTGCTGCTCTTGCTGCTCAGACCCTGCTTTCCCTGCTGCCACCATCAATACATGCATATTGTATCAAGACTCAAATTTGTCAAGCCTCTCTGCGGCTATTGCTTGATTGTTGCTACTGCTGCTGTTGCTGCTACAGGTTATGGTCCTAAGTCAGGCAGGCCCATCCTCTCCGAGGCCGCTAAGCAGCTACCCAAATTCGATCTGTCAGCAGCATGTGCAGTGGACCCTGCCTTAAGACCCCGCAGAAAGAGGAAAGTGAGGGACTGGTGCTCCCGTAATTGCTCCCTGAACTTTCTAGCACCAGTGAGGATGATGAAAGGGGTGCTGAGATATGTTGGGCTGAGGGGAAGGGGGGACAAGCAGCAGGAGGAGGGCCGACAGCAATGAGGAGAAGATGAAGACGACTAAGACTGGAGGCGGCTTGCATGTGATTGACGACTAAGTTAATGTTCCACGGGAGCAGCTCCGTGCATGTGCTGCGCGGAAGTGAGGGCCGGTTGATTTGTGCATTCTCTGAGTGCATGGTTCGGTTGTTTGTGTTTTATCTAATGCATTGATGAATGGCCCCATTACAGTCAGTCTCACAGGCAGGCAGGATGTCTCATGGTTTTCTGCTTAACTCAAGAATTGAGCCCCTTTTTCTGTATAATCAGCTCCAATAGAACACATATATACTCCAACTAGAAGTGTATGGCCAGTTGTAATGCAAATGCCAGACTGAGTGCATGAAGAAGCTGGGACCCAAGCACAGAGTTTGGCACTATCAGCAGGGGATCATCCGTATGCTGTTCCACTTTGTTCTCCTCGTAACAGCTGGAGGAGCGGATCACACGTTTTGTTATGGGATAGCGTGAATCTTCTCTGCAACCGTGAGGACAGCGGCCACCATACTGCTGCAGGGTGCCCCGAACTTACTGGCATACATGTACACGTACCGTCATGACCAAGCTGCATGGCAATTTGTCAAAACCATCCTCCGCGGTCGCAAAAGTGGTTTCTTTGTCATTGATGGACATCGGTAATTTGCAGCACTGTGAACAAGATGGTTTGCTCCCCTCCCACATCGCATCGCATCCCCGCTAACTTCCTCCCGCCCCGCCGATCCCTCAACGTGTCCGCTCATTGCTTACAGCCCACTCTCGGCCAGATGTTTGTCTTTTTATCCCCCCCAAAGCTTCCTAGTCGACCAATTCCAGAATACGTCATCCTCGAACTCAAGTATTGCCGTGACACGCACCGCCGCCAGAAACAGTAGTACAATGGAGCAATCTCTCAACACCATCCGGCTCGCTGATGCTATACAACAAGCGGCTCCTCACGCTCGCGTCACCTATATTCATTTGTTGCTCGGAGTGGCTGGAACAGTATACTCTTCTACCACCTCTCATTTGCGATACCTTGGTGTCAGAAACAAGCAGTCCCACGCCTGCTCAACCGCCTCCATGTTATGGCCATCTGCACCAATCTTCATTTAAACCACTAAACGTCATTGTAAGGAGCGTCACCTCGATCCGCATGCCTGGCGACACACCCATCCACCCAGATAACATAGGCGGGTGGGTATTCTACCCACCAGCTTATGTGTTCTGGGCTCCCTTATGTGTTTTGGGCTCCAAATGGTGGTGGGCCTATCTATATTAGGTAGTAAGGACCCATTACGCTTGAGGGATCCCTTGAAGTAGGCAAGAAGGGATTTCTCCCCTTCTCTGCGTACGGATTTCTCCCCCCCCTCTCTCTCTCTCTCTCTCTTTCACTCATAGCGTGAATGCGGTCATATTAACTTTCAGCAGGGGTTCAGCTTGCCTTGTTCATTGGAGAACTAAGCATATGAGCGGGATCGTAATCTGGCAACCCTACACAGTAAGCAGGTCGGACTGAACCTTTTTTTCTAAACCTTGTGAATTGACCAACAGCGCACGTACCATACACCTGCAGCTTCGTGTATTAACTGCTACATCCTGTAGACATTCATGTCTGCTCGTGAACTGCCAGAGCTTCACCAAGTCCCTAGGTCATTTACACCAGTGCCACAGTCTAGACAACTGCAACAAACACGTATTGACCTTCCCCACCCCTACGTTGCCGACTCCGCAACAGGAGGTATGACAGGTCAGCCACAAGCTCACCATGCATGCCAGGAGCAATTTCCCATCATATTCTCAGACCCTCCCTATGTGCGTATTGACCTACACTTCATTTCCTTCAACCGGGCTCAAGCTGTGAACTAAGCATGGCTATATATGCTCAATCTAGGTGACATTCTTGACAGCACTCCCTCTATTACCCAACTGCAATAGTCCTCTCGTAAAGCCTGGTGTTGAAGTTGAGACGCACTCCTGCGGCTGTTGTCTGGCCAAAGGGGTCACGGTTGAACCCACGTGCAGGGTTGGTCACCTAGCCACATCACAACAACCAGTGCATGAGCATGGTTACACAAGTCCTGCTCATTACTAGCCAGCAACGATGCCGTGACAGCTCAGATGGGGGTAATGATCAATAGCGGTTTGTTTGCCTGATGGTTCTGGTCATTGTGACAGGCACTTGAAGTGCAGCTGTGCTTCATTCTTGAAGGCAAAGCACCAAATAATGCTGAGACAGATAGCATGTATAAAACCTTGTTGTCGTGATACTTAGCATGTGGTTCTCTTTAAGAGACGGCTCATAGTGTTTTTGCCAAAAGTTCGTGTCTTGGAGAACTCACCAGCACAAAGCATGTTATGGCACAGCTCTTAAGTGTGAGTCCAAGAGTCAACAGACTGTTACCATTGGTTTGTTTGTTTGTTGTAAGACAAACAAGCACGTACTATACTTACATGTGGTGGCAGGTCATACACAGGCACTGGCCCAGCCAAAGCTTCAGGCACCTCAGGCCTCCTGGAGCACCAAGGGGGCCACATCACAAAAAACACAGGACCAGCAGCAGCTGCAGGGGCAGCACCCGCAGCACCAGCAGGGCTAGCAGCAGCAGGGGAGCTGTTACCAGCTGTCTCCAGGGTTCCCCACTGCAAGGGGTCCTTGATCAGCCTGCAGACATGACAATACACGGCTGGTCAGTGAACAGCAGTCTTCAGTAGTACCTGGCACGCAAGACTCAATTCCCAACTCGCCAACGGTATCATTACCAATTACCGATTACTAAATGCTGCATTTCAGCATCGTAGAGAAAAAGACTTTGCATCCAAAGGAATCAGCAGTCATAAACACGGACTGCAGAAGTCACGAGATGAAACGACATCCAGCTTCAAAGGGAATGCAGAAAGAGCCTAGCATACAGAGTTGCAGCAAGGTTTATAACTGTCTGCCAAACAGGTGCTTTTCTTAGTAATCACACGTCTTTTAATTAGACAGTTGACACAGTATCCTGCTTCCACCACTCAGGCCTGGCATGTATGGCCACCCCTTGGTAGAGTTAAGGGCACTAGCTGGAGTGGTTGGCACACACCTGTAGGCTTCTGCAATGCTGCCACAGTCCACCAGGTGTTGCATGTAACTCCCAACATCTCCCTCCTCGGCTGCTGCCTGAGAGTCAAAGCTAACCACCACCGCACCATCTTGATTGATGAAGGCCTGTGCAGGGTAGCCAGCAGCAGTGGCAGCAGGGTCACATGGCAAGGCTTCAGGTATAAACCATCTTGTGCAAACGGGCACAAGGGAGATGCGAGCAGTTGCAAGCATACAGCAATTGATAGTGACGCAGCTGCAGCACCTGCTTGTGGCTAGCTCTCACACTTGTAACTAGACCGTCTTACAACTCCCGTAACCAGCTTTATGTGTCTTGCAACAGCAGCAGTCCCACCAGCGTGATCATGAAAAAACCGTGCCATAAGTGCCCCAGGAAACAGTCTGCTTTTGACTGCAACATGTTGTGCAGACAATGCAGAAGCTCCGGGACCATAATAATCATTTTCCTGCCCCCTGCCTCTTGTGCAACCAGTAAATGCAAGGATCATTCTCTCAACATTGAGCTTGCTGAACACCCTAACCCACCTGCAGGAAGCTAGCAGGCCAGTCTTTGGCCAGCTGTCTGTTCAGATCCCGCAACATGTCCCCTGCCTGCCCCATCAGCCGCAGTGCCTCTGAGTGACTCTTCCCCACTGGCAAAAATGGCGGCTGACCTAGGCCTGGACCTCCTTGCTGCTCCGCCTGATGAAGCTCCTCATGAGAGCGGCCTAAGTGATCCACTTCCTGCACAAACAGGAGAGGGTGCACCATAACCATTATATGACCAAGTGGGAAGTAGTTGGCTCCCACAAGGAACATCAAGCAGCCTAGGGGTCAGACATTGCAGGAAAACCGGTTTGTCAAGATGTTATTGGATGAGATAGACCAGGCACCTAGCTTTTCAAGCTTTACCTGTTGACATCTTCCACTAAAGTGATCGCATGGCAAAGTTCCTCTGCATCAAACCAATCCTTGAACAATAAACAGCCCTGTCAAAGATGCAAGACTTGTAGTTTGTACAGCAGAGCAAGGCGTCCATGCTGCATGCACATGAAGTAATGATGCAGTTGTTGGCCAGCCTCACCATGTATGGGCTTCCTACAAAGTCAAAAGATGAAAAGGTCCCCTGCTGCCTATGAGCAAGGGAGCAAGCCCGCACAACAAACTCATCTGGGCACACCTACAAGGACCATGGCGAAACAAGTCCAAGATGGGTAAGTTATAGTTCAATGCTGTGTGTACAAAGGTATATAACAGCTGTTGGAGACTAAATCATTCTTGAGATTTGGTTCAAGAGGGGGGATCGCATTGCCATGAGACCTGTTGGTGGTCAGCTTTAAACCGTAGCAAGAAATTACTGCTAATATTTGATGACGCATCTGTTCTACAGTCGAAGTCCTTACTTGCCGTGGCCATTACACCCCTACCACAACAGCTGCCTGCAATTCGGCTCATGGTGGATACACCATGTACTAAGACAATCATGCTGCTGAGTTACAGAGCTGTCTGCCAGAGGAAGAGCTGGTCACGCGTATCTGTCCCCAAGCTGCTTTCTTCTTGACATATGGTATCTGTTTTTTGCTGTACCCGTTCGTGTTGTCACCCTCCTGCTTAGTACGTCATACCTGAGCCATCTTGCTGTGGAGCTTGTTGATCTTAGCCACCATCTCTGCCCTTCCATACTCCGTTGTCAGATGATCATAGCATGAGAAACACTGCAGCATCACAGACACGACAGAAGAAGCAACAGCATGTCAGCTCGCCTCTAGCAGCACAACCGCCCGGCACTTACAAACGCCTCCATTCATGCCATGCCTGCTAGCTTTAACGGCGCTCACGGTTCCTAAGCAAGTGTGGTAAAGCCATTGGACTGGTGCGGCTTACCCTAAAGTTCCACGCCATGTGACAGTAATCAGACATCCTTGGGCAGCTGGTATGGTGCTACTACTGGTATGCTGGTACCACAAACAAAACTGCACATGCTGCGCTGCAGTTACAAGTGCACAGGACAACTTAAAAGACCGGTACACTCATAGGCTGCAGTTGCAGATGTGTACATGTCCACCTCACTGTTCTCTGTGACGGCTTGAGGTGTGGGGCCCATGGCACTTTTTGCTATGGCATGTCATAAAAAGTAATAATACGTGTCCGCAACGACCAAGCAAAGGCACTGGGTTAAGTTATGCTTACCCCTCCAATTGGACTGTACTTGGGTGGCTGCCTGAGTGTGGTAGCAGGGAAGCGCTGCTTCATCTGATCAAATGCTGTTGAAGTTGAGCACACCCCTCTTCCAGGACCTGATGTCTGTATAGCGCCTTCTGCAGCCCCTGGATCCGCAGCTGAAGCCAATGCTGCTGCTGCCTCTGTTGTTACTGCACGTGACTTGGGTCTGGCGCCAGCAACTGGTGAAGAGCCTCGTGATGGTGTACCGTGGGGTCCATGTTGCCTTTGAGCTGCCCCTGCATGGAAAAAAGACACTTGAGTCTGGTGTTTCACGCCTGCTTAATGAGCTCTGGCAGTGACTCAAAGTCTTGAGCTGCAAGACAGACATGCTCTCTTTACTGCAGATTGTGAGAGCATAAGCTGCTCCTGCTTGTGGACATAGTGATGATAGGCTTGCACTTTTTAGCATCTGGCCAGTCATGTAAGTGACTTGTGTCTGCTTACTTGCCAGCATTTGGTGGTAAAGCTGCTGCCTGAAGTGGGGGCTCAGGGCGTTTGGCAGCGAGCGTATTCCCACACATGGGACCGGCGAGAACGCTCCGGATATCACCTCCGCAGCATGCTGCGGGGTATCTATAGCACTTGCCAAGAGTTAGCGAGAATCATGTCAGGTGCCTGGCATCTGCAGAAGTCGCACCTTCGAAAGGTGTCTTGGGCAAGACACAGGTAGCTTCAGCATAATGGTCTGCCATATATCCGTCCCATTCGCATTCGCCTTCGCTCATTTCACATGGCATGGCATCTTTTGCTGACTTCTCCAGACTGTTCAGCAACCATCGCGGACATGTGTCCCCAACTCCATTCCATGCAGCCCCCGACATTATCAAAATTTAGCCCACCGCATCTATACTGAATGTTGCCGGCAATGTCACGAAGGCCTTGGCCTGGTAAGCCTTCCGTGTACAGGGGGTCTCACGGTGTCACGGCCCATGTGAACTGAACGAGTTTGGCACGAGTGCAGCGAGCCAGAACAGGCAACCTTGGTTAAAAGGCGGATGAAGATGGCTAGTATTTAAATGTGAACTGGGGAATCTGCTGCACCCGTCTGTCTAGCGCTGTAGCTTTGGGACTTGGGCCAGAGCTACAGCCTTGTTGAGGTGTGTGCATAGTGACAGCGGCAGCACTGCGCCCATGTCTGCATTTTCTTCCTACTTGAAGGTGCCAGTCCATCGCGTTGGCCGTCAATTTCAAGGGAACGCTAAGCCTCTGTTCCTGCCTATGATATGTGTGGCCCCCAGACAGGCCTGTAGCATGCCTCTATGCACACAGGAGGTGACTGATCGCAGCCCTTTGCGGTTGCCACACCTTAAATGTTTGTTATGTTGTTATGCTATGATCATCATATCTTCTCGTTGCATACAATCAACACTGAGTCCGAAGCACAAATAAAACAGATAGACATATCTCCTGATGAGTCCGTTGGTTGCACACTTCAGCCCTAAGACACTTAGTAATCCACACCATCACTGTAGCAGAATCAGACAGTAGTAACAGCATGGCCTCAGATCAGTACTAGTGACATGACTGCGGACCAGCTTGCCAACGAGTAGGTAGCCACCGCTATGTCAGAGAAGACAAACAGTACAGGCTTGAAGCCCACCTTGCAACATTAAGAACAATCAATTTAACCCACAGCTGCAAACTTCCCAATAGGTGTGTGAAATTAACGCAAGGATGTCAAGGCCACGTAAGGACCTATGCATGGGCAGGAAGTGCACAGCAGCCGCCTGCCAGCATGCAGGGGAGCTCTTTGAACAGAACAATGGGGTCTTGCAATAGAATCCATACATGTCTATTCTATGACGATGTCATTCCTGCATGCTAGTGCCAGCAAGAACAGCTATGCAATACAATAACCATGGGTTGCATTGTCTTGCGCCAGCTACCTAACTAAACTTCAGTAGCACAGCAGTCCAAGCAAGTCAAGAAGCAGACCGCACAGCAAGCTGTAAGTGTTACTGCAAACTCCCATGCAACATGACTGGGTTTGCACGCAAAAAAATGGGAAGCAGGGGACCACCTCAGACCCTGCTGCCTCAACATAGCTTAGCACCACTTTCTATGGTCCAAAAGAAAGGATAAGAACAACCATTCCGCATTGTCACGAGTACCAGAACACACACTTACCAGGACTAAAAGTCCTCGCAGATGCAGGATGAACGCCTAAGCATATCCTTCCTGCCGCAAAGCACTCAGCTATCCACCGGCAATAGCATAGACAGACAGAACAATACATCTGAGTAACCAAAGTTCCACTCAACAGATGGCCTGGGTCAATATGCTCTGTAGTAAACCCAACCCCCCTATTCACATGATAATTGGCAGGTCCCATTTTGCAGAGGCACAACAAAGCCCCAAGCAGAGACCCGCACCACCTCCCAAATGATTGGTGCCTGGGCAGTGCAGGACAGGATCTGAAAAACTACACTTCCCCCATCTTCAGCAGATGCAGCACCATTTATATGCACCGAGAAGATCCTAGAGCAATGCATGCTCTGGCCTAAATCACTATAACCCCGGCTTGGACCTGGCATATAGTTAGGGAACCACCATCCACATCACAATTAACAGGACCGCCACCCAGCACCACTCCGTGCAATGCTTACCCTCACTCCCTGCAATGCCTCCTCTCCCAGCAGCTTCGAAGCTGCTGGAGCCCCAGGAATCCCAAACAGTGGGGAAAGGGCCTGCTCAGTAGAGGGAACAGCAAACTCACCAGAATACCTGCAATGAAGTTATCTTCTTGTACGCTACCATCCAAAGCGCAAGTGCAAGTGTGGTATACATGTGAGTCAAACAGGCCAGTACAGGCTGCACAGCCAATCCAAGCCATACAGCACTTTTAACACCCCGCTACACCTGTCGATGTGTTCCCAGCCTCTCCTCAACGCCCTGGTATAGAATGTCATACCCATACACAGCACCTCATGCTTACTACTGTGCTGTCCCCCCACAAGTGTGCTGCAGGACACCCACCAGCAATTAGCAAGGACCATAGCAATAAGCCAAAAGTTGGCACTTGCCCCTTATTGCTGGACCTTACAACATCTCATTCATCAAGCCGTACCCGTCCCCCTTCCCTGGTTTGATTTTCCTGTTCAGGCTCTGTGTAATTGCTGTTGCGGTGGAGGCTTCTGCTCCCAAGGCTTCTGCTTCAGCCTTTGCTGCTGCTGCCGCCGCCGCTTGTTGGTCTTTTCGCTTTTTTAGCCGCTCCTGAGCCTGCACCACACACCAATTCGGCTTTGCTCAGACAGCTACCGGTACGCTACAGGGTAAGCAAGCAGCACAACAGGCCTAGTGCACTTGTGCCAGCCAGCCCACAATTGACACCCATTTCATGCACTGCTGCATATGGTGCAGAAGATCGCCATGGACACTGGCTGAAGAATGCGAAACTTGCATCACTGGCTTCTTGCAAGCCTACCTCTTGCATGAGTATCAATAGGTCCTCGTCAAACATCACACATGGCAGAAACGTTCTCGCCATGATTCAGGAATGAGCTAAGCTCTGATATCACCAGGACCCCCCCATCCCATCCAGTGTGGATAACAGCAGGTTGCAAACACGGCAGGAAAAAGTAAAGGAGTCTGCAGGCATTGATCAGTGTGTGCAATGTTAAGGCATGCCTTGCACTTTTTGCCAGTTAGTGTTATGGCGTGTACAGCTAAAGGGTCGACACATCCTCACCTTAAGGTCTGCAGGACTTCCCCAGATAGGCAGTGGATGGGCTTCTGTGTTGAACACCCACTGGTCCAGAGGCACAACATTGCCATCATCCTCGAACAGCAGGTAAAGGTACTTCAGGGTCTCGGCCACCCAGAAGGATTCCATCTTGCTGTTCAGAGGAGGTGGGACCTGCATGCATGACAATGCGTGGCTCAGTGGTGGAGGGAAGCGTGCTGTTTCAGACACATCTACGTATACATACAAAAAATTCTCCACTAGTTCTGGTAAGCAGGAGAACCCACTCTGTGGTGGTATTGCCTCTGCTCTTATACTACTCATGGCAAAAGCCTAACGTCCTGTTTTGTGATGTAATGCAATGCTTAACTCACCATTAAACTAACCATCATCCTTGTTTGGCAAGTGCTCCATATGGCTAATTGGATGAGCCATGTAGACTATTGAAAGGTTGTGATGCATGCATCCTGCACTGTTTAGCCTAACACCTGGGCACTAGGCAGCAGTGTGGACCATATGCTCAAGGGTAACACCTCACAAGTCAAAAAAGCGTTTGTGAAGCCCCCAATCTGCATGCTGCAGACAAACAGATGCTCTCCTCACCTGATAAACATCTGCTGCAGTGGAGTAACCCCCACTCTCCCGCCTGCACCAGCGCTCCCAAGCCCTAAACATAGCCCAACCCCACTCCCGGTACACATTGTCCCCTGTTGCCCGCCAAAGATAGAACAGTGTCTCTGCAGCCTCAGGACGCAGGAAGTCTTCCCGTGATGCTGGATTGAAGCGAGCAATCACAGGTCCCGCAGGAGGCGGAGGGGAAGGAGGGGGTGGGGAAGGCGGCGGCGGCGAGGGTGGCGGAGGAGAGGGTGATGGTGGTGGTGGTGAAGGAGAAGGGGGAGGTGGTGAAGGGCTTGGAGGAGGGGGGGAAGCTACCGCTGCTGCAGGATCTGTATCCGCATTCACCCCTTCCTTAGCTTTCTTCTGAAGCGAAGGAGCGACTGCATCCTGGCCAGTGCCCCCACCCGGAGCAATAGCATCAGCCCCATCTACTCCCCCAGCAGCAGCAGCAGCAGCATTGCCATCAGCATCAGCATTGCCGTCAGCATCAGCATTGCTCTCAGGGTCAGACGTAACCTCCCCTGACCAGCCCTCTAGGTCTTCCCCACCCTGCCCTGCTTGCTGTAGCAGTGCTCTGTGCGGAGTCTGCTCTGCATCTACCATCAGGAGCTTCCTAAGCGTTTCACTTGCGCTGGCCTGCATCTGACCTTCAAGGGAGTTGTCTATCTGGGTAGGAGCAGGACTCTGTTGCGCCTGCTGGTTGTCTGCGTTTCCCTGCACATACTCGGTGTCATTGGAGCCTGCAGGAGGGTGTGCTGGGGGGTCAACCTTAGGGGCAGGCTTCCTGCGGAGCAAAAGCAAAACAAGTGAGCCATGTGGTCTAAGCCTTAGCTTCAAACTTTCATGGGCATCACACAGCAAATAATCCCCTGCTGCTTAAGCTGCTTGGTGTGTGCACACAGGTCACAAGAAACTGCAGGTGCTCCTCATCATCTGCTGGCAACATTGCCAGGAATAGGAAGGTGCTAGGAAGGTCACTAATACTCAGTCTCACCTAGCCTTGGGAATCCTTGGCCGTCTGCCATCTCCAGGTATATGTGGTCCTATAGAAGGGAACGGGATGGGCCTACCATCCATACCAACGTAGTGGACACTATCAGGGCAAACCCCACTTGGCACCTGGTGATACAGCTCGTAGCAAGCTCTGCCAATACGTGCTCCTAACTCAACATCATCAAAGTCATCTGGACTCAGCTTTGTTGTCACATTGTGCATTTGCCCTGCAAGAGCAGCACAGGGACCACTGAGCACACCATGACCAGGTGCACTCACCAGCAACAGGAAGCCCAAGAATGGAGACATCTGCAGTAAACAATGCTGGAGCAACAGCTGTAACTGGTTATGCAGATAGTACCGTCGTTCTAAGCCTGACACAGTCTGCATAACCCCGTGCTCTTTAAATGAAACACAGTCAGCTCATGCATGCATAGTTTAGGGGAAGGGAGTCCTGCTCAGCAGATACTGCTAAGGTGAGTGAAACCTAGACGACCTGATACCTGAAACAATTGGCAACTCACCAAGCACCAGAGTTCCTCCGATGAAGCAAGTAAGATGCTCAAATCTCATGTTTGGTGGATCAATCCGTTTGGTGCCCACATCACCCCTGGTTTCTGACACAAAGGACATGTCTTCGATGCCATCAAAGATATCAACCACCAGGTGCTTGCGCATGCCAACCATAGATTTCTTGTAAAGCTCTAGCGGAACCTGCAACACAGGGGGGGAATCCGGACCAATTTTACATGCTGCACGATGCAAGCAGCACGTATGTGACGTTTCACACCTGAACAAGTCCCACCATAGGGGACTTACATCGCCAATACAGCCATGATGCTGCATGCTCTTTGCCTTGGTCCAAAAACATTTAAAGTTCCATCACCTGGCTTTTGCCGGCTTACAGAAGGACCTGCAGATATATGCTGCTACTAGCAACACCACTTCCTGGGAAGAGACATATAAAAGGTTCCTGCAGGGCAGGTACGGGCCTGGTATGGGTCACGAGCATCTTGGTAAAACCATATGCCCTGTTAAATGATATTAGAATAGCTGACCAAGCCGCACAATCTACGTTAGTGCTGTTTTTTGTCAGGAATGAATGTCTCGTAAATGTAAATGCTTTCCCTGCTACAAGAGTCAGCTTATGCTGCTTACCTGTTGGGTTTTGTTTGAAAGGATCCACTGCTTGAGCATGTATTCATACATGCTGTCCGCAGCAGAACCCACTGTGAATGTAGGGTTTTGGCAGTCTCCCCTCTGGGTGGAGATCCCCTGGCAGTACAGCCCGTCAATGTCCTTCATACTGAGCAGGTCATACCAGAAGAGCATGGCAGCCTCGGCAAGATCCGTGCGACCTGGCAGCATCCAAATCAGCGAGTACAGCCATGGAGCGCATTTAGAGGGGCAGGCTTGCATGAGGCTTGCTGGCATTGCTTCTTTGTCACCCATTTGTGATACAGAAATGTTGGACAAGTGATTCAAAGTGTAAGAAATGACAGTGCTAGCCAGTCCTTGGCCCCTGTTTCCAGATCGACCCTGCAAGCCAGTTTTGGACTCTATACAAAGACCTGCCCACAAAGATTGTGGATTTGAGTGCAGCTGCTGCCAGGTATATGTGCGTGAAGCATGTGCTGTGAATGTTATAAATAACCAGATCATGCCAAGGACACCCACCTAGTAGGCGAGCCACTGATGTGAACTCCATTGACATGGTGCCTGCTTCCGCCAAGTTTGTAGAGCTATCACCAGATCCGCCGCCACCACCTTTTCGAAGGGTGACATGTGTAGAGGGGATGCCGCTTGACGTCTTGAACACTGGAGACAACCTGCGTGCAAACAATATCAGAAGAACCCAGTACAACAGGTAGCGTCAGCGCAAAGGAGGCTGCAAGCTGGTGCTTAGGCACATAACTACTCTTCTTGTACAGATTGTAGAAAGATCAAGAAAATCTGCAAATAGAAAGGGATCATAGAGATGGTTGGATCATGGTGGTCACTGACATCCCCTGCTAAAGGTGGCACAATAAAGTAAAGATTGGGAGCCAAGTCATGCGTGGCTTCTTAGATACACCACAAACGGAACAACTCACGAAAATCTTTGCCTAATGTGCTGTGCTCACCTTTCCGCCATCTGCTCTGCCTTATGGAGGTACAGCTCATCGCCTCCACTAAGGTAGTAGGCAGATAGCAGGCCTCCCAAGATACGGATGTTGACCTCAAAGAACTGCATTGGAGGGGAAGACATCAGTGCGTAGGAACAAGAAGCATCCTAACGCGAGCTTGCAAGAAGACTAATCCTATTGTATTAAAACTTCTTTCAAGTCAAAGATCAGGGCCTGGGCACATCAAACAGTGCTGTAACAGCAGATGCCATGCGCTTAATACAGCCATTCACAGGGGTGGCTGGCAGAAGCAAGAAATTGGCATGCTGGTAGCTCATGTGGCTGATCATGATCCTTGGGACAGAGACCGGACCCACCTGCACATTAGCCCCATCAGGGAACTTCAAGTGGTTTGCCACCCAATGCCGGGCTTCCTGGTACTCCTCCATCAAGTTCAGTATCAACAACGTATCCAAGCTGTCTACGATTGTCAAGCCAAGATTGAACCAGGACATTGGCTGCAGGGCCCCAGCATTGAGCTCATCAAAGCCCCATGCATGCCTCCTGCAATTACGACACAGGTGCAGGATGGGGTGGTTTAGTTAGATGTAACCCTCGCCTATGAGTTTACAATCAAACCACAGTGCAGGTAGGGATGAGCTTAGAACCAGGAAGTTCTGCCCAAAGTTGAAACACCTGGTCTGGTGCTTGTAAGGCTCTGGATAGATCCTTCCTGCATCTCACAAGATACACAACTGCATGTTACAAGAACGTGAGGTTCTGTGTAGTAAATGTGTCTGGTGCCTCTGGCCGGTGACCTGTTCTGGTGGGTCAAGGAAGGCATTCTCACGCTGCAGAGCTGGCGGTACCACCCCATGGAGCATTAAGTACTGATCAGTATGGTGTGCCAGTCTGCACTGCATGCCTTCTACCAGTCATGCCCTTGTCAAGCTTGCTGCAGGTGTGCCAGCTTCTTACAAAAGTCACATGAGGCATGTGGCTATCCTGCTCTCACGTACAGCCCACCTGTAGCCTTCCCAGCTCCATTGGCCTGCTTTGCGGACGTGAGCCTTCCGGTCTGCTGCCTTGGTGACACAGCCTAACTTGTCTTCCCCGCATGAGTAGTCTCCATCACAGATGTTGCTCCTTTTGCACCTGTCAGACTCGTCTGGCACCTCCAATTTGTACAGTCCATGATGGGTCTCCCTAAAGGGGTGGTCAACTGGTGCTGGTACAGGCGCGTGAGCTAGCCGCGCTTTTGGAGCATGCCTTTGTGCTTTGAACAAAGGAGGTGGCGGAGCTAGGTGCTGCTGCCACTGCTGTTCCCCCATGTGTAGTTTTGACCAGCTTGCCGACTCGAGGCGGACGTCGAGGCTGAGGTTTAGCACGGTGAAGGTGACGAGGGCGGCTAATGCGCACGCAGCTATCACAGTAAATGATGTACTGCCGATCCAGCTGCCCACAGCACCCTTTCCACCATCACCAGAGCCATTCCTCTTTGGCAAACGCATGCCTTTTCCTGCCATGATTCGCCGGCACGTGCAAGGAAGGCCAACCAATCACTTTTACAAGAGCACAGGTAGTTTCGATTCATGCCATGTGGTAGAGCAGAGTGCTGCGACCAAGATAAATCGTCTCCTGGAGGGACACGACGCCAGCATCACTGATGTGTTCCCCAGACTTGCAGCACGACGGGGTTCGAGGACTTAATATGACGACACGATGTACTAAGATGAAAGCCGTTGGCACGACAGCTTCAGGTCATGCAAGCTCGCCGCGCACTATCGGGCCAGTGACGAGCTCACTTGCAGAGGGGTCACCAGCAAGCACTTCAAGAATACGATCCTGTAGACAAATACCCTCGACCATTCTTCGTGGAAATGGTAGCAAACAGCGTACCGTGGAAAATGCAAAGTGACCTTACCTTGCTTACCACATGTGATGAGTTCCTGGTACAGATGATTCCTGTGGGGTACTCTTGCAAGAGCTTTTCCTTCCTCACAACTGCTGGTGTACTTGCTGAGTCCCATTTTATGCGCTCAGGTTTGCAGATAAGACATCTCGGCACAACTCGTTGTCTCGCACATGGCATGGATTAGCGGACACGGCCACCGCTGGACGACCCCAGCAGTCCTACCTGTCCTAGAAGCTCTAAGTGAAGACCTTCCACCTGCTTCCTGTGGTCGTGGCTTGCCGATCCAAGCTTGCTAGACCCATGGGACTCAGCAGCAGACATGCTGTCAGAAAAACCTCCTGGCAAAGGAGAGCAATCCAAATGCATGCCATCTGGACGCCCTGCTGCTCTCATTAAACTGCAGCAGCAGCAGCTAAGCCGACTGAGCTCAAGATGCACCACCACCACAGCTGCCAGTGGACCCTCACAGGATGCAGGCAGCACCCAAGCACAAAGCCCCCTGCATGGCAGCAGAGATCCTCCTGTTCAGATTGGCATGCAGCCAGAAAAAGCAGCCAACAGGACACAGAGGTCTCAACTTCCATCACAGGGAAGGAGAGCTTTGCCTGCGCAGCCGACTTGCTCTAATTCTTCAACCCAGCCATGTCAGGGACCCCAGCAGCAGCAGCAGCAGCAGCAGCAGCAGCGGCCGAAAATGAAGACAACGACCGTCTCTGGCATGATGACACGACCTCCAAGCAGGAACAGCAGCAGCAGTCAGCCTCACCAGCAGACCGTCATTGCAACCAGTGACAGTGTCAGGGTCCCTCTAGCAGAGAGGCAACTGCTCCCACAGCAGCAACAGCAACAGCAAGGACCTCATGTGCAGGCTCCTAGTAATTTACAGCAGCAGCCAATGCGTCACCAGTATCACCGGAAGCCGCCGCCGGGACAGCAGCAGCAGCAGCGTCAGCAGAAGCAACACCCTCCAGCCAGCAGAACGATGCCTGCCAAGACGCAGCCAGTGCCATCCGGTGTGTTGCTGGCCATTCCAAGCCTCTCCATGCCCCCGCTAGCAGTTACAGGGCATCAGATCCCAGCGCCTTGGTCATGCATGGATCCCAGCAAAGATGCAGGGGAGACTCAGCCAGATGTAATGCAGCGGTCCAGGCAGGACCAGAGCCTTGAGCAAGCAGTAGCAGAAGAAGCAGTGGCACCAACAACAGGGACAGCGGCAGGGTTTGTGCGGTTTGCAGCTGATGTTGTTAGCACATCCGCAGCAGCTGTTGAGAAGAGTGATGGAGGCCTCTACGCAGCAGCGCGAGGACACCATGAAAGAGTGCTGAAACGTGCTGGTACGTATCCTTGTGGCTCTCTTAAGTTGATTCTGACAAGTTCAGGTGATTCTGAGAAGTTTTACTTGCTTTCCTTCACTTATAATTGGGTCTGTTGGCCTCAGCATAAATCCATAGATAATGAAGGTGCATGCTATGTGATTTGGCAAGTCGAACACCAACTGCCCACTGCCCAGCATAGCAGACGGGACTGCACACATGCTACAGGGGGTGTACTGGAAGTGGCATGCATAGGTGGGAGGACTGCTTGTCTGCCTTGCTATCTGCACTACCGGTACTCTTGCTCCCACCAAGGTCTTTTGAGGTTCGCCTCTGGGTTCGCGGCCTGCACCGCAGGCTGGGAAGTCCCTGCCTCAATGTCCTGAAGTCGTTACTGACTAGCATGTGCCTATCATACTGCAGGACTACAAGCCTTCTCCCAAGCAATGGCAGCTCAACAGAAGCAGGAGAGGCTGGCAGCTATGCAGAGCAGCAAGGCAGCTTTCAGAGTGATGGATATGTGCCTGGCTGGATGGCGGGATGTAGCACAGAGGCAGCAGCGGCTGAGGCAAGCAGAGGAGCAGCTGCAGCAGCGGAGGTGGGTGGGTTGCAAACAGGCAAGAGAGGGAGGGAGGGAGGCCCGAGCGTGAGATGGTAGGTTCTTAGAGGGCAGGGTTGTGGTGGTGAAGGGGGCCCCGTGGAATGAGCTGGGAGAAGGATCTTCATACACCATTCATGTGTTAGATGTATCAAGCACGAGCTGGGAGAAAGATAAGGAGGAGGTCGTGGAAAGCAAGGAAGGGGGAGGAAGGAGCCTCAAGCAGAGATAAGGCGTGTAAATGAGTCATGATGGAGGGGAAATAGGCTGAGATGGGAGGGAAGCTGAAGTGGCGTAGGTAGGGGGAGGAGCAAGGGGGCTTGAAGGGGGGAAGGTCACCCAGGGGAGGGGGGGAGGAGAGGAAGGGATGGGCGGGAATTGGAATGCAGGGGACCGGGGTCCCAATGGAGGGGAAGTTTAAAAGTGCAGACAGAAGTAGCAGCAAGCGTCAGGCCTGTATAGCTAAGGCATCTCATCCTCCTGTTGCTGCTGTAGAAAACGGAAGCTACTGCTGACAGTTTTGCAGGGCTGGCGCAACATGTGCCGCTGCAAGGCTGCCAGGAAGCAGCATATGTTGAAAGCCGTGTACTACCACAGCTTCATCGTGCTGCTTGGAGGTCTGCAAGGCTGGAGGACATGGGTGCAGCGCCAGCAACAGAAGCGGCTCATGTACAGCAGGTGGGAATTCAAAGGTGCCTGGGTTTGCCTGCATTGGAAGATGTTGTACATGGACTGACAGTGATTGGCCTGTGCCATGGGGAATTATACTTGGCAGCTGCGGTTTGTAAGACGCACACTACCTGACCTTGAATGGGCGGCTCTTACTGGTCTACAGCACAGAGCTTAAAGCCGAATTGTTGCCCAATTCCCAGCCACCCATCCTAATCTGTGTAGTTTAAGATGTGTGTGTCAGCGTGATGGGGTGCATCCCAGATGCGATGCTCAGTATGTAAGTCATACATGTGGCTAACAAATCATTTAGGCTTGTGGCTGGGAGTTACCGGGACCATCCGCGTTCGGATCTACGTTATAGCTCAGATGGTGTTGCTTTGTAAATGCAGGGCCACACAGAGAGCTCAGCAGAACCTGACGACAAGAGCATTGAGGGCCTGGAGGCTGTTTGCTGCATGGCGGGTGTCAAAACAGGGCCTTTTTAAGAAGGCTGTTTACACAGCGAGATGCAGGTGAGCCTATTACCTATGTGGCATGAAAAGCATCCAAATCCCATGTACAAACTTCCAGTGGCATGGTGGCTAGGGAAACTGAGCCAGCTGCTCCCAAGCTCCTTGCATGTACCCATCCTTACCTTTCTGTCTGCATTTGCCCTTCTCCCTTCCTCCCGTTTCTTCATATCTGCCCAAACACCTCACCTTGCTTTCCTCTCACTTCCTTATGCGTTTGCTTCTACCCTCCTTGCTCCCGTTGCTTCTTTCACTACTTCCCCCTTCCTTTCCCATCCCCTGTGCTTCCTTGAGTTACTAAAGTCCACTTTTCCTACCTCCTCACCTTTGGCCCTCCCCTGTGCTTCCCGACGTCTTCCCCTCCCTCAACCCTCTCTCTCCCAAATCTTCCCCTCCTGCCCCCTCCCTCCCGCTCTCCCATCCTT